>JACBWV010000610.1:123692259-123796528 GCA_013435795.1 Chlamydomonas sp. ICE-L | reverse complement strand
AGCATTTCGTCTCTTCCTTCCCCTCTTCCCATGCCTCGACATTCCCAAAGAGATTAAAAGGGAAACAACGGACCGTTGATAGTTGATCTGTCCGGCAGTTTCTCTACATGCTGCCATAGGTCGTCAGCGTTACGTTTAATTCTAGAGACCGTTAGGAGATGGTAAACCTGACCGAAACAGCTGCAAGGATTGGAGCAAGTGGACCTCGGGGAAAAAACCTCGACAAGTCCGCAAGGTTTCCACTTACACGCCGCCCGTGAGGACGGAAGATCAGAGGCTGGCCCGACTGGTCTTCTCTCTTCAAGATCAATAGCCTCAAACCCTCACCCAAAGCATGGGATCAGCTCTTCACCCTCGTGTGTCGGATTCTCCATGGAGGCAGGAAGCCTCTGACCTGGCTGGAGGTGGCAATGGAGGAGCTAGGTTGTGTCAACAAGAAAGCTAGAGTGGGACTTCTGCCACAAGTGGAAAGACTCCCGCGTCCAATGATTTTGATACTTGGTCTTCCTGGATTCAACAGGACCTTTACTGCTACAAATACCAGTTGGGATCTTTGATATGCATGGCAATATGTCTGCAAGAAGAGGGGCAAGTGAGGCGGCACCCCCACACTTGGGGGCCAAAACCCGGGACACCTTGGGGTTTAGGTTCTATGGGGGCGTGGGCAAGGACTTTACGGTCTAAGCTCATTTGTGCCTCACTCCCCTGACCTACAAACCTCCACAGCAAAAGAGCTTGAACCTTCAAGTCAGAGCACTCATTGAGCTGATGACAAAATCTTTACATGAGGAGATCCAGGACCTATACGCTGGGAGGAGGGGGGTGGGTGGCTACAAGACTCATCAGGATCATTGCCAAGCAACACTTCTCCAGGACAGCAGGCTGCCTTGGATAAGATGGGTGTGTGAGGTGGTTAAGGATTACCCAAGCCACACCCTGCCTTGAACATCCTTGAGAATGTATGTGGCTCTCCAAGGGCACCTGTGTAGGGAAGAATGCTAAGAGGGACCTAACTGGAGGAAAACTGCTAGCGCTGCATGGGCCAGCATTGAGCCCAAGCTTCACTTGCTCTTCATGCTGGATTCCAAGAGAGGTTGAATGGTGCACACTGAGGATGCGAAGTGGTTGCTCCCACACTAAGATGGATGCTTTCATATGTTGGGGTTTAGGTCTAGTGTTGCTCTAGGTCACATAGAATCTGCGAGAAGGATGCCATGAGTTGGCATGATGGCAAGGACTTGTTGTTTTTTGGGCTTGATACTAGTGACCTTGAGTCCCAACTGCATGCATCGCACAACCTTGTCAATAAATATAAGATTTGGGATTTTATGGAATATTGATTAATCTGGTTACAAGACACTATCCCATGTTCATGATCTCCTCCTTTGTAATTTGCCTCCCATCTCCCCCAAGACCCAATAAGGAAGGACTGCCATTCTGCCAACACTCCAAGTACATGTTGGTATGTCTTTGAAGTGACCCGTCAACAAGATTGACAAGGGTTGTGTAATACAATAAACAATAATACCAGACCTTCAAGGGCATGGATATGAAAATAGGTCCATCTCTATGCGGGCCTTTCCATGGGGTATATAGCCATAATTTGCGAAAGAGCGTTGTTCTAAGTGCTTCACAGAGGTACGAAGGAGGACATGAAGGTACGTACAGACCGCATTCCTTGGGACTGAGAAACGGGACGGCATCAGGCGTTAGGAGCCATTTATAAGCTTGTACAAGTAGCATTTCGTATATTCCTACCCTCTTGACCATGCCTCAATTCCCAAAGAGGATTACTAGGGAACAACGGCAGAGATGATAGTTAGATCTGTCCCGGCAGGGTTTCATAATGCTGCCATAGGTCGATGACAGGGTCCGTTTATCTAGAGACGTGGAGATGCGAAACCTGCCGAAACCGACTGCAAGGATTGGAGAAAGTGGACCTCGCGGGAAAAGCCTCGACAAAGTCCGCAGTCCCCTTACAAGCAGCCCGTGAGACGAAGATCAAAGAAGGATGGCCAAAGACCTGGTACTCTCTTCAAGATTCAAATAGCCTCAAACCATCACCCAAAAGCATGGGATCAGATCTCTCACACTCTGTGTGTAGGATTCATCATGAGGCAGGAAAGCACTCTGACTGGCTGGAGGTTGGCAATGAGAGGAGCCTAGAGTGGTGCTGTCAAACAAGAGAGCTAGAGTGGCATTTCTGCACAAGTGGAAAAGACTCCAGAGTCCAATGCTTTTGATAATTAGGGTCTTCCTGGAGTCCAAGGACCTTTACTGCTACAACTAACAGTTTGGGATTCTTGATTATGCATGGCAAGATGATCTGCAAGAAGAAGGGCCAGTAGAGGCACACCAACCACAAACTTGGGGGCCAAAACCAGGGACAACATATGGGTGTTTAGTCTCTATGGGGTGTGGGCAGAGACTTTAAGTCTAAGCTGACATTTGTCGCACGACCCAGACCACCATGGGGGGGGACCCTACCAACCATCAAAACAGAAAAAGAGCTCCTGAAACCTTGACAAGGGGGTCAGAAGCAACTTCATGAGATGATGAAAAAATTCTACATGAGAGAGATTCAAGACCTATACATGCTGGGTGAGGGTGGTTTGACCAAAAGCGGTGGCTACAGAGCTCATCAATGGATCATGCAAAGCAAACACTTCTCAAGACAGCAGGCCTGCCTTGGAAGAGACGGTGGAAGGTGGTAAGGATTACCCCAGCACAAAACTGGGACTTTTGAACATCATATGAGAATGTATGGGGCACCTCCAAGGCAAGATGTGATAGGAAGAATGCTAAAGAGTGGACACTCAAATGGAGGAAACCTGATAGAGGCTGAAATGGGCCAGCATGAGCTCAAGCTATTCAATGATCTTCATGCTGACGTCACAGAGAGAGGTTGAAAATTGGTGCACAATGAGGATGACGAAGTGGTGCTCCCACCACTAAGTAAATGACTGCTGTCAGGATGATGGGGTCTAGGTCTACGTGTGGCTCTAGTGCAATAGGGAATAGATGAATGGGCATGCCATGAGTCACTGGCATGATAGAGCAAGAGACTTGAGTTTTTGGGAAAGGGGGGGGGGGGGGGGCGGGGGGGGAGGGGGGGGAGGTGGGGGGGGGGTGGGGGGGGGGGGGGGGGGGAGGGGGGGGGGGGGGAGGGTGGGGGGGGGGGTGGGGGGGGGGGGGCGGGGGGGGGGAAGGGGGGGGGTGGGGGGGGGGGGGTGGGGGAGGGGGGGGGCGGGGGTGGCGGGGGTGGGGGGGGGGGGGGGGGGGGGGGGGGGGCGAGGTGGGTGGGGGGGGGGGGGGAGGGAGAGGGGGGGGTGGGGGGGGGGGGGGGTGAAGGGGGGGGGGGGGGGGGGGGGGTGGGGGGGGCGGGGGGGGTGGCGGGGGGAATGGGGGGGGGGGGGGGCGCGGGGGGGTGAGGTGGGGGGTGGGGGCAAACAAAAACAACAAAAAAAAAAAAAAACTTTTTTTTTTTTGGGGGGGGGGGGGGGCAGGGGGGGAGGGGGTGGGGGGGGGCGGGGGGGGGGAGGGGGGGGGAAGGGGGGGGGGGGGTGGGTGGGGGGCGATGAGGGAAAAAAAAACAAAAAAAAAAAAAAAAAAAAAAAAAAAAAAAACAAAAATGTTTTTATTTGAAAAAAAACAAACAAAAAACCACCCCAAACACAAAACAAAAAAAAAAGTGTAAAACAAAAAAAAACGGGGGGGCGGGATGACCCTTGAGTCCCAATGATAGGCATGCCACACAAACCTTGTCAATAAATATAAGAGTTGGATTTTATGAGCATATTGATACACTAGTTACCAAAGAATATCCATGTTATGATCCACTCCCTTTGTAATTGGGCCTCCAATCTCCACCAATGACCCAAGAAGGAAGACTGCCATTCTGCAACACTCCAAGTACATGTTGGTATATTCTTTGAAAGTGACAGTCAACAAGATTGACAAGGTTTGTGTAATACAATACAATAATACCATACCTTCAAGGGCATGGATAGGTCCATCTCTTATGCGCTCATTGGGTATAATATCCATAATTTGCGAAAGCGCGTTGTTCTAAGTGCTCTCATGAGGTACGGAAGGAGGATGAAGGTACTGTAAATGTACCGCCTTCCTTGGGCTTGGAAACGGGAGGCCTCGGCGTTGGAGCCCATTTATAACCTTGTAAAAGTAGCATTTCGTATATTCCTACCCTCTTCCCATGCCTCGAATCCCAAGAGATTAACTAGGGAACAACGGCAGTTGATAGTTGATCTGTCCCGGCAGGGTTTCTCTAATGCTGCCATAGGTCGTCAGGTTCCGTTTAATCTAGAGACCGTTAGGAGATGGAAACCTGCCGAACAGCTGCAAGGATTGGAGAAAGTGGACCTCGGGGAAAAGCCTCGACAAGTTCGCAGTCCCCTTACAAGCAGCCCGTGAGGACGAAGATCAAGAGGATGGCCAAGACTGGTCTCTCTTCAAGATCAATAGCCTCAACCCTCACCCCCAAAAGCATGGGATCAGCATCTCTCACACCTCTGTGTGTAGGATTCTCCATGGAGGCAGGAAGCCTCTGACCTGGCTGGAGGTTGGCAATGAGAGGAGCCTAGGTGGTGTCAACAAGAAAGCTAGAGTGGACTTCTGCCACAAGTGGAAAGACTCCAGGTCCAATGATTTTGATACTTGGGTCTTCCTGGATTCAAAGGACCTTTACTGCTACAAATACCAGTTTGGATTCTTGATTATGCATGGCAAGATGTCTGCAAGAAGAAGGGCAGTGAGGCACCCCCACACTGGGGCCCAACCCAGGGACACCTTGGGTGTTTAGGTTCTATGGGGCTGTGGGCAAGGACTCTTTAAGTCTAAGCTGCATTTTGTGCCTCCCTCCCCTGACACCTACAAACCTCAAACAGAAAAAGAGCTCTGAAACCTTCAAGTCAGAGCACCTTCATTGAGCTGATGAAAAATCTACATGAGGAGATCCAGACCTATACCGCTGGGAGGAGGGGGGGTGGCTACAAGCTCATCATGGATCATGCCAAGCAACACTTCTCCAAGGACAGCAGGCCTGCCTTGGATAAGAGGGGTGTGAAGGTGGTTAAGGATTACCCAGCACAAACCTGGGACTTGAACATCATTGAGAATGTATGGGGCATCCTCCAAGGCAAGATGTGTAGGAAGAATGCTAAGAGTGGACCTAACTGGAGGAAATGATCGAGGCTGCATGGGCCCGCATTGAGCTCAAGTCTATCAATGCTCTTCATGCTGGATTCCAGAGAGGTTGAAATTGGTGCACAATGAGGATGCGAAGTGGTGCTCCCCCCACTAAGTATGACTGCTTTCAGATGTTGGGGTCTAGGTCTAGTGTGGCTCTAGTGTCACATAGAATACTAAGATGAATGGGCATGCCATGAGTGGCATGATGAGCAAGGGACTTGTTGTTGTTTGGGATGATAATAGTGACCCTTGGTCCCAACTGTATGGCATGCCACAACCTTGTCAATAAATCTAAGAGTTGGGCTTTATGAGAATATTGATAACTATGTGTACAAGGACACTATCCATGTTCATGATCCCTCCCTTTGTTAATTTGCCTCCCCTCTCCACCAATGACCCAATAAGGAAGACTGCCATTCGCAACCACTCCAAGTACATGTTGGTATATTCTTTGAAAGTGACAGTCAACAAGATTGACAAGGTTTGTGTATACAATACAATAATACCATACCTTCAAGGGCATGGATAGGTCCATCTCTTATGCGCTCATTGGGTATAATATCCATAATTTGCGAAAGCGCGTTGTTCTAAGTGCTCTCATGAGGTACGGAAGGAGGATGAAGGTACTGTAAATGTACCGCCTTCCTTGGGCTTGGAAACGGGAGGCCTCGGCGTTGGAGCCATTTATAACCTTGTAAAAGTAGCATTTCGTATATTCCTACCCTCTTCCCATGCCTCGAATTCCCAAGAGATTAACTAGGGAACAACGGCAGTTGATAGTTGATCTGTCCCGGCAGGGTTTCTCTACTGCTGCCATAGGTCGTCAGGTTCCGTTTAATCTAGAGACCGTTAGGAGATGGAAACCTGCCGAACAGCTGCAAGGATTGGAGAAAGTGGACCTCGGGAAAAGCCTCGACAAGTTCCGCAGTCCCCTTACAAGCAGCCCGTGAGGACGAAGATCAAGAGGATGGCCAAGACTGGTCTCTCTTCAAGATCAATAGCCTCAACCCTCACCCAAAAAGCATGGGATCAGCATCTCTCACACCTCTGTGTGTAGGATTCTCCATGGAGGCAGGAAGCCTCTGACCTGGCTGGAGGTGGCAATGAGAGGAGCCTAGGTGGTGTCAACAAGAAAGCTAGAGTGGACTTCTGCCACAAGTGGAAAGACTCCAGGTCAATGATTTTGATACTTGGGTCTTCCTGGATTTCAAAGGACCTTTACTGCTACAACTACCAGTTTGGATTCTTGATTATGCATGGCAAGATGTCTGCAAGAAGAAGGGCAGTGAGGCACCCCCACACTTGGGGGCCAAACCAGGGACCACCTTGGGTGTTTAGGTTCTATGGGGCTGTGGGCAAGGACTTTAAGTCTCAAGCTGCATTTTGTGCCTCCCTCCCCTGACCCTACAACCTCAACAGAAAAAGAGCTCTGAAACCTTCAAGTCAGAGCACTTCATTGAGATGATGAAAAATCTACATGAGGAGATCCAGACCTATACAGCTGGGAGGAGGGGGGGTGGCTACAAGCTCATCATGGATCATGCCAAGCAAACACTTCTCCAAGGACAGCAGGCCTGCCTGGATAAGATGGGTGTGAAGGTGGTTAAGGATTACCCAGCACAACCTGGGACTGAACATCATTGAGAATGTATGGGGCATCCTCCAGGCACGAGTGTAGGAAGAATTGCTAAGAGTGGACCTAACTGGAGGAAACTGATAGAGGCTGCATGGGCCAGCATTGAGCTCAAGTCTATCAATGCTCTTCATGCTGGATTCCAAGAGAGGTTGAAATTGGTGCACAATGAGGATGCGAAGTGGTGCTCCCACCACTAAGTATGACTGCTTTCAGATGTTGGGGTCTAGGTCTAGTGTGGCTCTAGTGTCACATAGAATACTGAGATGAATGGGCATGCCATGAGTGGCATGATGAGCAAGGACTTGTTGTTGTTTGGGATGATAATAGTGACCCTTGAGTCCCAACTGCATGGCATGCACAACCTTGTCAATAAATATAAGAGTTGGGATTTTATGAGAATATTGATAACTATGTGTTACAAGACACTATCCATGTTCATGATCCCTCCCTTGTAATTTGCCTCCCATCTCCACCAATGACCCAATAAGGAAGACTGCCATTCTGCAACACTCCAAGTACATGTTGGTATATTCTTTGAAAGTGACAGTCAACAAGATTGACAAGGTTTGTGTAATACAATACAATAATACCATACCTTCAAGGGCATGGATAGGTCCATCTCTTATGCGCTCATTGGGTATAATATCCATAATTTGCGAAAGCGCGTTGTTCTAAGTGCTCTCATGAGGTACGGAAGGAGGATGAAGGTACTGTAAATGTACCGCCTTCCTTGGGCTTGGAAACGGGAGGGCCTCGGCGTTGGAGCCATTTATAACCTTGTAAAAGTAGCATTTCGTATATTCCTACCCTCTTCCCATGCCTCGAATTCCCAAGAGATTAACTAGGGAACAACGGCAGTTGATAGTTGATCTGTCCCGGCAGGGTTTCTCTAATGCTGCCATAGGTCGTCAGGTTCCGTTTAATCTAGAGACCGTTAGGAGATGGAAACCTGCCGAACAGCTGCAAGGATTGGAGAAAGTGGACCTCGGGGAAAAGCCCTCGACAAGTTCCGCAGTCCCCTTACAAGCAGCCCGTGAGGACGAAGATCAAGAGGATGGCCAAGACTGGTCTCTCTTCAAGATCAATAGCCTCAACCCTCACCCAAAAGCATAGATCAGCATCTCTCACACCTCTGTGTGTAGGATTCTCCATGGAGGCAGGAAGCCTCTGACCTGGCTGGAGGTTGGCAATGAGAGGAGCCTAGGTGGTGTCAACAAGAAAGCTAGAGTGGACTTCTGCCACAAGTGGAAAGACTCCAGGTCCAATGATTTTGATACTTGGGTCTTCCTGGATTCAAAGGACCTTTACTGCTACAAATACCAGTTTGGGATTCTTGATTATGCATGGCAAGATGTCTGCAAGAAGAAGGGCAGTGAGGCACCCCCACACTTGGGGGCCAAACCAGGGACACCTTGGGTGTTTAGGTTCTATGGGGCTGTGGGCAAGGACTTTAAGTCTAAGCTGCATTTTGTGCCTCCCTCCCCTGACCCTACAAACCTCAAACAGAAAAAGAGCTCTGAAACCTTCAAGTCAGAGCACTTCATTGAGATGATGAAAAATCTACATGAGGAGATCCAGACCTATACAGCTGGGAGGAGGGGGGGTGGCTACAAGCTCATCATGGATCATGCCAAGCAACACTTCTCCAAGGACAGCAGGCCTGCCTTGGATAAGATGGGTGTGAAGGTGGTTAAGGATTACCCAGCACAAACCTGGGACTTGAACATCATTGAGAATGTATGGGGCATCCTCCAAGGCAAGATGTGTAGGAAGAATGCTAAGAGTGGACCTAACTGGAGGAAACTGATAGAGGCTGCATGGGCCAGCATTGAGCTCAAGTCTATCAATGCTCTTCATGCTGGATTCCAAGAGAGGTTGAAATTGGTGCACAATGAGGATGCGAAGTGGTGCTCCCACCACTAAGTATGACTGCTTTCAGATGTTGGGGTCTAGGTCTAGTGTGGCTCTAGTGTCACATAGAATACTGAGATGAATGGGCATGCCATGAGTGGCATGATGAGCAAGGACTTGTTGTTGTTTGGGATGATAATAGTGACCCTTGAGTCCCAACTGCATGGCATGCACAACCTTGTCAATAAATATAAGAGTTGGGATTTTATGAGAATATTGATAACTATGTGTTACAAGACACTATCCATGTTCATGATCCCTCCCTTTGTAATTTGCCTCCCATCTCCACCAATGACCCAATAAGGAAGACTGCCATTCTGCAACACTCCAAGTACATGTTGGTATATTCTTTGAAAGTGACAGTCAACAAGATTGACAAGGTTTGTGTAATACAATACAATAATACCATACCTTCAAGGGCATGGATAGGTCCATCTCTTATGCGCTCATTGGGTATAATATCCATAATTTGCGAAAGCGCGTTGTTCTAAGTGCTCTCATGAGGTACGGAAGGAGGATGAAGGTACTGTAAATGTACCGCCTTCCTTGGGCTTGGAAACGGGAGGCCTCGGCGTTGGAGCCATTTATAACCTTGTAAAAGTAGCATTTCGTATATTCCTACCCTCTTCCCATGCCTCGAATTCCCAAGAGATTAACTAGGGAACAACGGCAGTTGATAGTTGATCTGTCCCGGCAGGGTTTCTCTAATGCTGCCATAGGTCGTCAGGTTCCGTTTAATCTAGAGACCGTTAGGAGATGGAAACCTGCCGAACAGCTGCAAGGATTGGAGAAAGTGGACCTCGGGGAAAAGCCTCGACAAGTTCCGCAGTCCCCTTACAAGCAGCCCGTGAGGACGAAGATCAAGAGGATGGCCAAGACTGGTCTCTCTTCAAGATCAATAGCCTCAACCCTCACCCAAAAGCATGGGATCAGCATCTCTCACACCTCTGTGTGTAGGATTCTCCATGGAGGCAGGAAGCCTCTGACCTGGCTGGAGGTTGGCAATGAGAGGAGCCTAGGTGGTGTCAACAAGAAAGCTAGAGTGGACTTCTGCCACAAGTGGAAAGACTCCAGGTCCAATGATTTTGATACTTGGGTCTTCCTGGATTCAAAGGACCTTTACTGCTACAAATACCAGTTTGGGATTCTTGATTATGCATGGCAAGATGTCTGCAAGAAGAAGGGCAGTGAGGCACCCCCACACTTGGGGGCCAAACCAGGGACACCTTGGGTGTTTAGGTTCTATGGGGCTGTGGGCAAGGACTTTAAGTCTAAGCTGCATTTTGTGCCTCCCTCCCCTGACCCTACAAACCTCAAACAGAAAAGAGCTCTGAACCTTCAAGTCAGAGCACTTCATTGAGATGATGAAAAATCTACATGAGGAGATCCAGACCTATACAGCTGGGAGGAGGGGGGGTGGCTACAAGCTCATCATGGATCATGCCAAGCAACACTTCTCCAAGGACAGCAGGCCTGCCTTGGATAAGATGGGTGTGAAGGTGGTTAAGGATTACCCAGCACAAACCTGGGACTTGAACATCATTGAGAATGTATGGGGCATCCTCCAAGGCAAGATGTGTAGGAAGAATGCTAAGAGTGGACCTAACTGGAGGAAACTGATAGAGGCTGCATGGGCCAGCATTGAGCTCAAGTCTATCAATGCTCTTCATGCTGGATTCCAAGAGAGGTTGAAATTGGTGCACAATGAGGATGCGAAGTGGTGCTCCCACCACTAAGTATGACTGCTTTCAGATGTTGGGGTCTAGGTCTAGTGTGGCTCTAGTGTCACATAGAATACTGAGATGAATGGGCATGCCATGAGTGGCATGATGAGCAAGGACTTGTTGTTGTTTGGGATGATAATAGTGACCCTTGAGTCCCAACTGCATGGCATGCACAACCTTGTCAATAAATATAAGAGTTGGGATTTTATGAGAATATTGATAACTATGTGTTACAAGACACTATCCATGTTCATGATCCCTCCCTTTGTAATTTGCCTCCCATCTCCACCAATGACCCAATAAGGAAGACTGCCATTCTGCAACACTCCAAGTACATGTTGGTATATTCTTTGAAAGTGACAGTCAACAAGATTGACAAGGTTTGTGTAATACAATACAATAATACCATACCTTCAAGGGCATGGATAGGTCCATCTCTTATGCGCTCATTGGGTATAATATCCATAATTTGCGAAAGCGCGTTGTTCTAAGTGCTCTCATGAGGTACGGAAGGAGGATGAAGGTACTGTAAATGTACCGCCTTCCTTGGGCTTGGAAACGGGAGGCCTCGGCGTTGGAGCCATTTATAACCTTGTAAAAGTAGCATTTCGTATATTCCTACCCTCTTCCCATGCCTCGAATTCCCAAGAGATTAACTAGGGAACAACGGCAGTTGATAGTTGATCTGTCCCGGCAGGGTTTCTCTAATGCTGCCATAGGTCGTCAGGTTCCGTTTAATCTAGAGACCGTTAGGAGATGGAAACCTGCCGAACAGCTGCAAGGATTGGAGAAAGTGGACCTCGGGGAAAAGCCTCGACAAGTTCCGCAGTCCCCTTACAAGCAGCCCGTGAGGACGAAGATCAAGAGGATGGCCAAGACTGGTCTCTCTTCAAGATCAATAGCCTCAACCCTCACCCAAAAGCATGGGATCAGCATCTCTCACACCTCTGTGTGTAGGATTCTCCATGGAGGCAGGAAGCCTCTGACCTGGCTGGAGGTTGGCAATGAGAGGAGCCTAGGTGGTGTCAACAAGAAAGCTAGAGTGGACTTCTGCCACAAGTGGAAAGACTCCAGGTCCAATGATTTTGATGCTTGGGTCTTCCTGGATTCAAAGGACCTTTACTGCTACAAATACCAGTTTGGGATTCTTGATTATGCATGGCAAGATGTCTGCAAGAAGAAGGGCAGTGAGGCACCCCCACACTTGGGGGCCAAACCAGGGACACCTTGGGTGTTTAGGTTCTATGGGGCTGTGGGCAAGGACTTTAAGTCTAAGCTGCATTTTGTGCCTCCCTCCCCTGACCCTACAAACCTCAAACAGAAAAAGAGCTCTGAAACCTTCAAGTCAGAGCACTTCATTGAGATGATGAAAAATCTACATGAGGAGATCCAGACCTATACAGCTGGGAGGAGGGGGGGTGGCTACAAGCTCATCATGGATCATGCCAAGCAACACTTCTCCAAGGACAGCAGGCCTGCCTTGGATAAGATAGGTGTGAAGGTGGTTAAGGATTACCCAGCACAATACTGGGACTTGAACATCATTGAGAATGTATGGGGCATCCTCCAAGGCAAGATGTGTAGGAAGAATGCTAAGAGTGGACCTAACTGTAGGAAACTAATAGAGGCTGCATGGGCCAGCATTGAGCTCAAGTCTATCAATGCTCTTCATGCTGGATTCCAAGAGAGGTTGAAATTGGTGCACAATGAGGATGCGAAGTGGTGCTCCCACCACTAAGTATGACTGCTTTCAGATGTTGGGGTCTAGGTCTAGTGTGGCTCTAGTGTCACATAGAATACTGAGATGAATGGGCATGCCATGAGTGGCATGATGAGCAAGGACTTGTTGTTTTTTGGGATGATAATAGTGACCCTTGAGTCCCAACTGCATGGCATGCACAACCTTGTCAATGAATATAAGAGTTGGGATTTTATGAGAATATTGATAACTATGTGTTACAAGACACTATCCATGTTCATGATCCCTCCCTTTGTAATTTGCCTCCCATCTCCACCAATGACCCAATAAGGAAGACTGCCATTCTGCAACACTCCAAGTACATGTTGGTATGTTCTTTGAAAGTGACAGTCAACAAGATTGACAAGGTTTGTGTAATACAATACAATAATACCATACCTTCAAGGGCATGGATAGGTCCATCTCTTATGCGCTCATTGGGTATAATATCCATAATTTGCGAAAGCGCGTTGTTCTAAGTGCTCTCATGAGGTACGGAAGGAGGATGAAGGTACTGTAAATGTACCGCCTTCCTTGGGCTTGGAAACGGGAGGCCTCGGCGTTGGAGCCATTTATAACCTTGTAAAAGTAGCATTTCGTATATTCCTACCCTCTTCCCATGCCTCGAATTCCCAAGAGATTAACTAGGGAACAACGGCAGTTGATAGTTGATCTGTCCCGGCAGGGTTTCTCTAATGCTGCCATAGGTCGTCAGGTTCCGTTTAATCTAGAGACCGTTAGGAGATGGAAACCTGCCGAACAGCTGCAAGGATTGGAGAAAGTGGACCTCGGGGAAAAGCCTCGACAAGTTCCGCAGTCCCCTTACAAGCAGCCCGTGAGGACGAAGATCAAGAGGATGGCCAAGACTGGTCTCTCTTCAAGATCAATAGCCTCAACCCTCACCCAAAAGCATGGGATCAGCATCTCTCACACCTCTGTGTGTAGGATTCTCCATGGAGGCAGGAAGCCTCTGACCTGGCTGGAGGTTGGCAATGAGAGGAGCCTAGGTGGTGTCAACAAGAAAGCTAGAGTGGACTTCTGCCACAAGTGGAAAGACTCCAGGTCCAATGATTTTGATACTTGGGTCTTCCTGGATTCAAAGGACCTTTACTGCTACAAATACCAGTTTGGGATTCTTGATTATGCATGGCAAGATGTCTGCAAGAAGAAGGGCAGTGAGGCACCCCCACACTTGGGGGCCAAACCAGGGACACCTTGGGTGTTTAGGTTCTATGGGGCTGTGGGCAAGGACTTTAAGTCTAAGCTGCATTTTGTGCCTCCCTCCCCTGACCCTACAAACCTCAAACAGAAAAAGAGCTCTGAAACCTTCAAGTCAGAGCACTTCATTGAGATGATGAAAAATCTACATGAGGAGATCCAGACCTATACAGCTGGGAGGAGGGGGGGTGGCTACAAGCTCATCATGGATCATGCCAAGCAACACTTCTCCAAGGACAGCAGGCCTGCCTTGGATAAGATGGGTGTGAAGGTGGTTAAGGATTACCCAGCACAAACCTGGGACTTGAACATCATTGAGAATGTATGGGGCATCCTCCAAGGCAAGATGTGTAGGAAGAATGCTAAGAGTGGACCTAACTGGAGGAAACTGATAGAGGCTGCATGGGCCAGCATTGAGCTCAAGTCTATCAATGCTCTTCATGCTGGATTCCAAGAGAGGTTGAAATTGGTGCACAATGAGGATGCGAAGTGGTGCTCCCACCACTAAGTATGACTGCTTTCAGATGTTGGGGTCTAGGTCTAGTGTGGCTCTAGTGTCACATAGAATACTGAGATGAATGGGCATGCCATGAGTGGCATGATGAGCAAGGACTTGTTGTTGTTTGGGATGATAATAGTGACCCTTGAGTCCCAACTGCATGGCATGCACAACCTTGTCAATAAATATAAGAGTTGGGATTTTATGAGAATATTGATAACTATGTGTTACAAGACACTATCCATGTTCATGATCCCTCCCTTTGTAATTTGCCTCCCATCTCCACCAATGACCCAATAAGGAAGACTGCCATTCTGCAACACTCCAAGTACATGTTGGTATGTTCTTTGAAAGTGACAGTCAACAAGATTGACAAGGTTTGTGTAATACAATACAATAATACCATACCTTCAAGGGCATGGATAGGTCCATCTCTTATGCGCTCATTGGGTATAATATCCATAATTTGCGAAAGCGCGTTGTTCTAAGTGCTCTCATGAGGTACGGAAGGAGGATGAAGGTACTGTAAATGTACCGCCTTCCTTGGGCTTGGAAACGGGAGGCCTCGGCGTTGGAGCCATTTATAACCTTGTAAAAGTAGCATTTCGTATATTCCTACCCTCTTCCCATGCTCGAATTCCCAAGAGATTAACTAGGGAACAACGGCAGTTGATAGTTGATCTGTCCCGGCAGGGTTTCTCTAATGCTGCCATAGGTCGTCAGGTTCCGTTTAATCTAGAGACCGTTAGGAGATGGAAACCTGCCGAACAGCTGCAAGGATTGGAGAAAGTGGACCTCGGGGAAAAGCCTCGACAAGTTCCGCAGTCCCCTTACAAGCAGCCCGTGAGGACGAAGATCAAGAGGATGGCCAAGACTGGTCTCTCTTCAAGATCAATAGCCTCAACCCTCACCCAAAAGCATGGGATCAGCATCTCTCACACCTCTGTGTGTAGGATTCTCCATGGAGGCAGGAAGCCTCTGACCTGGCTGGAGGTTGGCAATGAGAGGAGCCTAGGTGGTGTCAACAAGAAAGCTAGAGTGGACTTCTGCCACAAGTGGAAAGACTCCAGGTCCAATGCTTTTGATACTTGGGTCTTCCTGGATTCAAAGGACCTTTACTGCTACAAATACCAGTTTGGGATTCTTGATTATGCATGGCAAGATGTCTGCAAGAAGAAGGGCAGTGAGGCACCCCCACACTTGGGGGCCAACCAGGGACACCTTGGGTGTTTAGGTTCTATGGGGCTGTGGGCAAGGACTTTAAGTCTAAGCTGCATTTTGTGCCTCCCTCCCCTGACCCTACAAACCTCAAACAGAAAAAGAGCTCTGAAACCTTCAAGTCAGAGCACTTCATTGAGATGATGAAAAATCTACATGAGGAGATCCAGACCTATACAGCTGGGAGGAGGGGGGGTGGCTACAAGCTCATCATGGATCATGCCAAGCAACACTTCTCCAAGGACAGCAGGCCTGCCTTGGATAAGATGGGTGTGAAGGTGGTTAAGGATTACCCAGCACAAACCTGGGACTTGAACATCATTGAGAATGTATGGGGCATCCTCCAAGGCAAGATGTGTAGGAAGAATGCTAAGAGTGGACCTAACTGGAGGAAACTGATAGAGGCTGCATGGGCCAGCATTGAGCTCAAGTCTATCAATGCTCTTCATGCTGGATTCCAAGAGAGGTTGAAATTGGTGCACAATGAGGATGCGAAGTGGTGCTCCCACCACTAAGTATGACTGCTTTCAGATGTTGGGGTCTAGGTCTAGTGTGGCTCTAGTGTCACATAGAATACTGAGATGAATGGGCATGCCATGAGTGGCATGATGAGCAAGGACTTGTTGTTTTTGGGATGATAATAGTGACCCTTGAGTCCCAACTGCATGGCATGCACAACCTTGTCAATAAATATAAGAGTTGGGATTTTATGAGAATATTGATAACTATGTGTTACAAGACACTATCCATGTTCATGATCCCTCCCTTTGTAATTTGCCTCCCATCTCCACCAATGACCCAATAAGGAAGACTGCCATTCTGCAACACTCCAAGTACATGTTGGTATGTTCTTTGAAAGTGACAGTCAACAAGATTGACAAGGTTTGTGTAATACAATACAATAATACCATACCTTCAAGGGCATGGATAGGTCCATCTCTTATGCGCTCATTGGGTATAATATCCATAATTTGCGAAAGCGCGTTGTTCTAAGTGCTCTCATGAGGTACGGAAGGAGGATGAAGGTACTGTAAATGTACCGCCTTCCTTGGGCTTGGAAACGGGAGGCCTCGGCGTTGGAGCCATTTATAACCTTGTAAAAGTAGCATTTCGTATATTCCTACCCTCTTCCCATGCCTCGAATTCCCAGAGATTAACTAGGGAACAACGGCAGTTGATAGTTGATCTGTCCCGGCAGGGTTTCTCTAATGCTGCATAGGTCGTCAGGTTCCGTTTAATCTAGAGACCGTTAGGAGATGGAAACCTGCCGAACAGCTGCAAGGATTGGAGAAAGTGGACCTCGGGGAAAAGCCTCGACAAGTTCCGCAGTCCCCTTACAAGCAGCCCGTGAGGACGAAGATCAAGAGGATGGCCAAGACTGGTCTCTCTTCAAGATCAATAGCCTCAACCCTCACCCAAAAGCATGGGATCAGCATCTCTCACACCTCTGTGTGTAGGATTCTCCATGGAGGCAGGAAGCCTCTGACCTGGCTGGAGGTTGGCAATGAGAGGAGCCTAGGTGGTGTCAACAAGAAAGCTAGAGTGGACTTCTGCCACAAGTGGAAAGACTCCAGGTCCAATGCTTTTGATACTTGGGTCTTCCTGGATTCAAAGGACCTTTACTGCTACAAATACAGTTTGGGATTCTTGATTATGCATGGCAAGATGTCTGCAAGAAGAAGGGCAGTGAGGCACCCCCACACTTGGGGGCCAAACCAGGGACACCTTGGGTGTTTAGGTTCTATGGGGCTGTGGGCAAGGACTTTAAGTCTAAGCTGCATTTTGTGCCTCCCTCCCCTGACCCTACAAACCTCAAACAGAAAAAGAGCTCTGAAACCTTCAAGTCAGAGCACTTCATTGAGATGATGAAAAATCTACATGAGGAGATCCAGACCTATACAGCTGGGAGGAGGGGGGGTGGCTACAAGCTCATCATGGATCATGCCAAGCAACACTTCTCCAAGGACAGCAGGCCTGCCTTGGATAAGATGGGTGTGAAGGTGGTTAAGGATTACCCAGCACAATACTGGGACTTGAACATCATTGAGAATGTATGGGGCATCCTCCAAGGCAAGATGTGTAGGAAGAATGCTAAGAGTGGACCTAACTGGAGGAAACTGATAGAGGCTGCATGGGCCAGCATTGAGCTCAAGTCTATCAATGCTCTTCATGCTGGATTCCAAGAGAGGTTGAAATTGGTGCACAATCAGGATGCGAAGTGGTGCTCCCACCACTAAGTATGACTGCTTTCAGATGTTGGGGTCTAGGTCTAGTGTGGCTCTAGTGTCACATAGAATACTGAGATGAATGGGCATGCCATGAGTGGCATGATGAGCAAGGACTTGTTGTTGTTTGGGATGATAATAGTGACCCTTGAGTCCCAACTGCATGGCATGCACAACCTTGTCAATAAATATAAGAGTTGGGACTTTATGAGAATATTGATAACTATGTGTTACAAGACACTATCCATGTTCATGATCCCTCCCTTTGCAATTTGCCTCCCATCTCCACCAATGACCCAATAAGGAAGACTGCCATTCTGCAACACTCCAAGTACATGTTGGTATGTTCTTTGAAAGTGACAGTCAACAAGATTGACAAGGTTTGTGTAATACAATACAATAATACCATACCTTCAAGGGCATGGGTAGGTCCATCTCTTAGGCTGGACCAGGATTACCCGTATTTCTATTTAATTTTGTATATCCTATGTGAAGAAGGATACATCCCCTTGGATATGGTTTGCAGTAAGGACCTTTTACAAGTAATTTAATGTCGTTTTGCATGTCCATCCTTCTGTAAGCTGAGCCTTCTCTCCCCGTGCCCCAAATGGAATGTAAATAGGCTATTGACATTGCACACACGCCACTAGACTATAGCTTTAAAAAATGAAAGTGAACGGACCAAGTTGCAAGCTTTGTTTGGGTAGCCACATGGCATGTTTGGGGCATGCATGGAGTACACATACATGATAGGTAGAGCTGCCAGATGTGTTCCCTGGGCCACACACTTGCTAGTATGTGCCAGATTACCCTACCTAAGCAGCCCTATTTGGGCATACCAAGATTAGAATCACACATGGTGTCCATGAGGCATATCCAGACCTCCCCGCCCACATTTGTGTGTACTCAATGCACCCCCCAAGTATGCCATGTGGCTACCCAAACCAACCTTTCAACTTGGTCCGATGACTTCACCATTTAAACGTCGCATCCCGGTTATAGATCACCAAGCGGGGCCGGCCCGAGTGCCGATCTCACGCGACCACCGTGCCTGGCCTTAGACATGAAGACAACTGAGAGGGTAGAAGACACGCTCAGCCTAGGTTGTGCAGAAATGGTGCGGTATGGAAGATGAAATTCGCCAGAAACGTCGATGGGGTTGGTTACAAGCGTAACCATACGGGTAATCCTGGTACGCCCTACAGTGTTCAGGCTCGGTGCCCCCCTCAGATGAGAGGCCCGAAGGGGCCTGGGGAGGTGTGTGTGGGGGGGGGGGGGGGACAGGATAGATAGGGGCGTTATAATAACGGGAACGGAATGAGGGCGTGTGGAAGTGTTGGTGAGTGCGGCTGAGTGCCGAATGAGGGCAACGTTGAAGTCCACCCAGTGATCGCATGCCATCCGAGACATCTTACCGTGTGCCCGGAATGTTATGTTCTGGACCATGCACCGCGCGTTGATCACTTCGTTGATCACCTGGATAATCCCCTCAAAATTACGAATTACGAATGTGGGGCATAGCCTGAGTTAGCCCCGGGCTAGCCAGCATTTCTCATGAGATACGACATCACGAATTCCGATGACCGGTATAAAAGCTCAAGCTTCCAGCGAAATGGTTAATTTACCCACCCTGCAGCTCCCCCATATATTTTCATTCGCGTTCTCTGCAAAACAAGTGCTTATTGTATCGACGTGCCAATGCCCGCTCAGCGCTTCACCATCAGAATGGGGCCGCAAGGTGAGAGACTCTTCCGCAGATATTCTAAGCAGCGAAGGAATACTTGAACTTCGTACCTTGACACCCGATCACTCAATCATGTCCGACCCATTCCATATCCATTTATGCACATCGACTTTGCCCGCGAAACTTCATGGCTTCTATTGCAGAGATATGCCACTCCCTGTCGTTGTGGGGGATTCATTCGGCGGGGATTGTTTGCTGGGGCGTGCATGCTGGTGGGACAAATTAATTCAGCCCGATTGTGGGATTGGTGCAGCAGGTCGCTTGTAGCTTAGCCAGCAGCCTGGTGAAATCCTCTAGAAGTCCATATCCCTGGGTTCTCTTATTCTCCTCGTGATGGAATGACCTTTGTACCTAATGCTTGTCTTATAGAAATTAGGAATCGAGCATGATTCAGTTGTCAACGTCTGTATATATGAGATTGTTAATGAGCCCTTACTAGAGAATGGAAACATCGTGTAACCCTCAAGAAACGTTGAGTTAAATTATCTGCGTTAACCCTGGCTTCGATCTGCTGCGCCTGATTCAGGTGCCACCTGTCCATCCGATAGCCAACACTCTCCACCAAATTTTCCTGAGACTTGTTTAAACTGCATTTCCCACCTTTTGGCTCACCTATCACCAGAGTAAATCCTGGCAGCTTCATTGATGCTTGTTTTGTTTGCTGAAGGCGGCAATCAGCCAAATTGCTGGCTGGAGCCATGTCACCAAGTTTAAGTTATATTTATTCACAATTTATAATCCCCCCCTCCATGTTCATGCCCCAAATGCAGATGTTGGTACTGGAAATGACCAGGACGACATGTCAAGGGCCCAAGACTTCTTCCCTAGCAGCCATTCCAAACAGAAAGCAGCCGAGGTAGCTCAGAGGGATGCTACTCTGGCAGCTTCCCGTGAAGAAGAGGCAGCTCGTCGTGCTTCATGGGATGGTGGACGTGAAGCAAAACAAGCCCAGGCAGATGCAGCTTCAATGCCTCCTGCACAGGCAGCTGCTGCTCGCGGTCTAAGAGTAGCCAAGGCACTTTTCATTGATGTTGGAGAAGCAGCTAGACGAGCAGAAGTAGAGGCCTCGGCAGATTCAACGTCATCTGAACTGGCAGCTGCTGCGCAAGAATATAGAGAAATCGTGAAAGATGCAAGGGTGCTGTTCAACAATGCAACTATGCATGTGGAAGAGGTAGCTTCATTGAATGCTGGACATGTAGCAGCTAGACGTGAAGCGAAACAAGCACAGGCAGAAGCAGCTTCAATGCCTCCTGCACAGGCAGCTGCTGCTCGCCATCTTAGAGTAGCCAGGGCACTT
This sequence comes from Chlamydomonas sp. ICE-L, assembly GCA_013435795.1. Classification (NCBI taxonomy): domain Eukaryota; kingdom Viridiplantae; phylum Chlorophyta; class Chlorophyceae; order Chlamydomonadales; family Chlamydomonadaceae; genus Chlamydomonas; species Chlamydomonas sp. ICE-L. The sequence continues at coordinate 123,776,107 of JACBWV010000610.1, read as the reverse complement.
TTCATTGATGCTGGAGAAGCAGCCAAACGAGCAGAATTAGAAGCCTCGGCAGATTCAACGTCACCTGCACTGGCAGCTGCTGCGCAAGAATATAGAGAAATCCTGAAAGATGCAAGGGTGCTTTTCCAGAATGCAACTATGCGTGTGAAAGAGGCAGCTTCATTGAATGTTGGACATAAAGAAGCTAGACGTGAGGCGAAACAAGCCCAGGCAGAGGCAGCTTCAATGCCCCCTGCACAGGCAGCTGCTGTATGTGACCGAAGAGCAGCCAGGGCGCTTTTCATTGATGCTGGGCGCGCAGCTCTTCGTGCAGAATCAGAAGCCTTGGCAGATTCAACGTCACCTGCACTAGCAGCTGTTGTGCGTGAAGCTAGAAAAAACCTGAAAGCTGCAACGATGCTTTTCAATAATGCAACTAAGCGTGTGGAAAGAGCAGCCAAGGAAGCCCTTCAAACTTCAAGGTCAGCTGCACAGACAGTCACAAGTGAAGTAAGATCAGTGCAGGCAGCTTCAATGGGTGGATCGGGCGCTAATTTGACAGCTGCCCGTCAGTCAAGACATCAGAGGCATCCGAGTGGGCTACATTGGATGCTCTGCTGGCAGCCACCAGTGAAGAGATAGCAGCCCTAGCACCCTGAAGGTCAGCTGCACTGGAAAGCACAAGTGAGTCAAGAGCAGCCCAGGCAGCTTCAACGGATGCTAGGCTGGCAGCTGCATGTGGAGAAAGTACAGCCTTGAGAGCTTTAATGGAAGCTGCGCGTGAAGCAAGTACAACAGGCGGGACAGTTCGGAGGTATGCTGTACTGACAGCTACGTGTGGAGCAAGAGCAGCCTTGAGAGCTTCATCGGAAGCTAGAAGCGAAGCAAGACAAGCCCAGGCAGATGCAGCTTCAATGCCCCCTGCACATGCAGCTGCTTGACGTGAAAGAAGAGCTGCCTGGGAAGACTGGTGGTAGTTGTATTAGCAGCTAGACGTGCAGAGAGAGCAGCTTCGGCAGACTCAATATCACCTGCACTGGCAACTACTGCACTCTTGAGATTTCGTCTGAGCAAACTGATAGACGGTGTGTGACAGGGCACAGAGAAACATGTCACACTGATAGACAATGTGTGGCAGGGCATCATGACGTAGGATTGAAACCAACCTTCACAAGATAATCAAGGGGGGGGGGGGGGGGGGGGGCAATTAAAACCTCAGACAATAAACGATCCACCAAACAGACAACAACTTTACTACAAACACACTTATAACAAAATGAAACTACAGACCAAGACACAAACCTAAAGCGAGGCTAGGGTGAGGCGACCCCCCCCTGCATTGTTGACCTAGACATGTATATAAACTGCATACTCTGCTTAGTATGCTCCCTAGTTTCCGTGGGTACTACACGGGGGGATTGGAATTGGAAGACGGTGAGCCGCCTAGAGTTGGCTGAAAAAACATGTAACAAAACAATCCATTCCCCCTCACTTCCTTGTGTGGCATTACATATTCTGCTATTCACCTTTTGACCCAATTATTAAGTGGTACCTGATTTCAGGTCCTCCGTTGTGTCCTTGCAAATCTTTGGGGACCAGATCGTAAAGTGCTTGTTAATACAGTCCCTCCTGATTGTTGATAATTGTCTGATTGACTATTAGAGGTTGGGCAAGTCCCTTCAGCCTAATTGGCTACCCCCTAGATTGTAACATACATGCAAGGCTATCCACCCTGCCTTCCTTACATCCCATAACATATTCTGAACACGGATGATATCAGGCCCATCTGCCTTGTCACGGAATGTGGTGGATGTGGACAAGGTATACTAGCCAATACTACGGGGTCTTGCCATTCTGTGGTTTACTTGTAATCATCCCGGTATAATAACTTCATCAGTTCAAGTCGGATTCAAGTCCCAAGACCATATAGATAGCCGGAATAGGGAGTGACAGGTCGTAGGTCAAGGGTGAGAAGTCGTTTCCAGAAAGTCCAGCGGCTTATCCAGCCGCCTTTTGCAATGCTCACAGAGCTCAGTGGATCTCTGGCCCCAAATGAAATGAATCCCTATTAAAGCAGTCATATTATATAATATCCCCACACTTAGACACAGGGCTTTTCTTTCCAGTATTTCTCATCAGCTTCTAGGCAGTCCCCTGAGCCAGCCAATGGGCTACATTCAAAGAAATTAGCAGTACTAGAAGAAGTACTAGAAGAAGAAGAAGCCAGCCATGGGAGCTGCCTAGAAGCTGCTGCTCTTTGCTAAAAAGAAAAGCTAAACTTAGACTCAAAGTCCCCGCTGAGCGTAAGAATAGTATAACGGTACACACGAAGTGTTGGACCATGAAGGAATATATAATACTTGCAGGAGAGATAGAAAGTAAAGAGAGTGACGATACAAACTAACTACAGTACGGGTGGTATGGGTGGATGGGTGGATGGGTGCATATGTGGGTGTGGGTGGATGGATAGAGGGGTGGGTATGGGTGTATGGGTATGGGTGTGGGTGTATGGGTATGGGTGGGTGGATGGATGGGTGGATGGGTATGGATGGGTGGGTATGGATGGTATGGGTGTAGGTGTGGGTGGATGGGTTTGGGTGGATGGGTATGGGTGGTATGGGTATGGGTGGTAACTAACTACAGTACAGAACCCGCTTAGGCTATTATTTACTATTTAAGGCACAGAAAATGGCGGTCTCAGCAAGAGCATTAAACCTACGAGAACCCGGGAAGACAGGCAATCGGCCAATCGCACCTTGTGCTTGAGATTGGAATCATAGCTTTTCTTTTCAGCTACAAGCAGCAGCTACTAGGCAGCTCCCCTGGCTTTCTGCGCAGTGTAACCTAAAGCAATGTAGAGCATCTAGAAGCTGAAAGGATCAGCTTTGAAATACTGCTTAAATCTTGGGGGGTTGCTCAGTGGCTGGTTTAGGGAGCTGCCAAGAAGCTGCTGCTCTTAGCCGAAAAGAAAAACTATGCTTGTAATAAGACTTACCAAATTCCCAATTGTTTGTTTTTTACTGTGGCCAGGATTTTCTTTAAGGTGCTACAAGTAGCACAAGTGCTACATTACATACCTTGGTGTTAAAACATCCTAGACCACAAACCAGATGTGGCTATTCTTACAGAAACCAAACTGCTCTCCTGCCTCTCCTTCATCCAATTCATCAAGAAGGAACTCCCCCAATACACCCTTCACCACAGTAGTGTGGCCAAACCCCCGGACAATATCCTTGGGAAAGGGAGGGGTCATTATCCTCACCCACAAGCAATTAGGCCCCCCCGTCCACCATGAAGTCAATACAGACCTGGTTGGTTGCCTGGTGCACAGCACCTTCAGCTCAACCACCCCAACTCCCACACACATCATTAGCGTCTGCATGCTCCATGACCAACCCCTGCAACGGCAAGCTGCCTATACATACATCGCGACTCTCACCAAAAAGCCCAATCAAACCACACTCTGTGGAGGGGACTGGAATGCAACTATCTTTCCCTCATATAGATCTACTCACACCACTTCCCACACAGACCAACATCACTTATCTATGTGCTCCCAGCTCAACCTCCACCCCACCAACCCTCTCACAAGAGCAACCACCTTCCACTGCCACCAGGAGGGCAACCTCGAGCACCACAGCAGAATCCATGACATCATCTCCCCTTGCCCCAACCCCCTCTCTCCCCAAATTAGTTAAAATACTAGGGAGGTTGGGGGATACCTCGACCACATGGCCCTTCAATAAAATACCCCCCCTATATACCTTCCCATACACCTGACTTGAACTGACACTCCCCCTCCTAGACCCCAACAACTGGTCATCCTCGTTAGCAAGGCCTCCATGGACGCCACTAGAAAGGCCATAGAAGAAACGCACACGACCTTCTTCATGGAACACACCCAAACCATCAGGGACTGGGCCACCAACGTCATGGGAAACAATTCCCTTCCATCCCACTTCCACCAAGTCAAACACAATCTCCTTGCAAAAGGACTAGACCCGGGGACTAGACCTGGACCACCTCAGCAACCAGATTATGGAACCTATTAGGATGGCCCTCATCGCTATATTTGACATCTGCCTTATCAGGAACCAAATCCCAGGGCACTTTCTTGACAGAAAGAAGAGCAAATCTCTCACCATAATCAACTCCCATATTCAACATCTCAAAACATACAGGAAACTCCTAACCACCCACTCCAACTCCTATCCCACCGCCCATTCTACGCTCCTAGAGACCTGCCAGAACCACCCAAACACCCTCACCCATATCCAGCTTGCCTCAGACCACGCCTCCCTCTGGGCTGCAATCAATGTTTCACTCGATGAGGCCCTTCCTGCCCTCCGAAGAATTCTCACGAACAGCAGACAAACAGCTACCATCACTGGCAAAGCAGCCTTCATGACCCAACTATTCAACAAACCTAAACAGGCCCACAGAAACATCTTCAAAACCTCTGAGAATCCGACGTCACCCCAGACCTTACAAGACCCCACTACTGGCCAACACAAATGTCCACTAATGACCTCCTGGACATCTTGGGAGAGCACATGGGACACATGAAGGCCCCCCCTCACCACACGTGCTCCGGCAAATACCTACCCCAAGACAGACAGACCGCCCCCCCTCCCTGGGCCTCCCTGGACACCTTCTCCCTAGAAATCAAGGCCCAACCCCACCAACACTCCAACCCCACTCTACCCTACCTCATAGAGTTCTCTAATTACCAAACATGCACCCAACACATAGCAAAAAGCAAACAGGAACTCCTATCCTGCCTCCCCTAGCTCCTAGCACCACACCATACATAACATGTTTGGGCTTATGTGGATCACCGGGTACACCCCCATCTGCTGGAAAACCTCCAACGCCATCATGCTTTACAAGAAAGGAGACCCCAACCAAGCCAACCACTACAGGCATATTACCCTCAACAACACCATGGGTAAATTGTGGACTAAAATGGTTACAACAGTGATGTCCATGTGAATACTTGGACCAATACCAAGTCCTAAGTGACTCCCAAGAGGGATTCAGACAGAACAGAAGCATCCACAGGCAGCTCACCCACCTCCTACATGACATTGAGGATGCGGCCCACTCAAAAAGATACCTGTTTGCTGCCTACTTTGATTTCTCCTCTGCCTTTAATATGGTGGACCATGACAAGCTGCTCCAAACTATGTATGACCTTGGAATCCCAGTAGATGTGATTAAAACAGTAAAAGGAATTTACAATACCACCCACATGTCCCTCAACAACACCCAAGGCAAACCAATTCAAATCACAAGAGGCACCATCCAAGGTGACACTCTCTCCCCCCTACTCTTCATCAACTTCACAGAACCTCTCATCAGATGGCTACAAGCCGGGGGCAGAGGATACAAGCAAGGCATAACCTCAACTTCCAATACCGACCAAGATAAAACAGGTAGTCTAGGATATGCTGATGACACCAGTGTGGTTACCAACACAGCGGTCTAACTCAAGGTGCAATGCCTTCAAAGTGCAACAATTCAGTACCTGGTCTGGGATTCCTCTTACCGGGGGTAAATGCATGATCACTGGCATATTGCATGGGTCCCGCCCCAAGGATCCCACCAATCACAAGTCCCTAACCAAACCTCTCAATAACACCATCCTCATTAACAACACATGGGCCACATACCCACCCCCCAATGAACCATATAAGTATCTAGGGGTGCCCATTAGCCTCACCCTAAACTGGAGACCTCTCATGAAACAAGCCTTGGCCCTCATACATCGTTAATGACACCAAATCCTCGACACTGCCAAGCCAAAAGGCACCACCCCTCTCCAATGTCTCAGACTCATCACCACGTGTATTAAACCTGCCATCACCTACCCTATGCCTGTAGTGCCCTACAGCTACTCAGATATAGGCATCTTAGACAAGGCCATATGGACCATGGCTAAAAATTGCTGTGACCTACAACACTCCTTCCCCATTGCTAGTGTCTGCCTAGCTACCCTTGGAACAAGCAGGATTGGGCATTCCCTCCCTAATGGTGGACTAGGCTCAAATCACAGCAGCCCACCTCACTAGGTCTCTCAATGATACAGGGAAACTAGGCAGGCTCACTACAGACCTTCTCCACAAAGAAGCTGCTATGCTCCAGGGTATGGATCCGCTATCCCTGCCCAGCCACACACTCCAATACTTTAACCTGGCCAGGCAAATGCACATCCTCAAAAGAGCCTCCATCAAAATCCACATGGAGGATGACACCCAACCAAACTCCCTTCACGACTCCCTTGCTGACATCTCCCAACACACCATTCCTCCTCATCTTCTCAAAACCCTCATCCCCTCGGGCGTTACTTCCCTAGCTGACATCGTGAGCCCAGATGGGACCACAATCATCCCATCCAATACCCTCTCCCACACCTATGGCAAAAGAGTCTCCACCAGGCATAGAGTTGTACTCAACAGACTCAGCCTACACCGATGCTCTCCACCCCCATCTTGTTGCCCACCTCAACCTTACGCCTGCCCCAGCCCCCTGCCCTTGGCATCCAGGACCCTCCCCATCCACCTGCGCATCCCCCGATGGCACATTACCAAGTTCTCCACACTTACCATCAGCCACCACCTTAATAAATGGGACACCGCCCCCCTACTGCCCCGACCCTTAACCCCCAACACTGGCATCCCTACCCCACCCAAAACACAGCCCCCCATGCATAATATCGAGGACGTCCCTGCCTCCAATGCACACATGTGGTGGGTCAGAGAGTCCTATCTTCACCCCACCAATTATGCTCAAGCCTGGAACAATGACCCCAAGATTGCCTGGACAGCCAGAATGCAATTCATCAGAAATGACACCCACAAATGCACTGACGCTTCCTGCTACAAAACACCACACCATCCATAAGAACAGCTCCCCCGACGCCCTGGCGCATGCTGTCTCTACCCCAGACCTTCTTGCTCCCCCAACCCCAGCCAAACTCCTCCACCTCCTATATGGTAACCAACATAGCCTGACCCACCTCCTTGGCTTCAGAGCCCAAAAGAGGAAGGCCACTGAACCTCGACAAACCCCCCATCACAGATATTCGCGGGTCCAGAAAGCCCCATGCACTATTGTCTGCCACCATCTTCCTTGCTACATATCTGCTGGCCTCCCCATGCACTCCCACACCTATTCCTCTGCCACCTCCATTGCAGTCACCTGGACCCCAGTCCATCTCACAGAGGAACAAATCACCCTGCTGGTTGGTCCCACCGGATTCCAGGAACTCATGAAGGCCTACAACACTAAAACTACCCCCACAGCCCCCCCCACTCCCACTCCCCCCAGACAAGACCTAGACACATCACCCCTCCTAATGAGTCCCCACCTCCCCATGGGAAACACCCCACACCCATTGGCCAACTGTTTGGCCTAGGACCCCACTGCTACACCCAACCTTGGTACGGGGGAGACACACACCTCACCAGCCAGAACCCTGAAGAGGCCCACAAGGCTGTTAGATGGGCACTAGGCAGTGCCGTACATGCTCACACCCTTGATATCCCCACGTGCACCATCATCTTGGTCCCACACAGACCCACCTATGCCCATAACACCCTCCTAAATCACCCATGGGTTATGGTAATAGCCACTCTGCCCCCCAAGGCCAAACCCTTCACCCACTCCCTAATCTGAACGGGGGGCAAACTCACCCCTGCCAAGAGACACAGGGGAACCTACAACTCATTGCCATCTCAAATCCAGCTGGCCATGCCAAGTACCTCCACAACCCACCCACCACATGGGCCCAAACCAAGAGGGAATTGGGGGCCACTTCCCCCCCCCGACCAGGTCCCCCCCCCCCCTCCCAACTGGGCCTTCCTACCACCCACCTGCCCAAGGCACTTAGATCCATCCTTAAGACCTGCGCACAACAACCCACCCTCATGCAGATAGACCCCACACCCATAACACCCCCCATGCTCCCGTGCACACATGCCATCCTTCAAGCACCAGGCCTCGCTCTATACACAGATGGAAGTGCCATCATAGGCAAACACGGCGTCCTGCGCCTAGGGGCCGGCGTATATTCCTCCAGGGCCGCTGCACGTTGCCTCGGCATAGACCCTGGAGGACAGGGCATCACTGCCCACATCAATCGCGCCGAACTTAAGGCAATTCAACAAGCACTCATGCACTCCGAAATACATGAAGACCTCACCATCTACTCCGAGAGCTTATGCGCCTTGCAGCTTATTAACCTGCATATTTACCACCCCAGCAGGACCTGGGAGAACAAGCACCGCGACCTCCTGCAGGACATCGCCATCCACATTATCCGCAGACACAACGCTGCTGCTGCTACCACGCGCCTGCTGAAGGTCCGATCTCACTCAGGTATCGTAGGGAATGACGTGCAGGCACATGTGGCGCGACATCCGACGTCCCCACGAGACCTCCAACCACCCTCAAACCCCCTGATCTTCCCCAAGCCACATGGGATAAATACAGGCCTGATCTGCTCCTCTTTGACGACGAATCCAAACTAAGAAAAGCCTACCTAGTTGGACTGGGCTACTGCTCAGACACTAACCACCATATCAAATTCCAGGAAAAGAGCGTTCTGCATATGGAGGTCCAACGTATCCTTCAACAACAACGATTCCCTGTCCACTACCTAGTCTTCACCATAAGTACCACTGGTACCATTCCCATCACAACTAGTACCAATCTCTCCGCCTTAGGGATCAGTCGCGAACACGTAGACTAACTCATCTCTAAACTGCACAGAGAATCTATTGCCTCCTGTACCTGCATTCTTGCCACACGTCGCATGAAGGAGTCCCTCCCGCCTGGAGGGTGACACTTACTATGTCTGCCATGGTGACTTTCCTATGCTGCGGCGTATGGAAGGGTCCCTTTAACACCACGACCCTCCAGGCGTTATCCTTTTTTTAACTTGGTGTATTGGGGGTGCTACACCAGAGTCTTTGGGGGTTGCTTTGGGGGTCAAAAAAGCTGCTAGTAGCACCCAAAAGGCTCCTAGGAGCACCATGGTGCTAGGTAAAGACACTGGTTCCCTTCCGTAATAACTGCCCTGGCAGGGGCTAACATTACCCTAGCAATGGCTGGGTGGCCATGCTTAGTTTTTGTCTCTGTCTCCTCAACAAAGACTCGTGAAAGAATGCGTGTGCTTGTTACAGCCTAGCCGGTTAAGGAGTAGCCAAATAGGCTAAATAGACTTGCCCAACCTCAATATTGGGAAGGGCTGTATACAGAACAAGCACTCAACTGGTGAACTGAACCCCAACAAATCGTAAACAACGGGGGCCCGAAGTTCTGACTCAGTCAGTCCAAGTCAGTCTTAACTCCTAAGACTATATATAGACACCCGGAATATGGAGGGACAGCTTATAGCTGAAGGGTGAGAAATTGATTACAAAACGTCCAGCAGCTTATCTACCCGCCTTGTACAATCCTCACAGATCTCGGTGGATCTCTGGTCCCAAATTGTATGGAGTCCCTATTAAAGCAGTCACATTATTTAACACCCCGCCTGATAACAGATCATTCTTTCTGGGTTTTGGAGGTCGGGCAACTCCCTTCAGCCCATCTGGCAACTCCTGGAATGTAACATGTGCACATGCATGTACCCCTGCACTGGAACATGCATATGTATACCCCTAGACTGTCACATATATGCACCCATGGACTGCAAAATACATGAACATTCCCTTTGATTGTAAAATACATGCATGCATTATGAGGTCTATGGTGGGTATAGGGGGTATACCTACCACGCTTCATCATGCTCCTGCTGGACCTCCCCTGCCCAATCTCGTTGACCTTGTCCCATATCTACTCATGGAGCAGACTCGGGAGGGTGTGTGTGTGTGGGGGGGGGGGGGGGGGGGGGGGGGGGGGGGGGGGGGGGGGGCTGGATCTGGCTGCTTGGCGTCTTGGGAATGCTTCAATAGATCGTGCAGCTGCTCAGCATCGCCCGCAGCCATCCCAAACACGTCGGTATTGCCTCGGATCCGATCAGTTGGCATGGCTGAGGAAGCTTACCCAGCCGGGCAATTATAGCAATCGCAGATATTGCAGCACAGCCTCTGGGGAGGGAATTGTCTAATATAATGGGTGCGACATGAAGTGGAGAAGACTGAGGAGGAGGGGGGGGAGGAGGAGGATGAGGATGAGGATGAGGATGAGGAGGAGGAGGAGGAGGAGGAGGAGGAGGAGGAGGAGGAGGAGGTATGATATATGAAGACAGATCTAACTGAGAGGCGCTTTCCGTCCTATTCTTCCTTCCGAGTACGGTTGACGCAAGTCGGCTGTATACTTTATCCCGCGTATGGGGATGAATGAGCCGCAGCAGAGCAAGCGGGCGGCTATGCTACTCGCTCGCCAGCAGTGCCAGGCGCTATCAGCGCAACAGGAGACTGAGAGTGGTTAGTCTATTAGGAGGATCATTGCGATAGAGTGACAAACAGAAGACGAATGTGGTGGTATTATAAAACAAGGCTTGCGTTTAGGTGTTTCTTTATAGTGGTGTGGTCATGCAAGAGCGTCATGCAAGCGCGTTGGGCAACGCTATATTACGCCTTAAACGTCCTCGTTAATGACGTCAGCAGGGCTGGAGGGCGGGCCCCCCTCGCCCTTGAGCGCCCTAGAGCCTGGAGGGATCAGCAGCGCAGGGAGGGGCAGCGCAGGACTTGGGCGAATTCCGATTTCTTGGCACTTGTCAGGGAATTTTCAATTGCGCAACTTTAGAGAGCTGAAGATGGTGGTGGGGTTGGTGCGATTGACGTACTTGTCACGCTAAGGCTGCCTCGGCATAGATGCAGCAATATGGGAGTTCTTAGGGCAGCTACTCAAAAGCGCTTCCAGGAGGCAGGGAATTCAGTTGAGAACAAGTCATGCGAGTTACAGGTGCTACCGGTACACAAATTAAATATATGCTTACTTTTCAGCCATTGTCCAGATATCCTATATGTTGCACTGCGGACCCCGTGCCAGCCTTCCAGCCTTCATTATTACATTACATGTTAAAGTCTACTTGACACCGCGAGGGTGTATGAGACTCTGTGCTTTAAACAAAAAGAAAAAGCACCCACAAAGCAAAAAACCCCATTACATCAGGGGTGTGTCGAGGACAAACAAACCAAGCTCCCAACCACCATTTTGGTGGCGTAGGTATTATATAACAAGGGCGCAAGGCGTAATTTAGCGGTGCCCAAACGCGTTGGAGGGGGCTCTGTGGGGTCGGGTTTGGCGGGTTGGAGGAGGTGTGTGTGTGGGGGGGGGGGGGGGGGGGGGGGGGGGGGGGGGGGGGGCAGAGGTTACATCTTGTCAGGATTACTTCTTCAAAATAATTCTTCCCATTCGCAATATATGTGCGGGGACATACCGGTATGTCATGGTTACATTTTGCACTTCTAAACGTTGGCGATGTGGCCATGTGTGGATCAGGCGCTCTGTCACATGTCACATCCGGCCACATGTCAGGGTTGCATCGCCTTTTATAAGTTGTGAAAGGTACCGGTATTTCAAAACTTGGTTCTTCCATTTCACAATACGGTAAATATGCGTACTGCCTGCAGTAAATATGGGACTGGATGGGCTACAACACCTCACTACTGAGCACCAGGACTCCAGGAGTGCAATCGCATGATTAGGTGTGTATGTATGTATGTATCAACGTATGCATATTACAGTCCAGGGATAGGCCAAATAGGCTAAAGGGATTTGTCCAACCGTGACAGGAAGGGCGAAAACGAAAAGGCATTGGTGGACTGAACCCCAAACAATAGTTTTATCGACTAGGGCCCTAAGTTCGTGCTACTACAATGATGATTTAACTCAACTATATAATTAAATCATCATCTCATTTCAAGGGATGATACCGTAATTTAATTGTGCGATTATAATCGCATTTGTTATAAAATGGTATTTCAATCATTCAAAGGAATCAGGATTCATGACTTACTTCATGCTGAGTCTTTATCAACCAATTCAGGTACAATTTTCAGTTTCTCAAAAATAAAATTATATCCTCAGCGTATGAAGGACATTCTAACATGAAATATTGAAATGCATTTCATCTTATATCACTCTTCTATCGTCAACTGTTGTAAACGGTGATGTGAACCATTCGACAATCTGACTGAGATGGTCGAATGGCTCACACAACCGCTTACAACACCAACCGCCATATCACAGCTTCTGAAAATTCTTCCAGAACGAGAGGAACTACCGTATCTGATTCAACATCCAAATTGTGAGCTCGAAGACGCAGTCTTGCTATGCACTTAATATCATCCCAGTATTATTTTCTAGTTTAATTACACCAGGGACTGCGTGTCTGCGTTCACTTATAGCACCGCTTCAATCATTCATCCTTAGATTATGCTGCCCATCTAAGCTAGCCACGGGCACTACTCCTTTTCTTTAGTCCCTGATATACCGGTATGTACGTACCTATCGGGCAGTACTGTCTTCCATACTACACGTCGCAGCTTCTAGGCAGCGCCTTCCCCCATCCCTTGGGTCAAACCTAAAGCTGGCTAGTGCGTCTTAAAGCAGACCTGATGGCCATTCAAATGTAGCTGAGACGCTGAGTAGCTGACAGCTTCCAGCTTTTGGATTGACCCTGTGGATGGCAAATAGAGTCGGGTTGAAGCTACCATGCGAAGCCCAAAAAGGAAACAGTGCAATTGATGGCAGTACTGTATTTCACTGTACCACTGTTATGGTGCAATGAATTTAATCCAGCCCACGCTCCTTGTTACATGCACGTTGGCAGGATTTACACCCCAGAACGTGGGACCCCGTGCAAAATTTAAACCAGCGACTCAGAGGATTCTGACTTTTCTGACACACAGGCGGCTTGATGAAGTGAGCTTATTTTTTGGAGGCGTTAAATCTAAGCTCAGCTGTAAACTACACCCGCGCTGCCGTTTTGTCATAAGAGATTGGTGGACCAGAGCCCCAGACAGAGGGACCCCTTTGGGTTGGACTAGACCGGGGACTAGACCAGCGGATGCTTTGGATTTGACAAGTCGACAGGGCAGAGCCCACACGACAGAGGACACGTACGTTCCGTTAGAAACAGCAGTTCCCACAACTTCTGTTGCCAACTCCTGCCATCGCTCAAACGTCCCTTTATTTCTTCTCGCCATCTGTTTATGCCTTTGTGGCGACCAACTCGCTTGCATTGCGCGAGGTGTCGAATGTCGAAAGAAGCCAGGTTGCTCGACAGCAACCCATCGAAGACATCTAACACGAAGACAGCAACCCATTGAAGACATATAACGAACACAAAGACAGCAACCCATAGAAGACATCTAACACGTGCTCGGCGTTTCAGGTTTTGAGCCAGTTTTGTGCCGCGCGTTGATGCCGCCTAGGTTCCTTGAAATTGCGCCCTGATCGCCTAGGTGCCTTGAAATTTCGAAATTCGTATCTTGGGGCTGGACAGAATCGAGCAATCTCCTGAAATACGATATTCGGAATTCCTTTTACCAGTATATAAGCTCTCGAGCTCTCTACCCAATACATAATTTACCCGCCCCTACAGTCCCCTGCTACATTTATTTGCGTTCTCTTGGCGACAAGTTCTAACCGCATCGACTCATAAACGCCCAGTTGGCGCTTCGCCATGCGAAGGGGGCCGCAAGGTGAGTGATCACTCGCGTCGATATTCAATGCAGCGAAGACAATCTTTATCTACGTTCTGTTACACCACGATTCGGGTGTGACACAAAGATACACGCACGTAGCGCAGTACAGTCAGATATGAGAGCTTTGAGTTGTAGTTTGGGCGAGGACCTGCGTAAGGTTCCGTCGCAATAGTAGGGGTCCGTCCAATGTTCCCGATCCAAGATCTAGTTGGCCGATGGAATGTTCCGTGGGGGATATTCCTAGGGAAAGGTCCGTTTGGGAGCGACCCTTTGAGAGAAGATCCAATTGGGAATATTCGAAGGAATGTTCGAGGAATGTTCTTTAGGAATATTCCGATAGGAAAAGCTATAAATAGAGTGCCTACGCCTGAGTCTTCAATTATATCTTAATTCACTTGTAACCCCGAGTCAAGAGTCACCCCTGGAGTCCCGTCTCTTGTCCCAGTCTCCTCTACGTGAGTTGTCTTTGATTCCCCGCATCGCCCTGTCGGACATATCCTTGTCGCGACCCGAGACCCTGATTTGCCAAGACCCTGGAGACCCCAGCCCGGCCTCCGCGACATATCCTTGTCCCGGCCTCAAGACCCTGAAGACCCCAGCCCGGCCCCAGCGACATATCCTTGTCCCGGCCTCGAGACCCTGAAGACCCCCCCGAAAGTACGTGCTCAGAGGCAGTACCTGTGGCTGGCATTAGGCTTGTATAGTTAAGATATTGAATAGCTGTCCGAAGACCTTCTGTCCGACGATCCGCGGTTGCGCGTCCCTTGACCAAGGACGGTAATTGTCGTCCACTAGACTTGGAATTAGTTAGATTACGGCACTACTTGATTGACTATCAGTCGCTTAGTTGTCAGCCGACACTACCCGACTAAACAGCAGTCGGTGACGTGTGCAGATTGGCCCTACCCTAAAGCGCGCTCCCTAACTCCTTTTCCTGTGTGTTACACTTGGTTTCGGAGCTTAGGTGTGGTCCCACGCTACAGAGTATCTGTGTCATTGTCGTACCCCTGCAAAGCGATACCCTTGCAGTCACTCGAGAACAAGCTCATATCACGTGATCTTCCCACCACGTGTCGCTTACTACCCGTGACATTTTGTTCACACCCATGCAAGCGATACCCCATATCCCTGCAGTGCCTCGAGGCCAACCGCTAATCACGTGGCCACCCCTCTGACTACCAGTCGCTTACTACGCGGCGCTTACTACGCGGCGTAGTCTACGCCTGCGCTCGCCAGCCAGTCCACGGGAGAATATACGGAAGTGCTGGACATCTCTCTGGCCACATGCCGGTAGCGCGCAGCCCTCTCGCCCTAGCCAAGCCCCCAACCAAGTCTCATGGCCTTCAGAGACACATGGAGCTAGATATTATTAAAATAGAAAATATGAAGGAATTAGCTAGAGCCCTTGGACTACAAGCCGAGCTAGGGCTACAAGTTTATCAGCCTTGGTAAACGTTACTCTCCCCTCCGCTCCTCGTCTCTACACCCCCTGGGATTCAGCATGAAAGACGTGAGCATGAAAGACGTGAATGCTAAGCAATGTCCGCAAGTGGGGCAAACACCTGACCTAGCGCCACTTGTCCGAAACGGTCAACTACTCCAGAACTTCGCCCACATAGACCCAGTCCAGCTAACCCAAATCATGCAAGCCCTGAGGGAGCAATTGATTCTAGACATCCAACCCCGGCAAAAGGATGTCACCATGGATAACATGGAGGATGATGCGCATCAACTTCAACAACCTCCGCATCAACAATTTTTTCACTTGGATCCGCATCAGATGTTCCAGATCATCCAAGCCGTGAGAGAAGAAGTTGGTCAAGAGATGCACGAGCAATTGAGGCAACACCCAAATGCGAGTAGGCGGGGACAAAACCCAAGCCCAATTCGACAAGGGTACTTCCCAAGCTCAACTAGGCAGGGAGACAGGAACGGGGATGGCACGACCCTTCCTCCTTTGACCCCAGAGGGCAGGGAATACTTGCGGGCCAATGACGGGTGTTTCCGTTGCCGAGAGCTTGGACATTGGACCCAAGAGTGCCCATGTAGGGAGGCCCAAAACCGCCGATGGGGCTATGGGAGGTACAACAGGAAGTAATCTCCCCGGCACGCATTTGGTAGTGAAATCTGAAACTGCCGTCTCGGTCATGTACATGACGTCCGGATAAAGGAACAAAAGAACCATCCACTACGTTCTATCCTCGAGCCAAGAAAGGTACAATATCACCAATATTCCATCCTCAAGGGCAGCATAAGGAACAAAACAACCATCCACTACGTTGTATCCTCAAGGGCAGAGTTGGAAAAAGCGGGTGTTGTGTCCGTTTTGTCTATCCGCAAAGGTAGAAAAAACGTACTACACACTTCTGTCCCTTGACCCATCTCCCGAAATATCCAGTTGTGCGTTCCAAGCCATCAGTCCTAGGGTAGTGGGGTGTACAAAGACCCTGAGGTGTAACTAGTCTCAAGCCATCAGTCCTAGGGTGTACAAAGTCCCTAAGGTGTAACGAGTCCAAGCCATCAGTCCTAGGGTATACCAAAACCCTGAGGTGTAACAAGTCACCAAGAAAGACCCAAGACCCCGAGGCAGACCTGGCACCACCGGGATCTGGCCATCGAACACATGAAACCTAGAACCCAAGACCCACGACCCAAGACCCAAGACCCCGAGGCAGACCTGGCACCACCGGGATCTGGCCATCTAACAACATGAAACCTAGAACCCAAGACCCAAGACCCAAGACCCAAGACCCAAGACCCAAGACCCAAGACCCAAGACCCCGAGGCAGACCTGGCACCACCGGGATCTGGCCATCGAACAACATGAAACCTAGAACCCAAGACCCACGACCCAAGACCCAAGACCCCGAGGCAGACCTGGCACCACCGGGATCTGGCCCTCGAACACATGATTTACCTCGAAGAAAAAAAAGAAAAAAAAATGGAACTAGAGACGTCTAGACCCTGGAAAAAAAAAATTGATAAGAGCCATGAGTTGTCTTAGACCCACACTTGCAGCTCAAGCTCCAGTCTTGATACAATGCTTGCCGCACTGCACACCCGGGCACTTTGTGCCACCAGGGCCCTACACCAGGGTTACTGAAGAGCCCATGGACAATGAGCCCCCCCTCCTGCCCTTGCTCAACAACCAGCAGGGCGAGGACTACGAGGACACTGATGGTAACAGCCACCAGCGACCTCACCGCCTACCTGGCACCAGCTCACGCCCCAGGCGTGCGCCTTGATGTGGACTACATTCTATTTAGTTTTTTTTGTACTCACCCGTGCCCCCCGAGGAATATTTTTTTGGACTAAATAGAACGGTTGTAGTAACATAGGACCCTGATACAAGTACCTGCACTTTACGGTACATAGTATATAAGTAGTAATAAGTCCAAGTTTCCAAGATCCAAGTCCGAGTCCAAGATTTCAAGTCCATGATCCAAGCCTAGATTAATGTAATATTTTTTGTTTTTTCACCTAGTAGCATAGTCCTAGGGTTCAGTTCTAATGATGAGGGCATCATTTGCTTGAGGTAGTGGGGGTGAGTGTTACACCACGATTCGGGTGTGACACAAAGATACACGCACGTAGCGCAGTACAGTCAGATATGAGAGCTTTGAGTTGTAGTTTGGGCGAGGACCTGCGTAAGGTTCCGTCGCAATAGTAGGGGTCCGTCCAATGTTCCCGATCCAAGATCTAGTTGGCCGATGGAATGTTCCGTGGCGGATATTCCTAGGGAAAGGTCCGTTTGGGAGCGACCCTTTGAGAGAAGATCCAATTGGGAATATTCGAAGGAATGTTCGAGGAATGTTCTTTAGGAATATTCCGATAGGAAAAGCTATAAATAGAGTGCCTACGCCTGAGTCTTCAATTATATCTTAATTCACTTGTAACCCCGAGTCAAGAGTCACCCCTGGAGTCCCGTCTCTTGTCCCAGTCTCCTCTACGTGAGTTGTCTTTGATTCCCCGCATCGCCCTGTCGGACATATCCTTGTCGCGACCCGAGACCCTGATTTGCCAAGACCCTGGAGACCCCAGCCCGGCCTCCGCGACATATCCTTGTCCCGGCCTCAAGACCCTGAAGACCCCAGCCCGGCCCCAGCGACATATCCTTGTCCCGGCCTCGAGACCCTGAAGACCCCCCCGAAAGTACGTGCTCAGAGGCAGTACCTGTGGCTGGCATTAGGCTTGTATAGTTAAGATATTGAATAGCTGTCCGAAGACCTTCTGTCCGACGATCCGCGGTTGCGCGTCCCTTGACCAAGGACGGTAATTGTCGTCCACTAGACTTGGAATTAGTTAGATTACGGCACTACTTGATTGACTATCAGTCGCTTAGTTGTCAGCCGACACTACCCGACTAAACAGCAGTCGGTGACGTGTGCAGATTGGCCCTACCCTAAAGCGCTCTCCCTAACTCCTTTTCCTGTGTGTTACACGTTCCCTGATCACTCAATCATAAACGACCCATTCCTTGTCAATTTGAGCGCATCAACCTGTCTCTTGAGATGTCATAGCTTCTATTGCGGAGAGATCACACTCACCAGTAAGTATGGCACTAGCGGCACGACGGCATCTTTCCCGAGTATATAGAAATTTCCGAAAAATGCAAAAGAAGGGTAGGTAAATTCCGCGACTGTCTAGCGATGGCCCGGGCTATTTGTTTTTGTGGGCGTTCTGTCGTCTTTCTCTCAAATGATCATGCAGTACCAACAATTCGCCTAAGATTCGGGAGCTGACGCGACCATCACTGCGTGACGGGAGGTTACACGAATGGATAAGAAAAAATACGACAAAATACGACAAAATACGATTCATTACACTTTGTTACACCTTTCTACTCTCCGCGCAGGATGCGACTGATATACCGGTTACCGTTCCGCCCCCGCTACTCGCAGGAGGAGGAGTGGTTGCCCCACAGTATCGTGGTTGCCCCTGCAGTACTGCAGTACTGCTTCGCGTAGGCCCTTTGTGCATCCTGCTCCGTCCAGGAGCAGGAGGTACCGTGGTTGCCCCTGCATTAGTCGTGGTTGCCCCTGCAGTAGTCGTTGGAATTGTCTGTGGGAGCTGACGCGAGTCCCGCCAGAAGGAAGAAAAGAATGACGAAAGAATGACGAATGAATGACTCCGCGCGACTCAAAAATGAAGATTCGGGGGCATGCCAACTACGACCCCCAAAGGACAGCGTGGCAGAGAGTCAAGAGGGAGTCGCGTCAGCTCCCGTCACGTAGTGATGACTCGCGGCATACTTAATTACACTTCGTTACACATTTCTACTCTCCCCGACAGGAACCCCGACAGGAACCAGCTGCAACCGTCTGCCGATTCAGCCGTGAGACGAAGCCGAGGAAGTCAAGAGGAAGTCAGGAGCCGCGGCAGGACCCGACTGTCTCCAGGTTCCCGTTCAGCCCGCGACTCATCACTGCGTGGCGGGAGCTGCTGCTACTCACTACTTGATGACTTTTGCTAGCCCTTGAGCTATACGACCTACCCCACTAGCTTTGGATAGTATTTTTTCAACTTCTGGACTGAACTGCTGTAACGCGCTTCCTACGCCCCTTATTCCGTCCGCTACCCCTCCCTGTCCCAACAAGTCAGCAATGGAGGCTGCCGCATTGGACACTGGTCCCGCAAATTGTCCCACCTTCCGAGCTACATCTCCACCGAAATCAGCTACCTTCCTAACCACATTCCCGAAAGTGCCTACAGCCTTACCAACGCCAGATTTGAGAGTATTAAAGAATCCCATTAATATACTCTTTGATATTATTTGATGGAAAGTAAAAGCAATTTCTGGTCTATGGATTTCAAAATTGATAAAATAGAATTCATAGGATCATTATCAGATTCATAATCTATTCTGAGAGTGATGCTCCAGTCGTAGGGAAAAGGCCCTATAGAGTCTTTATGTTCATCTTTAATGCTCAAACTCAATTCTGACACATGTGAGGCGCTTGTATAGAAAGAAAAGTCGTCTGCTGTATTCTGATAAATGATATTGGCAAAACTTTCAACATTAACTGGTAGGCGGATCAATACATCACTCTCTTGCATATTGTTTTGACGAAAATTGTTGACAGCACTGTTAGTTACCTTGGGTAAATTGTGATGGATTGTCAGGAAACTTTCAAGATTTAAACGCAATGGAAAGGAGCTAATAATGGGAGCACCACCAGGTGTTTCGTGAGGCAGAAACCCAAACAAATAACTACTTTTATCTTTGAATTCGAATGAATACCCTGGCCCAGGAGGGTTGAATATACAAAGCCCGTTTGTTTCATTATGGGTTAGTGTCCATCCCGTAAGCAACACACCCAATTCTGTCAGCCAAGAATCAAGGGTATAGTTCCCAATTGGAATTCTGATTGATGTCTTGGTACCATTGTTGTTAACAATAAAGTCATTGTTACTTGCTCTAATCGAATAAAAACACCTGTTGATGATGACATCTGCAACTGTGACTTTCGTCCTCCCTCCATAGGGATTTTGCAGGACTCCTGCAGGCAATGATGTTGTGAAATTGTCAGGCGTTCCACTTGTTCGAAACGTGCTTGATATGTACAACAATTGTGTTTTCAAGACAGGTGGAGACATTTTATAATATGGGATATATTATACTGTAACATTTTGTATTGTAACCAAGCCATCTAAAACCTCAGTACCAGAAACAGGTTTAATTTTATTCAGCAAGTCTTTCCTGATAGCTTTCTTGTCCCTATACAACAATGGTTTATTGATATGTACAGAAATAGCTACATCTACCAAGTATTCAGGTAGACCAGGAGACATGTCTAAAATTGCAGCTCTGAAGTTTTTGTATTCATTCGTTTGCTTGTATTCTTGTGTCAAAGAGGCCATTCTTTAACAATCAGTTAGAAAAATAAAATGTCTTATTGCAGGTTCAGAACAATATCAAAGTTTTTCTTGAACCTATTTAGTTTGTCTCCTGTGAAATCTATAACAAGAGAATCATGCTCATCCTGTGTTGCATGTATATACAGCCTCTCAAACTTCTTCAAGGTGAGAGTAGAGCTGACTTCATCATGAAGATCTACCAATATTTTGGTTGATGCAAACTTGAATAAAACGAACAATGAAGTATTGGTTCTGATGCTCTTGGGTATAGCTTTCAAATTCTGTGAGCAAATCATGATGTTTATACCCAAATGCCTGTTCTTCAAAACCAAGTTTGTCAATACTGATTTACCCACACTTTTGAATGCACTACTACCCACCAGATCATCCAATACAAAATAATTTATTGCACCGTTTGGGTACCTAC
The DNA here is from genome assembly GCA_013435795.1 of Chlamydomonas sp. ICE-L. NCBI lineage: Eukaryota > Viridiplantae > Chlorophyta > Chlorophyceae > Chlamydomonadales > Chlamydomonadaceae > Chlamydomonas > Chlamydomonas sp. ICE-L. The sequence continues at coordinate 123,755,179 of JACBWV010000610.1, read as the reverse complement.
AAGTAGGCTTTTGGTATGCAGTTCTCTCGAGAAAATCTATCTCATCAAATGTCAATGCATCTATTTTTCCATTGAAAAACTTTGACCAAACTTGCAAATCTTTCTTGTATTCTGCAGTGTTTTGTTTTTCTTGTTTGATGTCTTCTATAACTTCTAAAAGCTTGGAGTCACTGTAATCATTTACAATATCAGAAGGATCAATCTTCAGACAATTGAATACTGGATTTGCATCATGCGTGGGGCTAAAAACAATAACTCTCATAGCTTGGTTTTTATCAAAACCCGCAAGCTCATATTGTTTCAATAATTGGCAAACAGAATATGTTTTACCAGTCCCTCGGCTCCCAATGAAAAGGGCTACAAAATAGTTGCGTGGCAGGGACGTGTTTAAACATTGTGGGTAAGTGTTTGGCTTATAAACGAGTTTTTTATGAATAAAATTACTGACTGCGTTTTCTGTGATATTCATCTATTTTTACAGGACATAATATTTTACTAAAAAGGGCATTGTGACCCAGGGAAGAGTGATTGATAAGCCAGTCGTTTCCCATCATTCATTATTTTCTGTCTAAACAGTTCAACAGTTTCCTCCTGGCTTATTTTTGGAACTTTTGTAACGTTCAAGCGTTTTTTAATTTGTCTTGACATCTGTTTCACTTCAACTTCTTCTGATTCTGGCTGGGAATCATCTGTTATCACCTGTTCGTCTTCGTCAGAGTCATCATCACTAACAACAATAGTTGTCTTCAGTTTCTTATTGACTGCCTTCTTACGAAGTTTCATCTCAGTAGCCTTTTCTTGTTGCTTTACTTGTTTCTCCTGTTTCTGGAGCTGTTTCTCTTGTCTACTGATTTCTCCTAATTCTTTTCTCTTGGCCCAAGCTTTTTCCCGTGCTCTTGCTAGTACCTCTTTCTGCTTCTGAGACATGACCCTCTTTGCTTTTGGTTGAATCACTTCCACATCCTCCAAATTGTTACTGAGTTGTTCAATATCCTCCATATATAATTTCAAGTTAGAAAATAATAGAAAAAATTACTGGAATTTACAAATGGTCACTGGAATTTTGGAACCACAGGAGATGTCCTCAGGATGTGTATGGCTTTGGGCTTGTTGGGTAAAGGACGACCCCACAGCAACTCAGTCTCATGTAACGGTTGTCGGATCATTCTCCTACCTACATAGTTTGTAGCTGGTTGGGCATATTTAATGGCTCTATTAGCCATGTTTCTAGACAGAGAGGTAGCAAATATTTATCCATTTTATATATTACCTTGTGAAAAAGTATTTCGAGCCGTTTTCACCAGTATCTATCTCCAAAAGAGAGTTGTACTTGACGAATAAAAGTGAATAGTTCCTCGTGTTGATATTACCAGTGCTGTGAAATGTGATGTTATAGGGTATGTCTTCATCCATTACATCTATTGGTAGACCCAGGGCCCACTGACGAGTTGCTAGAGTACTTGCACTTCGTATTAATAGGGTACCATCCTTTGTCAATGTAGTCATGTGTTCCATTGATCTGTTGTCATTGTCAAAAATCATGTCCAAGTATTCATTTGCCCTGAAATAGTTTATTGGGTGGTCTGCAACAGGTATATTGTTGACACTAATACCAACATAAACTGGAGCATCATTTGTTATAATACTTGGAATGCCTTGTGAAAAATAGTAGCTTGTCCCGTTATAGTCTTGGGTTGAAGTCTTGGAGTGAAAATCTTCTGTCATGAACGTTGCAATAGCATACTCAATATCCCTGGAAGCAATGTATATATTAGTTTGTTGGTTTTCGTTTTCATTGAGTTGAAACATGGATGAGAAGTTGTCAAATTCAACACGTTCTGTGACATTGTCTTGAATTTCACTTCGAACAATAAGGTGTAGATCGGAAATCTCATAGCTTGTTGAATCATTGTCTCTCAACAATACTGCAGCATCTGCCCAAACAATACAGATTCGAACCCTGCCTTTGATTACACAGTCCTTGGTACCTAAGATACCATGGAAACGGTCAATAACATATGGCTCATCATCTGACATGGAAATTAAATCCACAGCCTGAGCATTACCCAACATATTGGAGGAAGTCGCAGGGGTGTTATGAACAGCCATTAGTCTTGTGAGGTGATGATAATTGTTGATGGACTGGACCTCAACGTCATCAAACGAAACTGATAATGAACTGATTAAGCAATCTATTCCCCTGGGTGCAACACCATCCGAATTAAAAGTGAACAAAAGCTTGACACTGGATAAATCCCAAATGCCATCAGTCATTTCAAACACGGTCTGTGTTTGGGGGAAACCTGTTTTTGTTCCTATTGGCTCAATTCTATGGATTTTAGTAATGTTTTGAGGAAGTGCATTCATTTATATTATTGTTACATTTATAATTATTTGTATTTATAGAACTAATTCGAGCATCCTCCCCGCTCCCACACGGATCATGCTACTACACTCAATAAACACCATTGCAGTCAAGTTGGCTGAGCCTGCTGCTCCACTAACGGCTTGAGACTCGAATGCTCCAATCGAACTGTTCCCTCTTGTGTCAATGCCCGACATGAACTCATCATCATTGTGGCAGAACTTGCATGAGAGAACAAAGAATTTATCACGCCAGCTTGCAAATGAATCACAAAGGGGACTTGACCCTCCTAGGGTGTCCTGCAATTGGTTGTAAGAACTTTGTGTTAACGAAAAACACTGTCCAACATTGGCCCTAAAATCTGGATAATAAGTCCCATTGATAGTGAACTGAGCACTTTCCATCCCAGTCGCTTTCCTGACGAACGTGTTACAGTTTTTGGTCACTGCATCCAATGCTCCAGTAGGTGATTGATCTACAAACATTCCCCAAGCTCGATTAACCGACTGGGACGACACACTGAATTTGGTGGACTGGCTATAACTTGATGCAGCTGATGAAAATGAAAAATAGTTCTTGAACATGATTTCATACACACCTCCATTTTGCAGAAAGGCATTGTGTGCGGCATCAAAGAGCCCATCATCTATTGAGATAGTATCAACACTGAATGAAATGTCTGATAGAATAAATTGTCCTCCCCCAATTAGACAATTGGATCCATCTAGCTGTATCCTAAGGCGAACCTGCCCTAGGAGTTTGGTATCCAATATGCTGGGCTGAAAGCTATTGAGAGTCAGCCAATTACAAATGCAATAATCTTTTGGAATACCGATGGGAATAGCTGAACCATCACCTCCCGATTGGACAATCTTACGTCTGTTGTGGCAATCTGCACCAAAGGATGTATCAGCAATAATATTAAAAAGCTGATTATAATTGGAGAACCCTCCTATCACTTGCCCATTCACTTCCAAGTCGCACCTTTGTATGATTGATTCAATGTTCCTTGGCATGCCCCCAGTATCTGTGATTGCTTTGAAACTCATTATCAGGCTATCAGTATCTATCAAAGTGTTGGAAGGCATGTCGACTGTAATCACACCATTGTTGGTAGCAGAAGTACTATTAAGGGTGGACAGCCGTTTAGTTGCTCGACTATAGTTAGAGATCCGTTTTGTAATGTACTGGAGGTTTTTTGGGTATGCAGACATGTAGCTTATACCGGTATACTCGATATTTTGATAATAATCAAAGTTTATTTTTCAGATAATTATAGATATCTATATAATGATTTTTGGTTCTCCGTTTGTCAAGTAGTCTTTGTAATCCAGGCTCATTAGAACGTTCTTGGTATTCGGTTGCAATTGCAAGCACCTCCCTCTTAGATTGGCCACTTGAATCTGGTGATGCGTGCCTGAAGTCAAATCTATCTAGTGACCGCCTCAAATCATACCGTTTTTTAGGTGCTGCATAATTGGCATTAGACGGAGATGGTCGAGAGGAAGGTGGTCTAGGTAAGTGGTCTATATACGTCCTAGTTCCTTGGAAACACATTTTGTGGTGCAGTGTTTTGTTGAGTCATGGCAGCCCTCGCAGATCTAGCAAGCTGTTCTACAGCAGATACCCCATTTACAGCCTGAGCTATCATATTTTGATGGGGTTGTTTTGGGATCTCTATTACATATGCATAAGGGTTGAATCCCATCATTCGAGGGAGTGTCCTATCAGCAGGTAATTTAACACTAATTGTTGTTGCTCTTTGGTTTGTAGTATTCCCTCTTTGTTTGATTGTATTTGTTTTTGTTTTTGTTTTTGTTTTCCCCACATTTTTTCTGGACCTCATGGTTTAAATTATGTTATAAATTAATGTACAACACCTCTCAGTATATATTTGCTCAGCCCAGAGACACCAAAAAGATCACCGACAGTTTTTCAGGAGACTATAACGCACTTATAAACAAGCCCCCCTTATTTTCAGGGTCTTACAATGATCTTACAGACCAATTGAATGTACAAAACGCTTTTGTTGCTATTGGTCCCGGAGTGAAGGTGAGTCGTCTTGAACTACCAACGCAGACTGGAGCCAATGGGCCTGGTTTGATTCACTTTGCAGACACAGGGTCGGAGATTAATGGGAGCATATCTTTCTTGAGCGATGGGGGTAGTGAATCATTCAATTTCCTCTTCGAATTCATGACAAAAGCTAGGATTGACCAGACGGGATCATACATTAACCTTTCTGACAAGTCATATAAAAATCATATTGAATACCTCAACCCTGAGGAGTCATTGAAGGCGATCAAATCTTTGCAGCCGGCAAAATACACGTTCAAGGGAGATGCTAAAAATGCAGTGGAAATTGGGCTGTATGCCCAAGAAGTGATAGGCGTTTGTCCAGAAGCTGTGAGATTCCTAGACTCAGAAAAAGAGAGATTGGGTCTCAATTACAACTCCCTTGTACCACATCTAATTGGTGCAATAAGGGCTTTATCAGTCGAGGTTGATGACCTAAGCAAACAATTGAAGAATGAACGGTATAAGAATGACCCAGAATACCGTGCACAACGAAATGAACGTTCGCAGATTTATAATGCAAAAAAGGAACGGAACGGAAGGCTATGTTGAAGGCAGAGTCTGTGTAAGTGAATTAAAAATAAAATTGAATCATACTTAAGAACCTTGAGCATATTATATACTATAAGTATAATAAGATGAGCGAATCTTGCATCAAAGTTCACACGTATTCTAGTGAAATCCACAAGACGAAAATGAAAGAAGACCCTGCATATCGTGCTCATGTAAATAATCTCGCCAGACTTGCAACTGTAAAACGGTATCAAACAGATGAGGCATATCGTGAGAGGCGACAAGCATATACCAGGAACAGGTACCAAAATGATCCTGAATTTCGCGAAAAAACGAAATGAACGCGCAAGACTATATCATGCAAAAAAAAGAGAAGAAAAAAAGGCGTTATTATTGGCAGAAACTGTCGGAGTATAGTGTTTCATTTAAAAAATTGAAATGCACATTATTTTTTTTAGTATTTTAAGTAAAACGCTTAAGGGATTGTTCACATATTAATATATTACAGAATTATAATGGCATCAAATACAACTTTGGCAAAATGGTACAAAAAGCATTTGGTAGCAGCAGGAGAAACTCCACACAGGATTACTAAAAAGTTTGTGATCGAACAGGGTCACGAATCAGTAGAAGAGTTCTATAATGCTGTGGAATGGTACAAGAACTACATGAAAGAAGAAGCAAAGAAGGCTAGGAGGGGAAAAAAGGCAGAATATGATAAGGAACGCTACCAAAAAAACGCTCCCAAAAGGTTAGTCGAATTCGAGCTTTTCAATCAGGCCAGCAACACTTTGTATGTGTATAGATGTATTTCTATCACAAACGCTTTTCGTCCTTTAAAGGATTTCAGACCAGACACATTGTTGGTTTTGGCCTCAATTAACAAAGACAAATATACCAAAAAAACTGAAGAGGGAGAGTATGTGTCTAATACATTAGCTGGGAAAAACAAAATTTTCACAGGATATGCAGAACTACTAGACAGACTTGACATTGACGACCCAAGTATAGCAGCTTTGTTAACAAGACTCATATCACAATCCCTGGCAATAAAAATCATCTCCAACGAACCTGTGAATAATACAGTTGATAGACCGTTCTTGTACAGGCCCCTCAGGGATAACATAGATACTGTTTATACAGAATGTAAGTTCATAAGATTTGAGTGGGACAATGAAGGAGATAGCTTACAAACAAGTATAAAAAGGACCAGGAATCGGAATTTACCCAACGGAGCATGTGCAATTGAAGCAATTCTGAATGGTTTTCAGCCAGCATTCGACTCCTACAACAAGAAATTAAAGTATCATAAACATACACTCACATTTGAATCAATTTATTGGGATATATTCGAAAAAGAATATGACGGAGTGTCTGACATTGACATGACAGTCGAGGATTATTTGAAGTGGTTCAAGAAGAATGGTTTTGGAGCAGAAATATACGACAACGAAAACAGGGTAGTATGTAAATATGAGCCACCACCTGAGGAGCAAACAAAAACATACAGTATCCAGAAACTACGTGTCATATATTGGCATGAACATGTGCAGAACATAGACGAAGTGATGTCTTTTGCCAAGACAACTAAGAAGGACATGTACTCTCGTCCGTCATCCAACTTTGTAGTGCCAAAAGTCAAAAAGGTTACAACAGACATGTATCACTTGGCAAACAAATACGAAGACATATTCCCAATTTATTAAAGCTGGAATGGAAGCATCAAAAAAGGACATCAGAATCATCTACAAAGGAGATATGAAAGAAGTTCTGTTAAACTTAGTTCAAAAAGAAGGATGTGACCCCAAGCCGATCATGCAAACTGGACATATTATTTCACGGTTAGAATTGAACCACATCGTGACAAAGGACGACAAACCTATAGCCATCTCAGTTGAGAATGCATCTCAAGTGCAAGGGTTTTCAAAATGTCCAATTCTAGACGTAGACACGTTTGTAGACTACAAGAACCTGGACTCAGAAGTGAAGGGATCGTTTCTAAGTAATAAATTTAAATCCGAGATGAGCATTGAAGCCAGTGAGGTTGTCAAAACATGTTTAGATCGAGTGCCAATGGGCAGGCTTGTTGACAAAGATCTGTCTACCATAGATCTTGACGAGATTACAGCGTTTGATATCAATAAGCATTACTTTACTTGCATATGGATGTTGGTTGATGGACCAGGGTTCCCAGTTACAAATTCATGGGATATATTCTACACATACATAGATGATAAACCACTAAATGAAGCAAAATTCACGACTAAGAAACGAAAGGTTGTGGAATATGATGACCCGTTTCAAAACAACTTCACGCAAACAACACTTGATTCTCAGGGCGGAATAGTTAAAAGGAAACCGTTCAACAAAGGATACCTGTATCTCGTCAGAATAGATGAGGAACACCCCATTTACAACCAGGATAAAATGCTCATTTATGGGTACGAAGTTGTGCAATTGAAATTCAAATACACAATATTAGCATATCTGCGAGTTGAGTGGAAGAAGTGTAGGTATCTAGCAACTATATTAAAACAGTGTTTGGGGGAGGGGAAGTACGGACACATCCCAAAAGATTTGTTAAAGGGAATCCCTAACGAACTATCAGGCCTTTTTGGAAAAAAACACAACACCAGCATTCAAAAATCTTCAAGAACAGATCTGATGCTGTAGAATATGCAAACAAACACAAAGGAAATGTTATACCTATGGCAGACGACGTGTTTCTTGTAACCATCACACAGAAAACAGAGCTCATAAACGGATTTCTACCAATGAGGTATGCCCTCACGAATCTAGCAAGATTCCAGATCAATGACGCATATGAAAAGCTGAGCGTCGACAATCAAGTGCTTGCTGTAAAAACCGACTGCCTATATGCCATAATAAAAGACGGAATGTGTATCAAACAGCGAATTGGCATATATTTCGGTCAATACAAGATATTGAAAGGATCTCTGCCTCCCAATAACGAGATTGTACAATACAAAACAAAACAAATCATAACATACCCAGAGCAAGATATTCGTATTGTTGACAAGGTTTTACCAAAAACAATCATTGATGGGTTTGCCGGTTGTGGAAAGAGCTATGCTGCTCAAGACTATGTCTATAAACCTTTGGGAAAAATAAGAAACAACGTTTTGAGGATAAGGAAATATTGGTGGTATGCCCATATAACTCCCAGGTTAACAATGTGCTAAAGAAAAGCAGGGAAGACGGACATGATATCCAAGCATGCACATTTCACAATCTTATTGGCCTCAATTTCGAAGGAGAGTATGGGAAGAACAACGCATTTTCACTAGATGACATTAAAGCCATCATATTCGAGGAAGTAATGTTGATGACCAGGAGACATATGAATGAAATGAACAAGTTCATGCACAAACACCCACATATATGTTTCATAGCCAATGGGGATTCACACCAACTGGAATCGATTGATGATGATGCTACAATTGAGATGAAATGTGACTATGTGCAAAAAATATTCGATAATAAATATACATTAACATTCAACCATAGACTGAAAACACAACAAGACAGAGATGATATGCTCCTCATCCAAAACGACCTATTTGACGAAACCAAAGATTTACAAAAAACCATCAGAAAATGGTTCAAGGATAGAATACTTTCCTCGTTAGAAGATGTTAGTAAGCTAAAAATCAATAGAGCAATCAGCTATCTTGTGTACAGCTCAAAGGTTTTGAACACTTTTATAGACGAGCGCCTGGACAAAAGTAAAAAGCGGAAGGCAGCACAATGCTATACGCTGGCAGATGGCAAAACATATCACTTCGGCCAAGAGCTAGTTTGCAAAACCAATATCACGAGGAGTTATAAATACAAGGACGATGGGGAAGAGAAAACAGCAACAACCAAGTTGCGTCCGAATCAGAGGTACACAATAATCGGGCAGACCAAAAAGGAATTCAAACTACAGGACATCTCGTCTGAACACATCAAAATAGATATAACGCACGACATGATCTGCAAATGGTTCGAGCTAAGTCACTGTAATACGTGTCACAGCGAACAAGGGTCTTGCATTGCAGAGAAGTTTGTCATAACAGATATGCTAACAATCACGGACAGGAGATGGGTATACTCAGCTGTTTCCAGGTGCAGCAAGCTATCTGACGTATATTTTCTGCAGATGGACTTGACAGACCTGAGGTTAGACGAGTTCTTCAAAGACAAAATACAGGGATACAAAAAACAAGACAGGTCAAAGAAACGTGATTATGACTACATGTTAGAGGAGTATGTAGAAGTGGAATGGTGCAAGGAGCAATACATCAAAAACAATGTATGTATTGGATGTCAAGGACACATGAATGTGGAGAAGAGTAGCAAAATTCAATGTACTGTTGACAGAATAGATAATGCATTTGCACACTTCAAGTGGAATTGCAGATTAATGTGCAATAAGTGCAATACCGCGAAAAAATAAGTTTAACGTCCTAATATATATAGGATGACGGATCTTGAATATATTTTAAAAAATAATCCGAATCTAAAATTGCTGTCCAAGGCAAAGCTATTTACAAGGCTAAAAGATGACGGGATTACCAAACGAGATATTGAAGATTACTTCAATCCACGAGAACTCACACAAATATATCAAAAACCACAAAATACCAAATTCAAATTCAAAATAACCGCCCCTCCAAGATCTTTCCAAATCGATGTAGCAATTATGCCATTGTCGAGCAAGAGGATAAATAATAACATAAACCAAATTCTTATGTGCATAGACATCATTTCTAGAAAGGCTTATTGTTACCCACTGAAAAGCGGCAAGATGAATGATGTCTTAGACGCCTATCAGAAATTTATAGGCGATGTAGACGAAGATATCAACAGTGTATCAGGAGATAATTTTTTTGCATCTTCAATATTTGAGTCTTTCAATAAAGAACTAAATATAAGGATTTATACAGACGTTGCAAAAGAAGACCACATTACTCCGATGGGGAACAAGCTGGGAATCGTTGACCGCTTTACCAGGACTCTGAAAGGTTTGATAAAGAAACACTCAATGGAGAACAAGACTAAAAAATGGGTAGATGCACTTGGTGATATTGTTGAGCTTTACAACAATACAGCCCATTCTGGGTTGAAAGATGCAACCCCAGAAGAAGTATATGATGATTATGACTACAGCCAAAAGCTATATGAAGCTCAGTCAAAAAAGAATGAAAAGATGAATGACAAAGTGACCATGAAAGTAGGGGACAGAGTGCGTGTAATGTTACAGAAGAAGACCTTTGAAAAGGAGAAAGCCACGTTTTCCACAGAGATTTACACCATTGAAGAACATATAGGATACAGATTCAAGCTCAAAGGAGTCAAACGTCTATATAGACCAAGCGAAATGAACATTGTTACAAATGTGAAAGACAGATTAGAGCCAGAAAAAGAAGACAATCAAATCAGAAGGATGCAAAGATCAAAGGCATTTAATTCCTATGACGAGATTGTTACTGCTCTTGATAAGAAGGACGAACCAAAAGCAAAAAGAACAGTGCGAAAGCCCAAACGGTTTGCTGAGTAACAGCGGCGTTCCGCTAACCAACAGTCCTCCATTCCTCCTCCTGCGAGTAGCGGGGGCGGAACGGTAACCGGTATATCAGTCGCATCCTGCGCGGAGAGTAGAAAGGTGTAACAAAGTGTAATGAATCGTATTTTGTCGTATTTTGTCGTATTTTGTCGTATTTTGATTGATGCTTCGCATCCATTAGCCGTTAGGCTAATCATATTTTTTCTTATCCATTCGTGTAACCTCCCGTCACGCAGTGATGGTCGCGTCAGCTCCCGAATCTTAGGCGAATCGCGTCAGCTCCCGAATCTTAGGCGAATTGTTGGTACTGCATGATCATTTGAGAGAAAGACGACAGAACGCCCACAAAAACAAATAGCCCGGGCCATCGCTAGAAAGTCGCGGAATTTACCTACCCTTCTTTTGCATTTTTCGGAATTTTCTATATACTCGGGAAAGATGCCGTCGTGCCGCTAGTGCCATACTTACTCTCACCCTCATATTGGTGGATTTACTAACCTACTGATCCCCCCGACGGGTTTACCCTCCGCTTTATGCCTGATACCCCGTTTCAGTCTTACTAGACCCCTGACTGAAACAAGTCCTATGCAGCGTCGCAAGCGACGCGTAATATTGGCGGAGTGTGCTTGCAACGGAACGAAAGGTAGCAACGATGGAGCTGACCGCAGCGAGTTAGTTACGCGGCCGTTGGCTGACATGTCAGGCTTAATTGTTTCGGTCGGTCCAGGTCCCTGGGTCGGTCGGTCGGTCGGCCGCGGCCGGTCGCACGCAGAGGGGTCGCACGGACGGACAACGGGGTAACCCTGGGGGCTCCCGCCCCCCAGAAGGGGGGGCTCCGCCAATGAGTCTTAGGCGTTGCAAGCGACGCGGAAATTGGCGGAGAGTGTTGGCGGAGAAAATTGGCGGAGCGACAGGTGGCAACGGAATCGAGTGCAGCAGACCGAAGCCATGGTTTACGAAACAGTTAGGGCCAGGGTTACAACGGATGGACAACGCCCTGGACAACGCGGTGACCCTAGGGGCTCCCGTCCCCCACAAGGGGGGGCTTCGCCCCAAATGTATCGAATATATATGTGTCAAAGCCTTGTGCATGCTGGGGGAACACATTTATACGACCCGATGTAGGATTTTCGCAGCAGGTCGCTTGTAGCTCTGCCAACAGTGGGGTGAAATCCTTCATTTCCCTGGCTTCTCTCACTACCAATTCCACCTGCTCTTGCCTAGCTTGTTCTACAGAGTGTTCGACACTGTTTCATTTTTGGGCTATGCGTAGCAGCTTCTAGGCAGCTCCATTTCCCAGTCCTTGGTCCCAACCAGAGGCTAGCTAGTGCACCTGCAAGCTGATTTGTCAATCACTCCAATGCAGCTGAAAATTATGATCTAGTGGCTGGCTAAACTGTTTGAGAGAGAAATTAGTGATTGGCTGGTTACTTATCAGTGTTAATTCTAGCATCTTTCCGATTGATTCTAATTAGGAACCATTTCTGGAGCTGTGCGTGTCATCCTTGCACTGGGGCCATGCTAATCTTCTCTGTATTGTTCCAGTTATAACAGATCTCCTTGATTTATTCGTCCACTGCAGATATACGGGGGGTCTTCTACACCCTTTTCTGAACCCTATTGGCACCCCTTTGGCTCCCTTTCACCCTTAATGCACCCTTTCAAGCCCAACAAAAGGGTGCCGATTCCCCCCCTAATTAACAGTGCTCCACAACCATGCCTCGACTGCAGATATTGGTCCTCCCGGACAAGATCAGGATGGCAGGCCAGGGGCAGCTCGGAGGGATGCTCAACTGGCAATTACAAGTGAAGCAAGAGCATCCCATGCAGCGTCAATGGATGTATCGGATGCTGTACTGCTGGCAGCTGCACAAGAAGCAGTGGCAGCAGCTAAAGCAGCTCCGAGGGATGCACACCTGGCACTTACTAGTGAAGCCAGAGCAGCCTTGAGAGCTACACTAGAAGCTGAGACTGAAGTGCTAGCACGCTTGTATGGCAGTGCATTGATGTGCAAGGCTAGAGAAGTAAGACCAGCTCAAGCCACACTACCCCCGGAATATGCAACAGCCTTTGAAGCTTATTGTGACGCTTCCGCAGCAGCTAGACGTACAGAGAGAGAAGCCTTGGCAGCCGATTCACCGTCACCTGCACTGGAAGCTGCTGCACGTGAGGCGAGAGCGGTCAAGGCAGCTGCAATGGTTGTTATATAAACGCATGAGGCAGCTTTAAGGGATGCTGGTCTGGCCGCTAGACTGCCTACCCTTGAAGAGAGAGCTGCCTTGGGAACATCATTGTCACCCTCAGTGACAGCTGCTTGTGACACAAGTACAGCAGTCGAGGCAGTCAAGGCAGCTTCATTGGATGCTGGACTGGCCGCTAGGCTGCCTAGCTTTGAAGAGAGAGCAGCCATGGCAGTTCCAATGTCACTTGCAAAGACAGCAGCACGAGAATTAACTGGAGCAGTTGAGGCAGCTCAAGAGGATGCTGCACTGGCAGGTCACCATGACGAAATAGCAGCTTGTTTTGCTTCGATGGAAGCTGAGCGTGAAGCGAGACAGGCCCGGGCAGATGCAGCTTTAATACCCCCTGCTCATGAAATCAAGTCAGCTTCATTTGCTGCTGGACTGGCAATTGGACTTGACGGGAGAGCATCCCTGGTAACTTTTGCAGCAAATGCAGCAGCTCGGAGGGATGCTAGATTGGCAGGAGTGGCAGCTCGCCGCGGAGAAAGAGCAGCTTGTTTAGCTTCGATTAAAGCTGAACATACAGCAAGATGGGCCCAGGCAGAGGCACCCTCAATGCCCCCTTCACATGGAATCAAGTCAGCTTCATTTCGTGCTGGACTGACAAATGGACATGATGGAATAGCATCCCTGGCAGGCTTTGCAGCAAATACAGCAGCGGAGGTAGCTCACCATAAATAAATAGCAGCTTGTTTTGCTTCGATGGAGGCTGAGCGTGAAGGGAGACGGACTCAGGCAGATGCAGCCTTAATGTCCCCTGCACATGGAATCAAGTCAGCTTCATTAGGTGCTGGATTGGAAAATAGGCCTGATGGGAGAGCATCCCTGGCAATCTTTGGAGCATATGCAGCAGCTGAGGTAGCTCGGAGGGATGCTACAGTAGCAGGAGTGACAGATCACCTGAGACAAGACATGGCAGCTGCTTCAAGTGCAACAATGGTAGCCTGGAGAGTTTGGATTGATGCTTTTCAAGCAGCTTCTGATGCAGAATACAGAGCTGAGGCTGACTCAACGACACCTGCACTGGCAGGTGCTGCAAGTGAGAGGAGAAGAGCCCAGGCAGCTGCATTGGTTGTTGCGCTTAATGCAACTCGGCGTGAGGAAAGAGATGCCGCGGCAGCACCAAGGTGGGCTGCTGAGGAAGTCATAAGGTCACAGTCTACTGCCGAGACAGTCATCATTGCAACATTGGATGCTGGACTGGAGGCTAGACCGCCTAGCTCTCAACAGAGAGCAGTCATGTCAGTTCCAATGGCACCTGCACAGACAGCTGCACGTGAGACCAGAGCAGCCGAGGCAGATGATGCAGCTTCATTGGATGCTAGACTTGTAGCTCGTCCGCCTAGATGTGAAGAGAGGGCAGCCCTGGAAACTTCAGGGTCAGCTGCACAGGCAGCGACCCCTGAGACAAGAGCAGCCGGGGAAGGTTCAATGTCACTTGCCCTGGCAGCTGCACTTGGATCAATTGAAGATGATGAGGGAGCTGCTTTGGATGCTTGGCTTGCTGCATTTGCTGCAAGACGTGAAGAGAGGGAAGCCATGGTAACTGCAAGGCCAGCTGCACAGGCAGCCGCACCTGAAACAAGAGCAGCCGAGGATGCTTGGTCTGCTTCGATGAAACTTGCACTGGTAGCTGCACTTGAATCAGCCGGATACGATGAGGGCGCTGCATTGGATGCTTGGTTTGCTGCAAGGCGTGAGGAGAGAGAAGCCCTGATAACTTCACCACTTCACATGTCACCTGCTCTGGCATCACTAGCTACACTGGCAGCACGTTCCACAAGTGCAGTTTCTTTGTGTGGATCTCTTGATGATGGTGATGATGAGGAGGAGGAGGACGACGAGGAGGATCAGGAGGAGGAGGAGGAGGAGGAGGAGGAGGAGGAAGAGGAGGAGGAGGAGGAGGAGGATGATGAGGGAGCTGCATTGGAGGCTTGGTTTGCTGCAAGCCGTGAAAAGACAGAAACCCTGATACCTTCTAGGTCAGCTGAGCCGGCAGGCACGAGTGATATAAGAGCTGCCATGGTAGTTTCAAAGTCACCTGCACTGGCAACCACACGTGGTTCACGTGTTGATGAGGCAGCTTCAATCCATACTGCACTGGCGGCGGCTGCATGTGGAAGACGCACAGACGAGGCAGCTCCAAGAGGGGCTGCACCAGCAGCTATCCATGAAACGAGAGGATTCGTGGCAGTTCCAATGCCACCTGCACTGGCAGCCGCATGTGGAGCAAGCACGGACGAGGCAGCTGCATGTGCAACAAGCACAAACGAACCAGCTGCAAGAGGGGCTGCACCAGCACCAGCAGCACCAGCACCAGCAGCACCAGCACCAGCAGCACCACCAGCACCACCAGCAGCAGCAGCAGCACCAGCAGCAGCAGCAGCACCAGCAGCAGCAGCAGCAGCACCTGCACCAGCAGCCATCCATGAAACGAGAGGAGTCATGGCAGATTCAATGTCATTTGCACGTGAGACAAGTGTAGCCGAGGCAGATGATGCAGCTTCATTGGATGCTGGACTTGCGGCTCGTTCGTCTAGGCGTAATGAGAGGGCAGCCCTGGAAACTTCAGGGTCAGTTGCACAAGCAGCCACACCTGAAACAAGAGCAGCCGAGGAAGGTTCAATGTCACTTGCCCTGGCAGCTGCCCTTGGATCAA
Source organism: Chlamydomonas sp. ICE-L (assembly GCA_013435795.1). NCBI lineage: Eukaryota > Viridiplantae > Chlorophyta > Chlorophyceae > Chlamydomonadales > Chlamydomonadaceae > Chlamydomonas > Chlamydomonas sp. ICE-L. The sequence continues at coordinate 123,739,754 of JACBWV010000610.1, read as the reverse complement.
TTGAAGATGATGAGGGAGCTGCTTTGGATGCTTGGCTTGCTGCATTTGCTGCAAGGCGTGAAGAGAGGGAAGCCATGGCAACTGCAAGGCCAGCTGCACAGGCAGCCACACCTGAAACAAGAGCAGCCGAGGATGCTTGGTCTGCATCGACGAAACTTGGACTGGTAGCTGCACTTGAATCAGTCGGATACGATGAAGGCGCTGCATTGGATGCTTGGTTTGCTGCAAGGCGTGAAGAGAGAGAAGCCCTGATACCTTCTCGGTCAGCTGAGCCAGCAGTCATGAGTGATACAGGAGCAGTCATGGCAGTTTCAATTGAAGATGATGAGGGCCTTGCATTGGATGCTTGGTATGCTGCAAGGCGTGCAGAGATAGAAGATCCCGGATAACTTATTCACTTCATAGGTCACCTGCTCTGGCGTCACTGGCTGCACTGGCTGCAATTTGCGATAGTGCTGTTCCATTGTGTGGATCTCTTGATGCAAATATCGATGATGATGATGGTGATGATGATGATGAGGAGGAGGAGGAGGAGGAGTATGTTGATGTTGATGATGATGAGGAGGAGGAGGAGGAGTATGTTGATGTTGATGATAATGATGATGATGAGGAGGAGGAGGAGGAGGAGGAGGAGGAGGAGTATGTTGATGTTGATGATGATGAGGAGGAGGAGTATGTTGATGTTGATGAGGAGGAGGAGGAGGAGAGGGATGAGGATGATGATGAGTATGTTGATGTTGATGATGTTGATGATGAGGAGGAGGAGGAGGAAGAGGAGAGGGATGAGGATGTTGAGGACATTCTCCGTGGTTACCTACTGGACTCGAAACTCCAGTGTCTTTGAACTTTTGACATCATTGTTCATTGCATAGCTCTCTTGCACTTTTGTTACTCTTGAACTAGGGCTTATCTTTTCGGCTACTCTTAGTAGCTGCCCAAGCCAGCCACTGCGCTACTCACAAACATTTCAAGAGTGCTGGACAGCTGACTGTGGCAGCTTCATGGTGCACTAGGTTGCGATAGGTCTGGCTGAATGGCCAGTCAGGGGAGCTGCCTAGAAGCTGCTGCTCGTGAACGAAAATAAATGCAATATCCTGAGCGGTTAGAAGACCCCTGCGAAGTTGTGATTTGGGCCTGTCTTGGGCCAACACTGGCCTGTCCATGATATGCGATTTCTATATGCCAACAACTTTCTGTATTGATAGCTTGCTTTCTAGATGTATTGAATTCTTGCCATTCTGAAACAATCGTTGGAAGACCCCCCCACCCCCCACCCCACTCCACCTAGAAGTTGAGGTATGGGCTTGGGTCAACACTGGCCTGTCCATGATATTTGATGTCTATGGTATCTGCCAACGATAACCTGTATTGATTGTTTGCTTCCTAATTGATTGCACTCAATGTGATTATGAAATCATCGTTGGAAGACCCCCACCACCACCCCACCCGCCCCCCAGAAGATGTGGTGTGGACTTGTCTTGGGTCAACACTGGCCTGTCCATGATATTTGATGTCTACCCTATCTACCAACATCTGTCTGAATTCCTTTCTTTGCTTCTTAATTGATTGCAATCTTGCGATTCTGAAACCATCATTGGAAGACCCCCAGAAGTTTGGGTGTGGTCTTGTCTTGGGTCAACACTGGCCTTTCCATGTACTGGTAAAATTCATTTCCACGGTAAATTTTTGTTTACTGCCGAAGACGGTGAGCAGCCAAATTGCTGGCTGAAGCTATGTAACCAAGTTCAAGTTTCAAGTCCTGGCCTATCCCCCCCCCACACATATACACAGACACCCACACACACATAATGTGCTTGGTAACCATGGAACAATCAGTGGACCCACACTGTTGAGTCATTACTAGTTCCCTTTTTGGCGGAGCTCCCCCCTTCTGGGGGGCGGGAGCCCCCAAGGTTAGCCGATTGTCCTATAGTCCGACCTTCTGTCCGACGCCCTCCCCCAAGAGCCTAGCATGTCAGCCAACGGTCTCATACCTAACTCGCTTCCGTTGCCACCTGTTGCTCCGCTGCGAACACTCTTGACTCTTCGCATTTTTTAGTGTTGCTTGCGACGCTGCATAGAACTTGTCAGTTTACTCTGGCCCGTTAAATTATAGCCCACGAGCCCATGATAGATTGCCTAATTAGTGTTTTAATGATTTTCTTATCGTGAAAGAAAACCAAAATTCCTTTCACACAGCTTTCACAACTTCAAAAAAGGAAGAAAAGCAGTGGTTAGCGCTTACATTTTCCCAATATGGTAGCACAATATGTGTGTACTGCTTACAGCACTACGGTACGCCACTGTAACCGGTACCAACATGGTAGCACAATATGTGTGTACTGCTTACAGCACTACCGTACACCACTGTAACTAGTACCAACATAGTGGCACAATATGTGTTTACTGCTTACAGCACTACGGTACGCCATTGTAACCAGTACCAACATAGTGGCACAATATGTGTGTACTGCTTACAGCACTACGGTACGCCATTGTAACCGGTACCAACATGGTAGCACAATATGTGTGTACTGCTTACAGCACTACGGTACACCACTGTAACCGGTACCAACATGGTAGCACAATATGTGTGTACTGCTTACAGCACTACAGTACACCACTGTACCCAGTACCAACATAGTGGCACAATATGTGTGTACTGCTTACAGCACTACGGTACGCCATTGTAACCGGTACCAACATGGTAGCACAATTTGTGTGTACTGCTTACAGCACTACCGTACACCACTGTAACCGGTACCAACAGGGTAGCACAATATGTGTGTACTGCTTACAGCACTACGGTACGCCATTGTAACCGGTACCAACATGGTGGCACAATATGTGTGTATGTATGTGTATGTAATTGTTTTACTGCCGAAGACTGCGAGCAGCCAAATTGCTTGCTGAAGCTATATAACGAAGTTCAAGTATGTATGTAACCCAAACCAAATGTTTCCTAGGGACTTGCCAATCTCAAATAGTCGATGTTACCCTAACTATCAGGAGGGGCTAGGATAACAAGCTCAACCTGGTCCACACAGATGTCAGTGTGCAGCGTTTATATCTTCCTGTTTTTTTGTTCTGTCGAAGACGAGTAGCTGCCAAATTTCTGGCTGAAGCTAAGTAACCAAATTCAAGTATGTGTACTGTAGGAAATTTTCTACACGCTGCGCATTGTGTCACATTTTCCTTGTAATAATGTTTTTACTGCAGAAGACAGCGAGCATCCAAATCGCTGGCTGAAGCAGTGTAACTAAGTTCAAGTATTGTGTGATTGGTACATATTTATGAGGTCATATTGTGTCACAGGCACATATTTTGGAGTCCCCCAGAACAACCCTCATGTGCAGCCTTGTTCATGCCCACTTGATTAACATGATGCAATTTCAACTGCTTACAAACCCCAGATGGTGTCTCATCCCATTATTATAATCAATTAATCACAGAAATTAAATCATTATTAAGCTCAACGAGTACCTCCCATCCGACATGACCTTGACAAGCCATCAAACTGTCGGTGTAGAGACCTGGACATGTCAGCCTGAGTGCAATCCCTGTCACACTCCTAGGGTTCCGCGGCACACCCACCCACAGGGGAAGTTTTGTGTTCTGCTTATCGTATTCTGCAGACAGCTAGACGCCTATTTACCGGCGTGTAGAACCTTGTAACAATCAATCTTCAACTACGAGTCTCTCATCCCTGAATTAGGTTGAACTAGACATTTGGTCGTACTTCTGAAATCTTAATGGGAGCTAGACATTTGGCCATACTGCCCAAACCCTCGTGAGTGGATCATGTACTGCCTATCTAATACACTTAGTGTGCTCCCTGGTTTCCGTGGGTATCGCACGTGGGGACTTCGAATTGGCAGACAATGAGCAGCCCAGAGTTGGCTGAAGAACCATGTCACAATTCAAATTAATGTACTGCCTAAACCCTTGTTAGTGGATACTGTACTCGCACGCGTGGTTTGGGAGCGTTTATACAACCCATATGACAATAATAAATGATTCCTCTGCAATACTTGATGTGCAATCCAGAGGTGGAAGGTTGTGAGCAGTGGCCATTATTAATCAATTATCGTACACAGAAATTGGATCACTATTGATCTATTTTGATAATAATGCTTTGCTTCAAATTGATTGTGCTACTGCCAAAGACGGCGGGCAGCCTTCAATTCTGCAGCCATGTAACCAAGTTCATACTAGCCATGATATATATCTCTAGGGCCGTCAATCTTGTCCTGGTTCAAACATTGGGCAGAAGAGAGGGCCAGTGCATGTGTGAGGTATGTCAGTGCAGGTGTCAGGTATGTAGGGTTGTCAATATTGTCCTGCTTCCAAAACTAGTGCATTGTGGTAGATCATACAACAGAACGTAGGAATTGTTAAGCTATCGTATGATATACAAACTTGACAGTCTTGCATGTCTCTAAAGCGAGGCAGTGCTCAGCACTGACTGGATCAAGTGGCTTGGCTTGACAGCACTGACTGGATTGGGTGGCTCCAGACTTGGCAGTGAAGTGGTGCTTGAAGGTCACTTCACTGCCAACCACGTATCGCTAAATCAAGGTAGTGCTCAGCACTAACTGGATTGAGTGGCTGCAGACTTGGCTGGCTTGGAGTGGCTCCACTCGAGATTCAAATGAGTGGCTTGGCTTGGAGTGGCTTGGCTGGCTTGGAGTGGCTCCGATCGAGACTTGAATGAGTGGCTTGGCTGCAGACTTGGCTGGCTTGGAGTGGCTCCGATCGAGACTTGAATGAGTGGCTTGGCTTGGAGTTGCTTGGCTCCAGTCTTGAAAGCAAAGTGGTATTTGAAAGTCACTTGACTACAAACCAAGTATCTCTACAGCAAGGCAGAGCTCAGCACTGGCTTAGCTGAGAGGCAATAGACTTGGCAGCTAGGCGTCGGCTGGACCTAGCCCCCACACCTGCCGCAGCTTCCTCCTTAACCACCACTCGCTCTGTTGCACTAGTCCCTTGGCTTGGCTGAGGTTGAGTGAGCTCGTCAGAGCGTGTTCGCTTGGGTGGCGAGTCAGGGGATTTGGACTCAGGCCTCAGCAGTGCTTTTTTTGGCGACCCATCATCACTCTTGCCTTGCCCGCCCCTTGCACCCTGCGTGCCTGTGGCAGACGCACTTGCCTCATCTACCTGGGCGACGTCGACGGCAGGTGGCAAGCCTTGCGAGCGTGATGCAGAGGTCTTGCGAGACACTTCAGCGGTAACTGCCGTGGCCTTCTTCTCTACACCACCCTTGCCCTTCCCCTTGCCTGCCTTGCCCTTGACACCGCCACTGACACCCTGGTCTCGACCACACTGGATGTCATCCCCACCACCATTGTCATCATGGCCAATGCTAGTGGGTGCGTCCACGCCGACTGCAGTCGCTTGGTTGTCCTTGCCGTGGCTTGGGCACGGGTCCGATGACACCTCGGACTGTGCACCAGCAGCGTCGTAGTATATGGGAGCAGGAGCGTACACCTGAGTACCGCCTGCAGTAGAGGCCTCAGCAGGGCTGGAGGGCTTGAGGTCGATCTGGTTGAAGAACTGCTGCGCCTTAGTGTGGGGCTTGGAGAACACGTAGGCCTGGAAGCTGCGGCCACTTCCTGTTGGGGGAGGGCGCACATACGCAATGTTCAACAGTGTGTATATTTGTATGGGTGTGTTGTATGTTCATTCCAGGGGTAGCTAGAGGGATTTTCAGCAGTGTGTGTGTATGTTGCAGTCCAGGGGTAGTCTACTAGGCTAAATGGACTTTCAGCAGTGTGTGTATGTTGCAGTCCAGGGGTAGCCTTCTACGTTGAATGGACTTGTAGCAGTGTGTGTGTATGCTGCAATCCAGGGGTAGCCTACTGGGCTGAATGGACTTGCAGCATTGTGTGTATTTTGCAGTCCAGGGGAAGCCCACTAGGCTGAAGGTACTGGCAGCATTGCGTGTATGTTGCAGTCCAGGAGTAGCCTAAACACACAAAGCATGTGCACAAACTTAAAAACTCGGAAGCTTTTGATAAGCCCTCGCACCTGACATCTTAACAGGGAAGTTGGAGATGAGCATGAGGGGTCCGAAGTGGAGCTCGGCCATGGTCTCCTCAGGTCGCACCCCTCTGGGCATGGCACGCTGCACCACGGCGACGGCCCTCAAGGTGGTGGAGCTTGCAAAGAGTCGGCCGAACGCTTTCTTGCCCGAGTAGGGCACGCCCTCCCAGAAGGAGTATGCGTGTGTGGCAGGCTCGAGGCTCTTGAACTGCAATGGTTGATAGGTGTGGTTTTCAATCGTCAGTCAATTCATAGTGCCCTAGCATGCGTGGGTGGCAGGCTCGGGGCTCTTGAACTGCTATGGTTGATAGGTGTGGTTTTCAATCGTCAGTCAATTCGTAGTGCCCTAGCATGCGTGGGTGGCAGGCTCGGGGCTCTTGAACTGCTATGGTGGATATGTGTCGTTTTCAGTCTTCAGTCAATTCGTAGTGCCCTAGCATGCGTGGGTGGCAGGCTCAGGCTCTTGAACTGCTATGGTGGATATGTGTCGTTTTCAGTCTTCAGTCAATTCGTAGTGCCCTAGCATGCGTGGGTGGCAGGCTCTACGCTCTTGAACTGCCATGGACACGGCATATCAGGTCAGCCGGGTTTAGAAAGCCAGCCAAAAGAAAAGCACTGTGAACACTGGTATCCTTTACATATCATTGCCAGCTGTTTTATTGGGCGAGTGTTTGCGTTTGTTGTGTGTGTCTAGATGGCTCCCTTAACCCGTTCATGAGCCCAACCAGAAGCTAGCTAGTGCGCCTAGAAGCTGACATGGCCTGCATTCTAATGCAGCTTAAAGCTACGGAATTGAAGCATTGCCTGGCTGAAAGAGCTGCCTGGAAGCTGCAACGAGTAATCATAAAGTGACAGAGCTGACCAAAGTGATGGAGCTGACTGGAAGCTGCAACGAGTAACCTAAAAGTGACGGAGTTGACCCAAAGTGATGGAGCTGACTGGAAGCTGCCACGAGTGACCCTAAAAAGAAACAGTGCCTTCTCACCTCTTCGATGCTGCTTTGGTAGATGGTGGGCAGATCCCGGCCACCGGAGGTCAACTCAACTCCACGTTTAGATAAACCACTATCGACTTGCTTCAGGAAGGCCCTAGCTTTCGCTACCTTCACATGGTCCAACTCAATGCCAAAGGTTCCGGCCACCCCAGGGTCCAGCAGGGCGTGCAACAGGGGCCTGCCCAGACCGGCGCCAATGTCAACCATTGTGCTGCCTTTCCCCAAGCCAGTGTTGTATCGCATGGAGTCCAACACCTTTTGCATGCCAGTCTGGGTCACGGAGCCGTAGATGCCCTCGATACCCTCGCCTCCGCCAAGCTTGTTCTGCAGAAAGAAAATGAAAGTCAGTGTTAATGATAGGAATATTTGTGATAAGGATACATGTTGTTGCTCTCCGACTCCACCAATTGTAACCAATGAGGAAAACGTGGTGTCCGATAGGGGGACGTGAGGATCGTTATCGCTCACAATAGGGAGGTTGTTGTTAAGGATAGGAAGGTTGTTGTTAATGATTCGCGTGTTGTTGTTAAGGAGATATGCTGTTGTGAAAGATAGAAAGGTTGGTATTAAGGATAGGAGTGTTGGTGTAATGGATAGTTGTGTTGGTGATAAGGATGTATGTTGGTGTTTAGGAAACATATTGGTGCTAGTGATAGGGAGGTTGGTAGTAAGGATAGGAGTGTTGGTGTTTAGGATACATATTGGTGCTAGTGATAGGGAGGTTGGTGGTGAGGATACATGGTCTTGCGCATTTGCACTGTAGGGCACCATGCATGCCTGTCTGGGTCACAGTGCTATCCATCCCTCTGCTCAAAACACAAATTGACTACTTCAGCCCATGTATCCCATTCCCCTTTCGTGCTCTGCTAAATAAACAATTCTAAGTTGCATGGGGTTTCCCATCAATTTAGGAAAACCCAAGCAACCTGGAATCCTTCATTAGGCAGGACCTGGACAAGTCTTTGAACTGTTGAAGAATCCGCCTAGTGTCCCTGGTGTCTGTGGGTTTCATGCGGGGGCCATGGGGGCACTTGGAATTGGAGGACGGTGAGCAGCCCAAAGTTGGCTGAAAAGCAGGTTAGAGTCCAATCTTCTTTATAATGTCCAACAGTTCATATCACCAACTGCCTCCGTCCGACGAATGGATGCGCAATGCATTACAAGCAAGCCTCACCTCGATGCTGCCCATGATGCTGTACAGGTTATCGATGCGCTTCTTCCCCTCCAGCGGTGCTGGCCCGAGGGGGTCCGCGCTGATAACATCCAAAATTGCGTCCAACAACCCAACATCTTTGACCGGTCCAATGGTCAAGTATTCTTCAATAGACTCCCTGCCCTTCGCGCTGCGCATATGCCGTCCTTTCGCACTTCCAGCTTTCCTTTCTAAGCCAGCAGCAGCTGGGAGGGCATCGACGAGGCAATTCGCGGCCATTGCGAACTAGTGCGAAGGATTATTGGTAGATTGGTAGATTATATTGGTAGATTAGCGCTAATTTGGAGTTCGACCTCAAGTAGCAGGCAGGATTGGCGCGCTAAGTGTTTTAGCAGTTACAAAGGCAATTTGAATTATTTCAATGGCGATAGGTCACACTTCAATAGAGTGTCCGCGGGGGTGTAGCTTAAGAGGTTAGCTACTAGCTACTTCCATTTTTTCTTCAGCTAGGTCTTCGCATGCCTAGAGTCGTTTGCGGGACAGCGAACCCAAGACCAACCGACCGAGCCCATACAATGCCGATGAATTGACCCCCCTGCATTGGCTCTTTTACAACTGACGCCATTTGCATCAGCGAATTATTTCTCCCCTTTTCTTGCGATGCTTTCTCTAAGGGCATGCAAGCCCATAGATTGCACAACTTTAGTTCCAGTAAGTCACAGATCTGAACGCTCTGTGCGAAAGTCCATTTCTTGACTCCTCGTTACTTCCGACAGGCTCAAACGTCGACGTTGAAGCGCAACTTATTCGCCAATGCCTTATGCTTCCATCCCGACAAGCCGCTGGTTGCAATTGTAAGAACCTGCCCTTATGGGATAGATCCTGACACTGCATTGTCATCACCAACCGTTTTATGGAGGGCCTGGTATGCTGTGGGGGGTCAGTAGCAGCAAATGATGCTGCTCCTGGTGATATGTACATTGAACTGGCGCCCTGCTGGAATCCATACTTGCCTGCAGTTTTATGGTGTCCTGGGGGACTGATGAGCATCACAAGTACATAAAAAAGCAGACTGCTTTTGCTGCAATGGAGACAGGCCTGTAGTCGAAGCTGAAATATTTCACCTTTGGTGTTGGGCGTAGAGCCTACTTTTCAGTACATAGAAAAACACTTAGCATTATCATTTTGTGTATTGGTAGATTGTCGGTGATATCATATGATGCCGGCAGTCTGACTAGGCTAAAGTTATCATTTATATACAATATCATATGATGCAATGTGTATGATATCATATGATATCATACTCGCCCCCTGGTCAACATCATATGATACGCCGGTCCCTAGGTATAAGTGGGATCTCTTCCGGTGTAACCAGTGTAACAGTGGAATCTCTGCTACATTGAGAGCGCTAAGTATCTTGAAGCCTTGTTGAGTTATCATGAACTCGCGATATCTCGTATTTATTTTAATATTGTATTTGTATATATATTTTTTTTATTTTTTATTTATACTGTCAATTGGATGTACATGCTGTTTGTACACCCTGACCTAGAATCGGATACTGCTGCTAAACCATTTAGGTTGCTCAGAGATTTCCCCCCCTTTCAGAAAAGGGGTCTTCTGGTAGCAATCAGGTTTTTGGGGTCTTTCAAGGGTGGGCTCCGGGTAGTGATTTGGGTAGGCGGGCCGAAGGGCTGCCCCGGGGGGGTTGGGATAGAGAAGTCTCAGGGTAGCGGAAGGTTTGGCCAAAATAGGGTCCTAGGTAGCGTTCGCTGGAGGTAGCAGAAAAAAACCCTGTGCTCAAGATGGTCTGGGCTCTTAGCCCAGATTGGATGTCGCATTTAAGGGGTACCCCTTAAGGCCTGGGCTCTTAGCCCAGATTGGAGGGTGTACTTTTCGTTGTGAGGCGTCGTGAGGCGTTTCAGTCATTGACCTGCTATACTGATCAATTTGATCCGTGCGACACGTCTCAAATTGAGTGACTCGGTGCGACCCCAGTGCGACTCACTGCCCCCTGAAACTCGCGGAGTGCGAAGCGCGGAGCCCAGGGGGTGTGTGGGTCATATCTGACTAGTTTAGCCGGACCCATGCGTCCCCATGCAGCTTCAACAGAATGGCCTCGCGTCGAACACAAACAACAGTGATGCACATATAGCTTGTTCCTCATTCGTAGTCAAATTCAAATTCAAATATCCATGCAGCAACAGAATGGCCTTGCGTCGCACACAAAAAACAGTGATACACTCATAGCGTGTTCCTCACCCGTAGTCAAATTCAAATTCAAATTCGAAAATCCATGCAGCAACAGAATGGCCTGGCGTTGCACACGAAGTAAAAGTTATTCGCATTTAGCTTGTTCCTCACCTGTAGTCAAATTCAAATTCAAAAATCCATGCAGCGACAGAATGGCCTCGCATCACAAAAAGTGTGATTATTATTCTGCACCCCAGGCCACAATGAGATATTGATTATTACCCCTGGGGGGTGATCAAGTGTGCGTGGTAGTAATTGACCTGCTGACGCTCGGTCGGGCAGCAAGCCAATATTTGCTTATTTGTACTGACACCAGTTTTTTGCTTATTTGTACTGACATCAGTTTTATGTTTATTTGTACTGACATCAGTTATTTCTTATTTGTACTGACATCAGTTATTTCTTATTTGTACTGACATCAGCTATTGCTTATTTGTACTGACAGTATTGTTTTGCTGTTTTGTACCGACATAATTTTTTGCTTATTTGTACTGACATCAGTTATTTCTTATTTGTACTGACATGATTGTTTTGCTTATTTGTACTACCATCAGTTTTTATGATTTGTACCGAAATCAGTTATTTCTTATTTTTACTAACATCAGTTTTTATTATTTGTACTGAAATCAGTTATTTCTTATTTGTACTAACATCAGTTATGGCTTACTTTTACTGACATCAGTTTACACTGACTCTGCACCCGGACATTTAGATTCAAGTGTCTAGTTCACATTTCGTATTTGTACTGACACACCAGTGTAAACTGACAGTATGCTGTTTCTGCACACACTCGACCCATGGTGGGATATTGGACCCCCACCTCACCCCCCCAATATGCTGTTTCTCCACACACTCCACCCCCCCAACCCACAGTGGGATATTGTACCCCCGCCCCACCCCCCCAAAATGCTATTTCGGCACACACCCCAACCCTTCAACCCACAGTGGGATATTGGACCCCCACCCCACCCCCCCAATATGCTATTTCTGCCCCCCCCCAACCCCCAACCCAACCCAACCCACAGCGGGATATTGGACCCCACCCACCCCAACCCCCAACCCAATATGCTGTTTCTGCACCCACCCCAACCCTCAGTGGGATGTTGGACCCAACCCCCTAATATGCTGTTTATGCACACACCCCAACCCACAATAAGATACTGGTTGTGAATCCTGCAGGGTGCCCTGGAGTATGTGGCAGTCTTTGACCTGCTGTCATGTAGTCCCCCCCCCCCCCACACACACACACACACAATATGCTGTTTCTGCACCACCACCACCAACCCACAGTGGAATATTGGATCCCCCCCCCCCCCCCAACCCCCAACCCCCAACCCCCAACCCCCAACCCCCCAATATGCTGTTTCAGCACCCACCCCACCCACCCCGATCCACAATGGGATACTGGTTGTGAATCCTGCAGGGTGCTCTGGAGTATGTGGCAGTCTTTGACCTGCTGTCCGGCAGCAGGCTGGGCCGTATCGACGTACGCTCACTGCCGGTTGAGATGAGCTTTTCAGCTGAGGGGTCACAGCTGGTGGTAGCCCTACAGGTGTGTGTGTGGTGTGGATGCGTGTGGTGTGGTGTGGTGGTAGCCCTACGTGTATGTGTGGTGTGGGTGTAGTGTGGTGTGGTGAGGTGTGGATGCGTGTGGTGTGGTTTGGTGGTAGCCCTACATGTATGTGAGGTGTGTGTGCGGAGGTGTGGTGCGGTGTGGTGTGGTGGTAACCCTACAGGGATGCGTGGTGCTGTGGTGTGGATGCGTGTGGTGTGGTGTGGTGGTAGCCCTACAGGTATGTGTGGTGGTGTGTGTGGTTTGTGTGGTTGTAGCCCTACAGGTATGTGTGGTGTGTGTGTGGTGGTGTGGTGTGTGTGATTGTAGCCCTACAGGTATGTGTGGTGTGTGTGTGGTGGTGTGATGTGTGTGGTTGTAGCCCTACAGGTATGTGCTGTGGTGGTGTGGTGGTGGTGTGGTGTGGTGGTATGTGTGTGGTGTGGTGTGGTTGTAGCCCTACAGGTATGTGTGGTGCTGTGTGTGTGTGGTGCAGGTGTGGTGTGGGTGCTTGTGGTTGTGCATATGCACATTTGTGTGTTTGTGTGTGCGTATGCACATATTTGTGCGTGTTCATGTTTGTGTGTCTGGTGTCGGTATCCCTACATCCACCCTCCCACCTACCCACACACACACTCTCACACACACGCTTTGCCCTGGTCTCCTTGTTTCTTTTTTCCATCCTCCCCACCTAATTGAATTCACCTCTAGATTAAGTCCGGACCGGAATTAAGATCATTTGTCCTCAACTGGACCCAACCCACCCCCCTTGGCCCTATAGGACTGGCAGATCTGTGCCATCTCCCTTTCAACTTGGCGGTCTAGTGTCTCTGTGTATGTTCATGTTTGTTTGTCTGGTGTCGGTATCCCCCCCCTCCCCCCCCACACACACCCCACACACCCCACCGCACACACACACTCTCTTTCTCACACACAGACGCACACACACCCTTGGCCCTATAGGTCTGGCATATCTGTGCCATCTCCCTCTCAATTTGGTGGTCCTGGATCTTGGTGCCTAGGAGAGCTAATCGTTGTGGCTCTTTTGACCTCAAGTGTGTGTGTGTGTGCACATGCATTCGTCCCCAGCCCGACCCAACCCAACCCAACCCAACCCAACCCAACCCAACCCAACCCAACCCAACCCAACCCCCTTGGCCCTATAGGATTGGCAGATCTGTGCCATCTCCCTCTCAACTTGGAGGTCTCGGATCTTGGTGCCTAGGAGGGCCAAGGCAGAGAAAGGACTTGACGACTGCCTCCTTGCAGTGTCCTCGGTAAGTATGAGAATGGCGGGCCGGTGGGTGGGAAGGTGAGTTGTTGGGTGGGGGGGTGAGTAGGTGGGTGGGTGAGGTTGAGGGGGGCAGCCACCAATGAAGCAAGGCAGAGAAAGGACTTGACGACTGTCTTTTCGCAGTGTCCTCGGTAAGTATGAGCATGGCGGGTCAGTGGGTGGGTACATGGTTGATTTACATACAAATTGTATGTTCAAGCCAGGAGGATGCGAATGCCATAAAAAGAAAGGACGTGACGATTGCCTTCTCACAGTGTCCTTGGTTAGTATGAGCATGGCGGGTAGGTGGGTGGGTACGTGGTGTACGATTTACATCTTGGTGTCTAGGAGGGCTATGGCAGAGAAAGGAATCGATGGCTGCCTCCTCGTGGTGTACGCGCTAAGCATGAGCATGGCGCACCTAATTAGAGCTTTATTTTTCATATGTATATCTTGATTTACGAAAAATTGTATATTAAAACCAGGAGGATGCAAACTGCCTTTCAAGTCCGGCGGGGTCGGTTTGCAGGTATGGGGAAGTGGTAGCGATTAGAGGAGGGTGTAAGCGGTCGATTCCAAAAATCTTGCGAGCTTCTGTTGACCTTTTTCTGGGGTTTCCCCCCCCCCCCCCCCCCCCCCTCCCCCTCTCAAAAACCTTTTCTACTTTTCCAGGTATTTTTAACTTTTTACTGAGTGTGTCATTTCACTTCGGAAATCGACAGATCGAAGCGTCTCGGTGAGCGAGTCCTTAGGCTCTGGCGTGGTCGTCATGCATTGCTTATATGGGGGGTCGCGACCATATGGGATGAGGTTGGACGAGGGGTACTGCTCAAGGGGGTTCCGATGACCCTCAGAAGGCAAGGTTGTTGACTTGCCATCCCAAGTTGCCGTCTCTAAAGATATGCAATATGCTCAGTGAACTATCGCGTCATGATCTTGAATAATTTTCAGCACTCCAATGAGACCACCCAACTTGGCTGGCTGGCTATGGGCTGGCTATGGGAAGCTGAAATGTTCTGTTTTCTCTGATTCCACTCAATATTACTGATGTAATGTGAAAGAAGAGATTATTTGCTGTAAGATGAGCTAACTTGCAGTTAATATCATGGGGTTAGCCCCCCCCCCCCCCCCCCCCCCCCCGTCCTTCTCCTGACAAAAATATTTCAACTGTTTCAACCCCATCATGGCGTATTTTATTTTTGAGCCCTCCATATTAAAGCCATACATGATTTTTTCAGAGAGTTACTTATTGTTTTTATTGTGAGGTACACGCCATCAGGGTGCATCTAGGAAGTTGCTCATATACCGCATGCTCAATTAGGGGCCTGACGGGGCCTTAAGTCCCGACACCGCCAAGAAAGATTGAAATCGACCATCGAAGAGGGTCGATCTTGACCCTCAAAAAGTGAAGTGGTGGTGGTGTGTGTGTGGGGGGGGGGGGCGGGGCGTTTTGGGGAAATCTTCTTAACTTCCTCGCCGGGCGGAATATGACAAAGATATGGTGACCACCGAAAGCGGCTCAAACAGAGCTGTTCAAATCTGTGCTCGATTCCAACTTCAAGTTAATGTGTCGAGGTTGAGCTCATAATTGACCACCACAGGTTCCAGGTCTCCAAATGTGAAAGTCGGGCCAAACCAGAAACTCAACATTTCCACCCCAAACTTCTTGGGTGTACAGAGGGTACTTAGACATGCAACATAGCCTTAAAACTATCTTCAAATTCTTAGACACTGAAGACTTCCTAGGTCAGCTCAGAATCAGGGATAGGAACGGGGGGGTGCTTATCAACTTTGCCCAACTTTGTCTAAATCCACATGGAAGACCACAAACAGATAGCCCAGTTGTTTTTGACCGGCGACGCGTCGCCACTGCGTTGCCATTCCGTAGTTGCATGGCGATGCACGGGTTTGACTAAACTAGTCTGGAATGGCCACCCGTCGCCCAATGAGCTACAGAAGGCCATTGGCCAACTATGGCCATCTATGACGGTGTAACCCCTCCTCCTTCCTCTTGTTGTGGGTAACTCAGCCAATGGTGTACTTAACCACTGAGCTACAGAAGGCCATTGGCCAGCTATGACTATCTCTGACAGTGTAATCCCTCATCCTTCCTCTTGTTGTGGGTGCCTCGGCCAATGGTGTACTTAACCACTGAGCTACAGAAGGCCATTGGCCAGCTATGACCATCCATGACAGTGCCCTCCCCCCCCCCCCCCCCCCCCTTCTGCTGTAGGGACCTCGGCCTATGGTGTACTTCACAAAACTTGGGAAAGAGATTGTGCGCTACGCATACGTCAACAAGACTGAGATGCGAGACGCCAAGGGCAGACCAGTCAAGGATTCCAAGGTGATCACACTGCCACACTTTCTGTTTGATTAATTGTTTTATTGAAACATGGGATGGAGATTGTCCCTATGCCTACATCAACAAGGCTGAGTTTTTCGACGCCAAGGGCAGATTAGTCAAGGATTCCAAGGTGATCATAATGCCATACTTTCTGTTTGATTAAATGTTTAATTAGAAAACATGGGTTGGAGATTGTTGCTATGTCTACGTCAAGACAACCAAGGTTTGAGACGCCAAGTACAGATGAGTCAAGGATTCCAAGGTGATCATACTACCTTAGTGTTTGTCTGATTGCAATTTTTATTACAAAACATAGGATTGGGATTGTGTGCTGTGCCTACATCAACAAGACTGAGACGCGAGACGCCAAGGGCAGATGAGTCAAGGATTACAAGGTGATCATTCGACCATACTTTGTGTTTGATTAATTGTTAAATTGAAACATGGGATGGAGATTGTCCCTATGCCTACGTCAACAAGGCTGAGTTTTTGGACGCCAAGGGCAGGCCAGTCAAGGATTCCAAGGTGGTCAAACTTCCATACTTTGTGTATGATCAATTGTTTTATTATGAAACTTGGGGAGGAGATTGTCGCTATGCCAACGTCAACACAACCAAGGTTTGAGACACCAAGTACAGATGAGTCAAGGATTCCAAGGTGATCATACTGTCTTAGTGTGTGTTTGATTGATGGTTTTATTATCAAACTTGGGATGGAGATTGTGCGCTATGCATACGTCAACAAGACTGAGACGCGAGACGCCAAAGGCAGATGAGTCAAGGATTCCAAGGTGGTCATACATACGGCCATAGTTTTAGTTCGATTGCAATTATTATTATAAAACGTGGGTTGGGGATTGTGCGCTACGCATACGTTAACAAGACTGAGATTCGAGATGCCAAGAGCAAATGAGTCAAGGATTCCAAGGTGGTCATACGGCCATAGTTTTAGTTCGATTGCATTTTTTGGCTGAGCCCCCCCTTCTGGGGGGTGGGAGCCCCCAGAGCCACCCTGTTGTACAGTTGTCTGTCTATCGTGGTGTCAGCACGTAACCCTGGCCTAACTGTCCCCTGGCCCTATCATAAACCCTGGCTTCGGTCTGCCGCACTCAATTCCGGTGCCACCTGTCGCTCCCATAGCCAACACTCTCCGCCAATTTTTGTCGTCGCTTGCGGCGTGCCTAGTACTTGTTATTATACAACGTGGAAAGGATATTGCCTAGGCTTACGTGAACAAGACAAAGGGTCAGGTCGCCAAGATGGTGATACTGCCACAGTTGTACTTCCAATACAATTTGTATGATTCAATATGGAAAGAACATCGCCTACGCTTATGTGGACATGACAAAGGGCCAGGACGCCAAGGTGGTGATACTGCCATAGTTGTACTTCCATTGCAATTTGTATGATTCAACATGGAAAGAACATTACCTATGCCTCTGTGGACAAGACAAAAGGCCAGGACGCCAAGGTGGTGATACTGCCATAGTTGTACTTCCATTGCAATTTGTACGATTCAACATGGAAAGAACATTACCTATGCCTCTGTGGACAAGACAAAAGGCCAGGACGCCAAGGTGGTGATACTGCCATAGTTGTACTTCCATTGCAATTTGTATGATTCAACATGGAAAGAACATTACCTATGCCTCTGTGGACAAGACAAAGGGCCAGGACGCCAAGGTGGTGATACTGCCATAGTTGTACTTCCATTGCAATTTGTATGATTCAACATGGAAAGAACATTACCTATGCCTCTGTGGACAAGACAAAAGGCCAGGACGCCAAGGTGGTGATACTGCCATAGTTGTACTTCCATTGCAATTTGTATGATTCAACATGGAAAGAACATTACCTATGCCTCTGTGGACAAGACAAAGGGCCAGGACGCCAAGGTGGTGATACTGCCATAGTTGTACTTCCATTGCAATTTGTATGATTCAACATGGAAAGAACATTACCTATGCCTCTGTGGACAAGACAAAGGGCCAGGACGCCAAGGTGGTGATACTGCCATAGTTGTACTTCCATTGCAATTTGTATGATTCAACATGGAAAGAACATTACCTATGCCTCTGTGGACAAGACAAAGGGCCAGGACGCCAAGGTGGTGATACTGCCATAGTTGTACTTCCATTGCAATTTGTATGATTCAACATGGAAAGAACATTACCTATGCCTCTGTGGACAAGACAAAGGGCCAGGACGCCAAGGTGGTGATACTGCCATAGTTGTACTTCCATTGCAATTTGTATGATTCAACATGGAAAGAAAATTACCTATGCCTCTGTGGACAAGACAAAGGGCCAGGACGCCAAGGTGGTGGTACTGCCATAGTTGTACTTCCAATACAATTACTATTATTATTACTATTATTATTATCATTAATATTCAACGTAGTTTTACTTCCATTTTGAGCTCGTTGAACCAATGAAGGTTCTAGGTTTGAATCCTTACGGGTGCTCTTTAATGTTCGCGGTCGCTGTCAACCGCCATGGTAGCTTTGTCCAGGTAAATTAGCAGCCCGCTCTCTACCACCGAAAGACGGTGCTCCCTTAATACCACACCCCACCAGGCGTTCTCATTACTTCGATTACAACTTTTATTATTCGAGATGGAAAAGGCATCGCCTATCGCTTTGTCAAGACAAAGGGTCGGGGCACCAAGGGCAGATGAGCCAAACATACCTTTATTTTCAGCTACAACCAGCAGCTTCTAGGCAGCTCCCTGAGCCAGCCACTGGGCTAAGCCCCAAGATTTCAACGGTGCTGGAGAGCTGATTCTGTCTCTCCATACAGTAGATAGGTTGCTTCAGGTTTTGCTGGGTAGAAATCTAGGGGAGATGCCTAGAAGCTATTGCTCGATGCCAAAAAGAAAAAGTATGGGGTCAAGGATTCCAAGCTGGTGATACTGCCAATGTTGTTATTTTCCCTTAAACTTTGATTGTCTTATTTATAACTTGGGAAGCAGATTGTGGGATATGCTTTTGTCAACAAAACCCCCTGTGTCACACACACAGATACATACACACACATACACACACACATACACACACGCACACACACCCAGATATATGCACACACATACAGACACACACACAGACACACACACAGACACACGCACCTATACATACACATCGACACACACACAGATACATACGCACACATACACAGACACACACGCACTCGCACATATACACAGACACACAGACACACAGACACGCACATGCACACACACAGACACACGGACACACACACAGATACACAGACACACAGACACACACCCGCACACTCCCTTTATCAGGATACCAGCTGGGGGAGCAAGCTAAAGCTGGACACCATTAAACCCATTCTGTCTCTGGGCTACCACCCCACTGACCAGCAGCTGCTAGTGCTGCATGCTGACGGTGTCATGAGGGGCTACTGTCCAGGTACTGGTACATCATCATTGATTGATTTCTACAATCATCCGTCGGTATTGCGCTTGACTTGATCTCATCTGCTGATATGTATCTGTCTTATATCGTATGTGAATCTATGTCATATGTTGATATGTATCTATCTCATATCTGATGTGAATCTCTCATCTTTTATGTGAATCTATCTCATATCTCATCTGTTGATATGTATCTATCTCATATTTTGTGTGAATCTATCTCATATCTCATCTGTTGATGTGTATCTATCTCATCTTTTATGTGAATCTATCTCATATATCATCTGTTGAAATGCATCTATCTCGTATTTTGTGTGAATCTATCTCATATCTCATCTGTTGATGTGTATCTATCTCATCTTTTATGTGAATCTATCTCATATCTCATCTGTTGAAATGTTTCTATCTCATATTTTGTGTGAATCTATCTCATATCTCATCTGTTGATATGCATCTATCTTATATTTTATGTGAATCTATCTCATATCTCATCTGCTGGTATGTATATGTATCATATTTTGTGTGAATCTATCTCGTACTTCATGTATGATCACTCATGTAAACAGGCTGGCCCCCTCAACCTCACGCCTTAATAAGGAGGACTATATATGTATGCATACATTGGTACTGGGCACTGCTCCCATTGCTTATTTCACGATTGCCAACCTGTTGCCTCGAAGAAGGCCGAGAATTTTCCTCCATGCTGTCGCGCGGTAGTCCAAGTTCAGGCGCAGTAGCAGTCTGCAATCACAAAACCCGTTGTAACCATTTCCCATTGCAAGCGGAAGGGGAGGTTCCTTCAACCTCACGCCCCGTGGCAAGGCGTAACAATTTTCACGTCCATCTGTGGGTGCTGTGTGGTGTGTATGCGGATGTGTGTGTGTGTGGGGGGGGGGGGGGGGGGGGGGGGGGGGGGGGGGGGGAGGGATAACTACCTTCTCTACATCATCTCCAATGTGCGCAAGCTCAAGGTAAGAGAACACGAGTGTGTGTGTGTGTGGTGTGTATGCGGATGTGTGTGTGTGTGTGTCCCATCTGCTATGTTTCCCTTCTTCCTTCACCAGCCAGTGGGCAATGTTGAAGGGCTCATGAGCCATCTTTTTATTTGTTTCCAAATTGTTATCTTGCCTTTTCACGCATTCATTTGTGATGATGATGATTGTTACATTTTCCTAGTGCCCTATTAGACTCTGAAAGTGCCTGCGGCCTGACAGAGTTTAAGGGGACTTATGAATATCACGAAACGTTGATGTGCCAAACTGTCGAGTGAAAATCATCCTTGGTGCATGCGCAGGTGCTGGGCAGGATGTGCCCACTGCTGTGTTCCCCTTCTCCCTGCAGTGTGCAAGGTCCAATCGCTCATGAATCATCGTTTCTTTGTTTCTATGACCCCTTATTCCAAGATGTTATCTTGCCTTTTCACCATTTCGGGTGCTGGGCAGGATGTTCCTGCTGCTCTGTTCGCCTTCTCCCTTCACGTTCCAGTGTGCAAGGACCAATGGCTCATGAATCATCGTTTTCTTTTATTCCATTACCCCTTATTCCTATTTGTTACCTTCCATTTTCACGCATTCAGTTGCTAGGCAGGATGTGCCACCTGCTCTGTTCCCCTTCTCCCTTCAGTGTGCAAGGTCCAAAGGCTCATTCATCATCATTTCTTTGTTTCCATGACCCCTTATTCCTTTTTTTATTATTGTTAATTGTTATTTTTCACCTTTTCAGGTGCTGGGCAGGATGTGCCTGCTGCTCTGTTTGCCATCTCCCTTCACGATCCTGTGGGGAAGGTCCTTCCTGCCAAAGGAACCCTTGAAGCCCTGCCACACCCATTCATGCCAGGCGGCATGCTCCTGCTGCAGGCCACCCGTCTGGGTGCTATTAACATCATGGAGCAGGTGTGTGTGTGTGTGTTTGGGGTGGGTGTGGGGGGGGGGATTGAGCTGGGGTGTGGGGTGGGTGGGTGTGGGGGTATGCTCCTGCTACTGGCCACCTGAATGGGTACACTTTACATCATGGAACAGCTGAGTAGGGTGGAGGGGGTGAGTGAGGTGGGGGGCGCTGGGTTAGATTATTGTATTGTATTGTATTGTATTGTATTGTATTGTATTGTATTGTATAGTATTGTATTGTATTGTGCTGCCTTGTATTGCATTGTATTGTATTGTGCTGCCTTGTATTGCATTGTATTGTATTGTATTGTATTGTGTTGTGCTGCCTTGTATTGCATTGTATTGTCTTGTCTTGTGCTGCCTTACATTGGGTATCCTTGCGTTGCATGCAACATGATGTCAATGGTCAATGGTCGCGATGCAAACAATGTTCTGATCAGCCGGTGAACCTGAAACCTTATACTTTGAAACCTTGAACATTCTTTCAGGATCTAGCATACTCAACCAATGCACCAATATCAATACCAGATATCCGATCAGATTTTTGGCGGAGCCCCCTCTTCAAGGGGGCGGGAGCCCCCATGTTTACCCATTTGTCCGTCCAACCGACCGACCGACCATCCATCCATCTGTCTGACCGCGCTGAAGTCCGAAACGTCAGCCAACGGTCTCGTAACTAACTCGCTTCCGTTGCCACCTGTCGCTCCGTCGCGATCACTCTCCGCCATGTTTTAGCGTCGCAGGCAACGCTGCATCGAACTTGTCGATACGTGCATTGGTAGAGTATGATTAGGGAACAGCAATGATATCATATGATGCCGGCAGTCTGACTATGCTAAATTTACCATTTATATACAATATCATATGATGCAATTTGTATGATGTCATATGATATCATACTCGCATTTGGTCAACATCATATGATATGCCGGTCCCTGAGTATGATATATGCTGTTGTGGCAGAGCACAGGTTAAAAAATCGAGGCAGGTGCGGGGTTCGTACCCCCTTGAGTGCGCTTGGGCCCGTCCGGAGGGTCGTCGACTGGCACGGTAACTGGTATCTAGGTGCGATGTTGGCTCGAGCAGCGCATACTTCCGATCCGGTTCCCTTAATCCCACTGGGCACGTCCTTAGAGGTCAATGTGACAATTCTTGAATGTTTAAATTCATTGTTTTGTATGCTGTTGCACGGTCTGTCACAGGTGTGCCGCAATGAACAGAGCTCACGGCTGTTCACAGTACATTCACAGCTGTTCACAGTACAATCACAGCTGTTCACAATAAAATCACAGTAAATTTACATTGAAATCGCAGTTAATGAACAGTGAAATCACAGTAACATCACAGTAAACTCTCATTAACATTATAGTAAACTCACAGTAACGTCACAGAAAACTCACAGTAAAATCACAGTAAATTAACATTAAAATCGCAGTAAATTAACAGTAAAATCACAGTAACATCCCTTGAGCAGTAAACCTTGACACCTTGAGCGTTCTTTTCACAGGTGGGCAGCAACAACCCCAAGGTTCTGCTCACCACTCGCATCACCGGCTGGTCTGCGATCCTGGGCCTGGGCTACCACCCGAGCACGCAGCTGATCACAGTAAAATAACAGTAAATACCAAAGTAAAATGGCAGGAAAAATTACAGTAAAATTCTTTGGAACAGTAAACCTTGAAACCTTGAACGTTATTTGTACAGGTGGGGCGCAACACCCCCAAGGTTCTGCTTACCACTCGCATCACCGGCTGGTCTGCGATCCTGGGCCTGGGCTACCACCCGAGCTCGCAGATGATCATCGCCTTTGGACTCACGGAGAACGGCAAAGTGCGCTCCGCTGCATGGAAGGTCTTCGGATCCGTGAACACCCCAGGTGATTAGGTGGTTAGGCTTTTCTGGGTATGACTTTATTAGGGGGTTAGGTGGTTAGTCTTTCCTGGTTATGACTTTGTTAGGAGGTTAGGTGGTTAGGCTTTTCTGGATATGAAATTATTATATGATCAGGTGGTTAGGTGGTTAGGCTTTTTTTGTATGACTTTATTAGGTGGTTAGGTGGTTAGGCTTTTCTTGGTATGACTTTATTAGGTGGTTAGGTGGTTCAGCTTTTCTGTATATGACTTCATTAGGTGCTTAGGTGGTTAGGCTTTTCTGGGTATGACTTTATTAGGTGGTTAGGTGATTAGGCTTTTCTTGGCATGACTTTATTTGGTGGTTAGGTGATTAGGCTTTTCTTTGTATGAGTTTATTAGGTGGTTAGGTGATTAGGCTTTTCTTGGTATGACTTTATTAGGTGGATAGGTGGTTCAGCTTTTCTGTATATGACTTCATTAGGTGGTTAGGTGGTTTGGCTTTTCTGGGTATGACTTTATTAGGTGATACGGCGGTTCGGCTTTTCTGGATATGACTATTGTTAATGTTACTCCTTTTTTTTGACTCCTTGACATGTTTGTGTAATGTCACTGTTACTATTAACGTTACTCCTTTAAGTAAAAATACAATCCTCTTAATCGCAGCCACATGAATGGAATTCGGATCCGTTAACAGCCCAGGTGGTTAGACTTATCAGGATATCGCTGTTTTGGGGCGGAAGCCCTCTCTTCAAGGGGGCGGAAGCCCCCATGTTTACCAAAATGTCCGTCCGACCGTCTGACCGAGATGAAGCCTGACACGTCAGCCAACGGTCTTGTAACTAACTCGCTTCCGTTACCACCTGATGCTCCTTCGTGAACACCCCCCGCCATTTTTTAGCGCCGCATGCGACGCTGCATAGAACTTGTTCTTTTCGGCTACCAGCACCAGCTTCTAGGCAGCTCCCTGAGACTGCTGCTCGGCCTAACCGGAAGATTCCTGGAGCACTGGAAAGCTGACGATATCAGCTTTCGGATGCCTAGCTTGCTTAAGGTTTTGATGAAGAGAGAGCCCAGGGGGCTGCCTAGAAGCTGGTGCTGGTAGCCGAAAATAACAACTATTCTGGATGTGACTTGAATGCAACTCCTCTAAGCAAAAATCCGAGCCCTTTAATTGCAGCTGCTATGACATTAATCCCCCTTTAATTACAGCTCTTATGGTATTAATTGCCCTTTAATTACAGCAGCTACAGGTTGCTATGACATTAATCCTCCCCCCACACCACCACGCAACACACGCACGTCCCCGCCACCCCCACCCAGCCCCCCTCACCCCCTCCCTTCTCACCCTTATCCCCCCCCCACACACCCCACACCCCACACCGCCACACACATACAGGCTTGAGACTGACCGCTTGGAAGATGGAGCCCACCGACCTGTCTCCCTTGCTGGATTTGATCCAACAGTCCAAGCCTACCTCTGTTCCCAAGTGGTCAGCTCAAGGAACTACCCCCAACTACCAGGCTGCTAGCCAGGTAGCGGCTCTGGACGCGTGGGGGCTGCCGATAGCTGGTGAGATGGGAGGGGGGGGGGGGGGGGGGGGGGGGCAGCAGTCCAAGCCAACCTCTGTTCCCAAGTGGTCTGCTCAAGCAGCTGCCCCCAACCACCAGGCTGCTATCCAGGTAGCGGCTCTGGACGCGTGGGGGCTGCCGATAGGTGGAGAGAAGGGAGGGGGCACACCATTTATTTTGTTTCCTGCAAGTAGTGGATTCTAGGCAACTCCTTTATCCCACCCTTGGGCCAAACCTGAAGCATGTGCACCTGCCGATAGCTGGTGAGAAGGGAGGGGGGGGGGGGGGCGGGGGGGGGGGGGGGGGGGGGGGGGGGGGGGGGGGCGCTTTGTTGGAACCCATCACCGGCTTGGTGCCTGGTGGTGGTGTTGGTGGGGGGGGAGGGGGGGGGGGGGGGGAAGTTGAGGTGGTGGTTTTGGTGTGTCCCCCCTTCCCCCTCCCCTTCCCCTCATTCCCCCTCCCTCCCCATCACCATCACCATCCCCCTCCCCATCACCCTTCTCCATCCCCCTCCCCTTCATTCTCCATCCCCATCAATCTTTTCCCCCATCTCCCTCTCCATCCCCCTCCCCATATCCATCCCCCTCCCCCTCTTTCCCCCTCCCCATCACTCTCTTTCCCCTCCCCCGCCCAGGCGCCAAGCCCGAGAGGGGGCCCAAAAAAAACTGCAGCTCCACAGGTACCCCCCTTCCCCCTCCCCCTCTTTCCCCCTCCCCATCACTCTCTTTCCCCCTCCCCCGCCCAGGCGCCAAGCCCGAGAGGGGGCCCAAGAAAGCTGCAGCTCCCACAGGTACCCCCTTCCCCCTCCCCCTCTTCTCCCCTCCCCCTCGTTCCCCCTCCCCATCACTCTCTTTCCCCCTCCCCGCCCAGGCGCCAAGCCCGAGAGGGGGGCCCAAGAAAGCTGCAGCTCCCACAGGTACCCCTTCCCCCTCCCCCGCTTTCCCCCTCCCCATCACTCTCTTTCCCCCTCCCCCGCCAGGCGCCAAGCCCGAGAGGGGGCCAAGAAAGCTGCAGCTCCCACAGGTACCCCCCTTCCCCCTCCCCCTCTTTCCCCCTCCCATCACTCTCTTTCCCCCTCCCCCACCCAGGCGCCAAGCCCGAGAGGGGGCCCAAGAAAGCTGCAGCTCCCACAGGTACCCCCTTCCCCCTCCCCCTCTTTCCTCCTCCCCATCACTCTCTTTCCCCCTCCCCCACCCAGGCGCCAAGCCCGAGAGGGGGCCCAAGAAAACTGCAGCACCCACTGGCCCCCCCTCTTGGATGTCCATGTGGGCACCAGCTGCCGCCTGGTCTGTGGAGGCCCCCTCCTCTGCCCTCCTTGAACGCCAGATGGGCCCCTTGGTGTCAAAGATTGTGGTGCATCGAGTGCTAGGCACCGTGGCTTGCCAGCTAGAGCCATCATATCTTGTCCAGACTACACCGGCTCTGCTAGACCAGACCATGGGCGCCCTCACTGACCAGGTAAGTGCAAATGTATAGAGGTAGGAAGGTAGGTAGGTAGAGTTGAATGTGCCATCTTGTCCAGACTACACCAGCTATGATAGACCTGACCATGGGCGCCCTCACTAACCAGCTTAGTGCACATGTATATAGGTATGAAGGTAGGTAGGCGCCCTCTCTCCCTCCTTCCCTCCCTCCTTCCCCCTCCCCTCCCCCTCCCTCCCTCCCCCCTTTACCCCCTCCCTGACCTTCTTCCTTACACCCCCCCCCCCCCCCCCCCCCCCCCCAATCAGGAGCTGATGATGGCAAGGCGCACAGCTTCTGTCCCCCATCTTACCTTGGTGCAGTCTGAGCCTCACTACTTCGGATGGCAGGGTGATCCACTCTTAATTTTGAACGTGTTAGCTTGGGGAACTCCCCCCACCCTCCCTTCCTCCTTCCTTCCCCCCCCTCCATCCCTCCCCCTCCCCCTCCCCCTCCCTGTCCTTCTTCCTTACCCCCCCCCCCCCCCCCCCCCCCCCAATCAGGAGCTATCAATGGCAAGGCGCACAGCATCTGTCCCACTTCTTACTTTGGTTCAGTCAGAGCCTCACTTCTTCGGATGGCAGGGTGGCCAGGCCTCCATCATGCACTCCCCCCTGTCAGCATGGAAGCCAGACGTTGTGAGCGACAGGCTGGCGCTACCTTGCCACCTCTATTACTCTAGCTCAGGCATGGTGTGGAAGCACTCTCTGGCCACCCAGAAGGCCTCCCCCTTGCTCACCCTCCCCAGCGAGGCAAGCGGGGGCAACGTCCGCCATGTACGCCACATGGTGGTGGGTCGAACCAGCAGTGCATTCCTCATCTTCTTCGAAGCATGCGGTGCATCAGGTAAGGACGGTGGTGAAAAGTTGCAAGGGTGTGTGTGTGTGGGGGGAGGACAGCATGGCTATTGCCTCAGTGCACAATGTGTGTGTGGGGGACAGGGGGGTTGGGGTGGGGCAGCATTACTACTGCCTTGGCACAAGCCATGTATGCCATATGGTGGTGGGCCATACCAGCGGTGCATTCCTCATCTTCGAAGCATGCGGTGCATCAGGTAGGGACACTGTTGTGCGTACCACAAGCTTTTATTTGCCCCCCCACCCCCCCACCTTACACAGTCACACACACACCTCACACAATCACACAAAAACACTTCGAGGCATGTAGTGCATCAGGTAGGGACGCTGTTGCGCGTATCACAAGCTTTTATTTGCTTCCCCCCCCCCCCCCCCCCCCCCCCCCCCCCCCCAATACACACACAAACAAACACTTCCACAAACTCTTCCACTAACTCTTCCACAAACACTCACACAAACACTTACACTCACACTCACACTTACACAAAAACTCACACCAACACCAACACTTTCAAGTAACTAACAATTACACCAACTCTATCGCCTCAGACAGGGCTGTGGACAGCTGGCAACTCTTCTCCTCCCATCAGCTCTGGAGAGCTCCTCCCCAGCGTTGTGGTTCAAAAGCGGTTCACTGACACTTCCACAGACACTCACACAAACACTTTCAAGTAACCAACAATTACACCAACACCAACTCCATCAAACTCTTTCGCATCAGACTCGGCTGTGGACCGCAAAGGCAAGCACTTACACTCACGCAAACACACACTCACACAAACACGCACACAAACACTTTCAAGTACCTAACAATTTCACCAACCCCAACTCTATCGCCTCAGAGACGGCTGTGGACCGCTGGCAATGGACTCTCCTCCTCCCATCGACTCTGGAGAGTTCCTCCCCAGCGTTGTGGTTCAAAGGCGGTTCACTGACACTTACACAAGCACGTACACAAACACTTACACAGACACTCACACAAACACTTTCAAGTAACTAACAATTACACCAACACCAACTCCATCAAACTCTTTCGCCTCAGACACGGCTGTGGACCGCTGGCAGTGGACTCTGCTCCTCCCATCAGCTCTGGAGAGCTCTTCCCCAGCGTTGTGGTTCAAAGGCGGCAAGTACGGCGCATTCCTCGGCCCAGACGATGCACACTTTGCAGTTATAGAACCCACAGGTACAGTTGCTTTCTCTTTTCCCATACCCCCCCACCACACACCACATGCACACACACTAATGCACCCCCCCCCCCCCCCTCCCACACACCCATACCCCCCCCCACACACACACACACACAAAGACACACTTTGCAGTTATAGATCCTACTGGTACAGTTGCTTTCTCTTTTCCCATACCCACCACCACACACCACATGCACCTACACCAACTCACACACACCCATACCCACCACCACCACCACCAAACACACACATATGCACCCACTTTGCAGTTACAGAGCCCACAGGTACAGTTGCTTCTCTTTTCTAAAATTTCAACTGTGATCCCTAGTACTCACTGCCCGGAAAGAAGCTTTTATTTGTTACCCACCCACCCACCCACTCACCCCCACCCCCACCCAAAATAAACACACACTGACCACCACCACCACCCCCCACACACACAAACACATACGGACCCCCCCCCCCCCCCACCACACACCACACACACACACACACACAAACACACACACACACACGCACACTCACACACGTACACACACCCTCTCACACACACACTCATACACACACTTTTGCACAGGGAATGTGGCAGCGGTGTTTGTGACAGTCGACACCACCACGCCCACCTACCCACCCACCCTCCCCCCACCCCAAATAAAAACACACACTGACCCTCCCCCACACACACCCACGCCCCCCCCCCCCCCCCCCACCACCACACACACACACACCCACACACACACACACCCACACTTTCACACTCACACACACGTACACACAGGCAATGTGGCAGCGGTGTTTGTGACAGCAGACACGACCACGCCCAATGCAACGCCGCTGTACACCGTCAACATGGACGGCGCTTCTATATCCAATGGGAGCGTGGCGTGCCCCCTGTTCCCTGGACCCCTGTGCAAGGTGATGCCGGTGTATGAAGAAGAGGAGGAAGAGGAGGACGTGTTGAGCGAAGAGGAGGCAGAGAAGCTGGAGGAGGTAGGTTGGGTCAATGTATGTATGTATGGAGTGTGGTGGTGGTGTGTTTGTGTGTGTGTGTGTGTGGGGGGGGGGGGGGGGGGGGGGGGGATGCTGCACCCCAAACATGCAAGGAGGAGGTATTTTGTGTTGTGTCGATGTTGTCCCCATAAATGCGAGGAGGAGGCAAAGAAGCTTGGGGGAGAGGTTGTTAGGGTGGGGGGGTGGGGGGTAGGAGGTCAATGGTGTACCCCGAACATGCAAGGAGGAGGCAGAGAAGCTTGAGGAGGTATGTCTCCTTGTAGTTTTTGTAGTGTTGAGTCTTCCTTGACTTGCTAGACTTGCTGTACAGGTAGCTCCGCACCCACTCACCCTGTGCCACACCTGCTTGACCCGTGCGGGTGTGTGGGGGGGGGATGAGTGACCTAAAGGAGGTATGTCTTTTTGTATGTAGACATATCATATCATGTTCACCAAAGGGGAGTATGATATTATACAAATTGCATCATATCATATTGTATACAAATGGTAACGTTAGCCTAGTCAGACTGCCGGCATCATATAATATCATATTGCCGTTCCCTATTTGTATGCAGGGGTCGGCTATGTTATAAATAATATGATATAATATTAAATAATATTAGGCGGACAAGCCGTCTCACCAGGAATTCGAATTTATTTGAAAAACTAATATTATTGTGACACTATAATAATATATGTTAAGATTAGTTTTTCAAACACTTATATAAGTTGCCGTTCCCTACTTGTATGACTTCGCAACAATCCTGGATCCAGGCTTGAGTAGCCTAAGTAGCTACTCCACCTAGCCTACATAAATCTGGAACAAAAAGCACTGCTTGTCTGGCTACGCAACAATCCTGGAGTCAGGCTATGTAGCTACTCAACCTGGCCTACATAAATCTGGAATAAAAAGCACTGCTTGTCTGGCTATGCAACAATCCTGGAGTCAGGCTATGTAGCTACTCAACCTGGCCTACATACATCTGGAATAAAAAGCACTGCTTGTCTGGCTACGCAACAATCCTGGAGTCAGGCTATGTAGCTACTCAACCTGGCCTACATAAATCTGGAATAAAAAGCACTGCTTGTCTGGCAACGCAACAATCCTGGAATCAGGCTATGTAACTACTTAACCTGTCCTACATAAATGTGGAGTACAAAAAAACAGATAACAAGCCCAAAGGTGGTTGGCCCCAATGCAAGCAAACGGGCTGGCCCCCTTGACCTCACGCCTGGTAAAAAGGCGTACTATTTATTTATTTTGTTTATTTATTAATGTTATTTATTTTAATTCCCTGCTCCATGAATGAATGGGCTGGCCCCACAACCTCACGCCTTGTATTAAGGCGTACTATTTATTTATGTATTTATTTATAACAAGCCCAAAGGGCTCAATCAGGTGCTGGGTGTCGTCCTTTTGCAATCCGGACTTGGACCTGGACCTGGACCCTCCAACCACCTCCCAACCACCACTCACCCACCTCCCAACCAGCACTCAACCCCTCATATGGCCTGCTGCACCCTTCCTGTAGGATATGGAGGACGAGGACAACATGTCCAAGGGACCCAGGCAGGTGCTGGTTTTTGTCCTGTTGCAATGCGCACCTGGTCCTGGACCCTCCAACCACCTCCCAACCACCACTGACCCACCTCCCAACCACCACTCAACCCCCGATATGGCCTGCTGCATTCTTCCTGTAGGATATGGAGGACGAGGACAACATGTCCAAGGGACCCAGGCAGGCGCTGGTTTTTGTCCTGTTGCAATGCGCACCTGGCCCTGGACCCTCCAACCACCTCCCAACCACCCCTTATCCCCCCATATGGCCTGCTGCAACCTTCTTCTAGGATATGGAGGACGAGGACAACAAGCCCAAGGGACCCAGGCGGGGACTGGGTGTCATTGTATGGCAATCCACACCTGGCCCTGGACCCTCCAACCACCTCCCAACCACCTCTCAACCACCTGTCAACCACCACTCAACCACCACTCAACCACCACTCATCCCCCCATATGGCCTGCTGCACCCTTCCTCTAGGATATGGAGGACGAGGACAACAAGCCCAAGGGACCCAGGCGGGGACTTGGTGTCATTGTATGGCAATCTGCCGATGGCCATTTGGTGTGTGCCGGAATGCCCTTCGCAAGGTCCAAGTCTGCTCCCAAGGCAGAGGGCGAGGAGGAGGAAGAAGAGGAGGGCCCCATGGGTGTAGGGCAGCACATGGGCAAGGTGGACAGGCAGGCTGCACTGCCGCTGCTGCCTGGTGAACATGTGTTGCAGGTGGGTGATGGTGTACATGGTGGCCATGGTGATGGTGATGGTGTTGCAGGTGGGGAATGATGGTGATGGTGTGCATGGTGGTGATGGTGATGGAGTGCGTGGTGGTGGTGTTGGCCATAGTGAACATGTGTTGCAGGTGGGTGATACTGATGGTGGCCGTGGTGATGGTGTTGCAGGTGGGGAATGATGGTGATGGTGTGCATGGTGGTGATGGTGATGGAGTGCGTGGTGGTGGTGTTGGCCATAGTGAACATGTGTTGCAGGTGGGTGTACTGATGGTGGCCGTGGTGATGGTGTTGCAGGTGGGGAATGATGGTGATGGTGTGCATGGTGGTGATGGTGATGGAGTGCATGGTGGTGGTGTTGGCCATAGTGAACATGTGTTGCAGGTGGGTGATACTGATGGTGGCCGTGGTGATGGTGTTGCAGGTGGGGAATGATAGTGATGGTGGCATGGTGGTGATTGTGATGGTGTGCGGGGTGGTGGTGTTGGCCATGGTGAACATGTGTTGCAGGTGGTTGATGGTGTACATGGTGGCCATGGTGATGGTGTTGCAGGTGGGGAATGATGGTGATGGTGTGCATGGTGGTGATGGTGATGGAGTGCGTGGTGGTGGTGTTGGCCATAGTGAACATGTGTTGCAGGTGGGTGATACTGATGGTGGCCGTGGTGATGGTGTTGCAGGTGGGGAATGATGGTGATGGTGGTATGGTGGTGATAGTGATGGTGTGCGGGGTGGTGGTGTTGGCCATGGTGAACATGTGTTGCAGGTGGGTGATGGTGTACATGGTGGCCATGGTGATGGTGTTGCAGGTGGGTGATGGTGGTACATGGTGTGCATGGTGGTGATAGTGATGGTGTGCGGGGTGTGGTGGTTGGCCATGGTGAACATGTGTTTGCCAGGTGGTGATGGTGTACATGGTGTCCATGGTTAGGTGTTGCAGGTGGTTGATGTGTACATGGTGTGCAATGGTGGTTGATAGTGATTGGTGGTGCGGGGTGGTGGTGGTGGCCATGGCTGAACATGTGTTGCGGTGGTGATGGTGTACATGGTGTGGCCATGGGCATGGTGTTTCAGGTGGGTGGGATGGGTGTACTGTGTTGCATGGTGGTGCTAGTGATGGGTGTGCGGGGTGGTGGTGGTGGCCATGTAACATGTGTTGAGGTGGGTGATGGTGTACATGGTGGGCATGGTGAAATGGTGGTGCCGGTGGGTGATGTGTACATGGTGTGCATGGTGGTGATAGTGATGGTGTGCGGGGTGGTGGTGTTGGCCATGGTGAACATGTGTTGCAGGTGGGTGATGGTGTACGTGGTGGCTGTGGTGATGGTGTTGCAGGTGGGGGATGGTGTACATGGTGTGCCATGGTGGTGATAGTGATGGTGTGCGGGGTGGTGGTGTTGGCCATGGTGAACATGTGTTGCAGGTGGGTGATGGGTGTACATGGTGGCCATGGTGATGGTGTTGCAGGTGGGTGATGGTGTACATGGTGTGCATGGTGGTGATAGTGATGGTGTGCGGGGTGGTGGTGTTGGCCATGGTGAACATGTGTTGCAGGTGGGTGATGGTGTACATGGTGGCCATGGTGATGGTGTTGCAGGTGGGTGATGGTGTACATGGTGTGCATGGTGGTGATAGTGATGGTGTGCGGGGTGGTGGTGTTGGCCATGGTGAACATGTGTTGCAGGTGGGTGATGGTGTACATGGTGGCCATGGTGATGGTGTTGCAGGTGGGTGATGGTGTACATGGTGTGCATGGTGGTGATAGTGATGGTGTGCGGGTGGTGGTGTTGGCCATGGTGAACATGTGTTGCAGGTGGGTGATGTGTACATGGTGGCCATGGTGAAGGGTGTTGCAGGTGGGTGATGGTGTACATGGTGTGCATGGTGGTTATGTGATGGTGTGGGCGGGGTGGTGTGTTGGCCATGGTGAACAGGTGTTGCAAGGTGTTTATGGTGTACATGGTGGCCATGGTGATGGGTGTTGCAGGTTGTTGATGGTGTACATGGTGTTCAATGGTGTGTATAGTGAGGTTTGGCGTGGTGGTGGTGTGGCCCTGGTGAACAGTGTTGCAGTGGGTGATGGTGTATCATGTGGCCATGGTGATGGGTTTCAGGTGTGATGGTGTACATGGTGTGCTGGTGGTGAAGTGGATGGTGGTGGCGGGTGGTGGTGTTGGCCATTTTGAACATGTGTTGGCAGGTGGGGATGGTGTCATGTGGGCCATGTTGATGGTGTTGCAGGTGGGTGATGGTGTACATGGTGTGCATGGTGGTGATAGTGATGGTGTGCGGGGTGGTGGTGTTGGCCATGGTGAACATGTGTTGCAGGTGGGTGATGGTGTACGTGGTGGACATGGTGAGTGTGTTGCATGTGGGTGATGGTGTACATGGTGTGCATGTGGGTGATAGTGATGTGTGCGGGGTTGTGGTGTTGCCATGGTGAACATGTTTGCGGTGGGTGATGTGGTACGTTGGGAGCTGTGGTGATGGTGATGGTGTGCGTGGTGGTGGAATTGGCCATGGTGAACATGTGTTGCAGGTGGGTGATGGTGATGGTGGCCATGGTGGTTGTGGTGTTGGTGTTGCAGGTGGGTGATGTTGATGGTGGTCATGGTGATGGTGATGGTGTTGCAGGTGGTAGATGCAGGTGATAGTGTGCATGGCCATGGTGATGTGGGTGGTGTTGATTGCATGTGCCACTTGAACGCTACACCTCGGATAGCAAATTTGACGCCGTATTGTAATCTGATTCGCTGCAGGTTGCTTTACAGAGCCTGCGCAGCTACAATCCGGTCCTCCCTGGAGATGCCATCGGCGCCATGCCACTTTCAACACACACACACACACACAAACCCTCAGGTTGCTTGGCAGAGCCTGCGCAGCTACAATCCGGTCCTCCCCATCCAGTCCTTCCAAGTTCCGATCTGGTCCTCCCGTCTCCCAACCCCTCCCCCCCACCCTAAGGTTGCTTGGCAGAGCCTGCGCAGTTACGATCCCGCCCTCCTCGGAGATGCAGTGGGCGCCTGCAGTGCTCGCCTGCCACTTTCAACACTCCCCCCGACCCTCCCTCTACCCCCCCCCCCCCCCCCCCCCCTCCTTACCCCCCCCCCACCCCCCACCCTCCTTACCCCCACCCACCCCCCCTACACCCCTACATTCCCCCTCACCCCCACCCACCCCACCCCCACCCACCCACCCACCCACCCACAGGTTGCTTGGCAGAGCCTGAGCACTTAACATCCCGTCCTCCCCGGAGATGCAGTGGGCGCCGTACTCACTTGCCACTCCCCCCCCCCCCCCCCCCCCTACACTCCCCTCACCCACCCACCCCCTCAGGTTGCATGGCAGAGCAAGATCCCATCCTCCCCGGAGACTCAGTGGGCGCCGTGCTCACTTGCCACTTCCAACACACACACACACACTCACACACACACACACACACACACACACACTCTACCCTCCCCCCCCTCCTAACCCTCTTAAACCCCTACACTTTTCTCCCCCCCACCCCCACCCCCACCCCCACCCCCAGGTTGCATGGCAGAGCCTGAGCACATACGATCCGGTCCTCCCCGGAGATGCAGTGGGCGCCGTGCTCACCTGCCAACGAATCATGATGGTCACCGCAGACCTGCGCCTCCACGTCTCCGTCTCCATTCGCCACGGCAGCCCCTCCGCCCTGTCCCACCCTGTCACCTCCCTCCTATGGGTGGGCCCTGTACTGCTGTACCTCACAGCATCAGGTCAGTTTTTTGTACAATCAAAGTATTTCTGCCTAGAAATAATAGATGGGAAAATAATCAAAATAAAATAGTAAAAAAAGAATAGTAATAAAATAACGAAAATGATTGCGGTGGGTTGTGGGTGGTGGACTGTGGTGGGTGGTGGGTTGTGGCTACTTTTCACTGCTCTTCACTGCTTTTCACCCTAAAGCCTAAACCCTTTTCCCCTCCAAAAGTTGTGTTTGAGGCGTGAGACGTAACGTTTTACACAACCCTGGTGGAGACCAAGGGCGCTCATCTACAGGAGCAGGTCATCAAGTTTTTTTGTCACACTCACATACACATACACATACGTTTGTTTGTCACACACATACATGTAAATACGCAAACATGCACATGCATACACATACATGCACACACCCCTAGACTTAACAATCATACCCGAACATGTACATACACATACATACTCATGCCCCTAGACCTAACACTCATGCACAAAAAACCTTGCACCAGCCACCCCTTGCACCGTGCTGTTGGCCAAAGGCAAGTATGATAGCACACAATTTTTATCCTGTGATATTGTACATACATGGTAACTTTAGCCTAGCCAGACTGTCGGCATCATATGATATCATATTGCCTTTCCCTACCAACAGGTCAAGCGCCGCTTTGTGAATCCCATGCCTCCCCCCCCCCCCCCCCCCCCCACACACACACACACACTACCCCCCCCCCCCCCCCCTCTTGCAGGTATATCATAGACAAGTACGTAGAGCGCCGCTCCGTGAACCCCCTTGCACGAGCCACCCCTTGCACCAGCCCCTCATATTGCCGTTCCCTACCAACCAGGTTACTGCTTCTTGCCAAATTGTCCAGCGCTTAAAGCGCACAAACGTCAAATTGGTCAGCGCAAAAAGCGCAAACACTGCGCGCTGCGCCCACAGGGGGTTTAAAAACTAAAACGAAACGCGCAGAGGGGCTCAAAAAGGCAGCGCGGCACCGCGCTGCCGCGCGCGCTTAGTAGTACCCTGCTACCAACAGGTCAAGAGATGCATATGCCCTGGAATGGAAACAGCGATACAGGATGTAAATAAAATGGTAACTTAAGCCTAGTCAGACTGCCGGCATCATATGATATTGTATATAAATGGTAACGTTAGCTTAGACTGACTGCCGGCATCATATGATGGAATGATCTCATATGAAACAAGTTCTAAGATCGTGTCGCAAGCAACACGGAAAATCGCTTTAGCAGTCACCGACATGGAGTTTTGAAAGTAGAGGAGAAAGTAGCTACTTGTAGCCGAATAGAGCTACAAACATTGAACAACTTTTGCGAAGGATCTTGACCGCTGCGATGCCGATAACTGTAGTCATGCGCACTCCAACTATGAGCAAAAATTGTGGGTGCGGAGGTGGTCGGAATCGTTCAAACGCCTGGACAGCTGTTGGACAGATGACTAGATGGATAGAGGGATGGAGAGACGGCGGAGAGAGACAATGGGGGAATCTAGGGCTGCAGCCCCGGGACCCCTGGGGGGTCCAGAGGGGTCTAAAGCGATAACCATTCCCAACCAACAGGTCAAGTGCTGCAAATGCCCATATGATATCTTATGATGGCATGATCTCATATAAATTGATGGCATTATCTAATATCAAATGATGGCATGATATCTTATGATGGCATGATCTTTTTATCAAATGATATCATATGTCCGTTCCCTACCAACATATGATGGCATGATATCATATTGCCATTCCCTACCAACAGGTCATGTGATGCAAATGCAATGCGATATCTTTTGATGGTATGCTATCATAGATCAAATGATGGCATGATATGATATCATATGATGGCATGGCATCATACCATATGGCATCATGTTGCCGTTTCCCACCAACATATGATATCATTTTGCCGTTCCCTACCAACAGGTCAAGTGATGCAAATGCCCATATGATATCTAATGATGGTATGCTATCATATCAAATGATGGCATGATATCATAGTCAGAAGGTGTAAGTCATATTGCCGTTTCCCCCACACCACCCGTCAAGTGATTCAAAATGCCCGTAGTCAAGTGAGGCAAATGGCCCGTATTAATATCTTATGATTGCCAGAACTCATTTATCAAATGAAATCATATTGCCGTTCCCAACAACCAACAGGTCAAGTGATGCAAATGCCATGGAATGGAAAGGCTCTCCCCTTCTGTCATGTTGCTCCTTCACAAAATAACTTTCTGGTGGGGGCCACCCCTGACTCCCTGCTGCTGCTGAGAGCAACCAAAACGGGAGCAATGGAAGTGGTCACTCGGCCTGCATCCATGCTTCAGGTGCGTGGTGTGGGTGAGTGTTTGTATGTGTGTGCGTGTGTGTGTGTGTGTGTGCGCGTGCGTGTGTGTGGGGAGGAAAGGGGAGGGGGGGTAGACGGGCTTAGTTAATGCGGTGCATTGCTACATGCACATGCGCACATCCCTCACTCCCTGCTGCTGCTGAGAGCAACCAAAACGGGAGCGGTGGAGGTGGTCACTCGGCCTGCATCCATGCTTCAGGTGCGTTGTATGTGGGTGGGTGGGTGGGTGGGTATATGGGCTTGGTAAATGCGGTGCATTACTACATGCACACACACATACATACACGGACATACACACGCATACACACATACACATGCACACACACACATCCCTCACTCCCTGCTGTTGCTGATAGCAACCAAAACGGGAGCGATGGAGGTGGTCACTCGGCCTGCATCCATGCTACAGGTGTGTGGTATGTGCGAGTGCTTGTATGTGTATTTGTGTGTGTGGGGTGGGGGTGTGTGGGGGGGGGGAGGGGGGGGGCTTAATTGATGCGGTGCGTTGCTACAGGCGCATGCGCACATCCCTGACTCCCTGTTGTTGCTGATAGCAACCAAAACGGGAGCGATGGAGGTGATCACTCGGCCTGCATGTATGCTACAGGTGTGGTATGTGCGAGTGTTTGTATGTGTATTTCAGTATTTGTGAGTGGGTGGGTGGGTGTGTAGGGGGGGGGGGGGGGGGGGGGGGGGGGGGAGGGGAGATGGGCTTAGTTAATGCGGTGCATTGCTACATGCACAGTTCGTCACTATATTCTCACACACAGAAAAGCACAAACACACACACACACACATCACCAATTCCACCCCTCCAACACACCATTGCAGCCACTAGACATGGGCTGGCCCTTGCTTGGCTCCTGTGGCCACACTGGTGACAGTTCCTCGCTATTTGCTTACACACACACAAACGCACTCACACCACCACCACTTCCCCCCCTCCAACCCACCATTTCAGCCACTGGTCATGGGCTGGCCCTTGCTTGGCTCCTGTGGCCTCAGTGGTGACAGTTCCTCGCTATTTGCTTACACACACACAAACGCACAAACACCACCACCACTTCCCCCCCTCCAACGCACCATTGCAGCCACTGGTCATGGGCTGGCCCTTGCTTGGCTCCTGTGGCCTCAGTGGTGACAGTTCCTCGCTATTTGCTTACACACACACAAACGCACTCACACCACCACCACTTCCCCCCCTCCAACCCACCATTTCAGCCACTGGTCATGGGCTGGCCCTTGCTTGGCTCCTGTGGCCTCAGTGGTGACAGTTCCTCGCTATTTGCTTACACACACACAAACGCACTCACACCACCACCACTTCCCCCCCTCCAACCCACCATTTCAGCCACTGGTCATGGGCTGGCCCTTGCTTGGCTCCTGTGGCCTCAGTGGTGACAGTTCCTCGCTATTTGCTTACACACACACAAACGCACTCACACCACAACCACTCCCCCCCCTCCAACCCACCATTTCAGCCACTGGTCATGGGCTGGCCCTTGCTTGGCTCCTGTGGCCTCAGTGGTGACAGTTCCTCGCTATTTGCTTACACACACACAAACGCACTCACACCACGACCACTCCCCCCCCTCCAACCCACCATTTCAGCCACTGGTCATGGGCTGGGCCTCGCTGGGCTCCTGTGGCCTCAGTGGTGGCAGTGCATCATTACAGGCGGTGCGCTCAGCACTGCAATCAACGATGGGCAAGTGCGATGTGAGCTCAGTTACACCCAGCTTGGTTTGGGGCTTGATCTCTGCATGTGCGTGGGACATTGCGGCAGCTGTGTCCAACATCTCGCGTGCCTCCTCTCTGGATGCATACGCCCGCCTGGCCGCAAATGCTTCGGCTGCACAGTGGTGAGAAGCCTGTCTCTGTCTCTGTTTCTGGCTGTTGGTGTCAGTCTCTGTCTCTGTCTCTGTTTCTATCTGATGGTGTCAGTCTCTGTCTCAGTCTCTGTCTCTATCTGATGTCTCAGTCTCAGTCTCTGTCTCTATCTGATAGTGTCAGTCTCTGTCTCAGTCTCTGTCTCTATCTGATATCTCAGTCTCAGTCTCTGTCTCTATCTGATGTCTCAGTCTCAGTCTCTGTCTCTATCTGATAGTGTCAGTCTCTGTCTCAGTCTCTGTCTCTATCTGATGTCTCAGTCTCTATCTGATGTCTCAGTCTCTATCTGATGTCTCAGTCTCTGTCTCTATCTGATAGTGTCAGTCTCTGTCTCAGTCTCAGTCTCTATCTGATGTATCAGTCTCTGTCTCAGTCTCTATCTGATGTCTCAGTCTCAGTCTCTGTCTCTATCTGATAGTGTCAGTCTCTGTCTCGGTCTCAGTCTCTATCTGATGTCTCAGTCTCTGTCTCAGTCTCTATCTGATGTCTCAGTCTCTGTCTCAGTCTCTGTCTCTATCTGATAGTGTCAGTCTCTGTCTCCATCTGATGTATCAGTCTCTGTCTCAGTCTCTATCTGATGTATCAGTCTCTGTCTCAGTCTCTGTCTCTATCTGATAGTGTCAGTCTCTGTCTCAGTCTCTGTCTCTATCTGATGTCTCAGTCTCAGTCTCTGTCTTATGGTGTCAGTCTCTGTCTTAGTCTCAGTCTCTGCCTGATGGTGTCAGTCTTTGTCTCAGTCTCTGTCTCTGTTTGTTAGTAATAGTCTCTATCTCTATTTTTTGGCATCACTCTCTATCTCTATCTGATGGTATCAGTCTCTGTCTCACTCTCCGTCTCTTTCTGATGGTATCAGTCTCTGTCTCAGTCTCTGTCTCTATCTGACGGTATTAGTCTCTGTCTCTCTGTCTTGGTCTTGGTCCCACTCTTGGTCTTGATCAGGTCTTGATCTTGATCGCATAAATCCCTCCTTCCAGCCCCCCCTCGCACACCTTCCAGCATGGAGGGATGTATGCGACCTAGTGGCGAGTATCAGGGTTGTGGTCGGTTGGTGGGGCAGTGGGTGGGTGGGGCAGTGGGTCGGTGGGTGGGGCAGTGGGTGGGTGGGGCAGTGGGTCGGTGGGTGGGGCAGTGGGTGGGCAGTGGGGCAGTGGATCAGTGGGTGGGGCAGTGGGAGGGTGGGGCAGTGGGTAGGCAGTGGTCGGTGGGTGGGTTAATGGGGCAGTCGGTGGGCAGTGGGTCGGTGGGTGGGGCATTCGGAGGGTGGGTGGGGCAGTGGGTTGGTGGGTCAGTGGGAGGGTGGGTTGGTGAGGGAGGGAGTGGGTGGGTGGGGCAGTTGGTGGGTGGGTGGGGCGGTGACTTGAACTAGCTTGGGTCGCTATTGGGGGGTAGTTGTGTGTGTGTGTGTGTGTGGGGGGGGGGGGGTAGTGCTGATGAGACAGGTGGGGCGAGTGGAGTGGAGGTTTCTGAGGTTCTACATGCACACACACACTCTAACCCTGGACCTCATACACACATACACACACAGACACACACACACACTAACCCTAGACTACATACACACACACTAACCCTGGACCACATACACACACACTCTAACCCTGGACCACAGACGTACTTACCCTGGAACACACACACACACACCTTACAGGGGTGTAGTTATGCAAGAGCTGGCTCATGAAGCCTCCCAGTCCTTGTACCATCCAAGCCCCCCCCCCAAGGGCAGCAGCCTGCATAGCAAACTCCTCGCAGGAGCGGCTGGAGCCGCTGGCCACGGCCAGATCAGCAAGGCTGTGGAGATGTGTAAAGTGGCAGGGGAGTGGCGAACTGCTATGGCACTGTGCGTCTGCCAGGGCGACTTTGCGTCCCTCTTTTTAATCACCAAGTCGGTGAAAGAGGGAGGAGCAAGTGCTGCTGAGGTGGCTGAGGCCACAACCGTGGCTACATCCCTTAGAAGCTTGTATGGCAGTTCAAGTGAGTCGCCCCTTGTACCCAGGACTGACGAATTGGTGTAATGTTTTTTCCCAGCCAGGCACGCTGTGCGACCCGGGTTTTATCCTGCGGTACCCTGTTTTGACCCATTCGCGTGGCCCCCGAATAAAAACGTCAAATTTTAAAACAAACGCAATTTTTTGCTCCCAGTACGGTATACAATTACATGAAAATATAGAGTATTCTTTATCTTCAACGTTTATTATTGTTGTATCATAATACTTAATCTACAAAAAAACGTAGCTGAGGCCACAAATGTGGCCACCTCCCTTAGAATCCTGTATGGCAGTTCAAGTGAGCCACCAGTGATTTTTGGCGGAGCCCCCTCTTGAAGGGGGCGGGAGCCCCCATGTTTACCCATTTGTCCGTCCGACAAAAAATATGAAAATTGAAGCCTGACACATCAGCCAACGGTCGCGTAACTAACTCGCTTCGGTCAGCTCCATCGTTGCCACCTTTCGTTCCGTTGCCAACAGACTTAGTCAATTTTCCGCGTCGCTTGCAACGCTGCATAGGACTTGTCCAAAGGTATTTGGACGAAACATTAATCATTGTTTGGGTCCGATTCCTGGGTCCGCACTAAACTGGGGACATGAAAACATTAATCACCGTTCATGAACAATGCCCAGGCCTGCGCGAGCTCGAAAACATTACCCAGACCTGAGAAAACGATGGACCATTTCGCTAATAAACATTAATAATCGTGCGTACACAATTAATCGTGCTAAGGAAAAAGGCTGTGGGTCACTGTAAAATATATCAATATGTGAATCCAGGACCTTGTATTGTACTTGATAAGCAGTACCTTAGAAGCCTGTGTGGCAGACCAAGTGAGTCACTGTACAATCAATTAATTTGTGAATCCAGGACCTTGTATTGTACACGATAAGCAGTACTGTAGGAGCCTGTGTGGCAGTTCAAGTGCGTCACTGTTAAATCGATTAATGTGTGAATCCAGGACCTTGTATTGTACTTCATAAGCAGCACATTAAAAGCCTGTATGGCAGTTCAAGTGAGCCACCAGTGATTTGTGGCGGAGCCTTCTCTTCAAGGGGGCGGGAGCCCCTATGTTTACCCATTTGTCCATCCGACTGAAAAAATGAAATTGAAGACTGACACCAATCAGCCAGCCAACGTTCGCGTAACTAACTCGCTTAGGTCAGATCCATCGTTGCCACCTTTCGTTCCGTTGCCAACAGACTCCGCCAATTTTCCGCGCCGCTTGCGACGCTGCATAGGACTTGTCCTAAGGTTTTTGGACTACACTTTGATCATCGTTTGGGTCCGATTCCTGGGTCTGCACTTTGGGGACATGAAAACATTAATCACCGTTCATAAACAATGCCCAGGCCAAAGTTTCGCGAGCTCGAAAACATTACCCTGACCTGAGAAAACGATGGACCAATTCGTGAATAAACATTAATAATCGTGCGTACACAATTAATCATGCTTAGGAAAAAGGTTGTGAGTCACTGTAGAATCTATTAATACGTGAATCCAGGCCCTTGTATTGTACTTGATAAGCAGTACCTAAGAAGCATGTGTGGCAGACCAAGTGAGTCACTGCACTATTATTCTGTGATCTGTGGGCTTCTGTGGAGATCTGTGGAATCCAGGGCTAGGTCATGGGTTTACATATTAATAGATTCTGTGAATCTATTAATATGTGAATCCAGTACCTAGTATTGTACTTGATAAGCAGTACCTTAGAAGCCTGTATGGCAGTTCAAGTGAGTCACTGTGAATCTATTAATATGTGAATCCAGGACCTAGTATTCTACTTGATAAGCAGTATCTTACAAGCCTGTGAGGCAGTTCAAGTGAACCACTGTTAGACTAGTGCTAACCAGACTATCAGCTTTCAGTGCTCATCGTGACTTGTTTAGTGTAATTTTAGTGTAATCAAGAGCAGTTTTTTCTGTTACTGGTAAGTGTTACTTTAGAGGCGTGAAAGGAATCCCCGGAATATTAAATATATTAATGTGTGAATCCAGGACCTAGTATTGTACATGATAAGCAGTTCCTTAGAAGCCTGTATGGCACTTCAAGTGCGTCACTGTTGAATAGGGCAAATAATATTAGTGTTTGAAAAACTAATATTAACTTATATTGTTATACTGTCACAATAATATTAGTTTTTCAAATAAATTCAAAATTGTGGTTAGATGGCTCGTCAGTCTAATATATACTAATATTCATTAATATGATTCATTCACTAATATTAACTAACTTGGCCTTTCGCTACTGTTAAATCTATTTATATGTGAATCCAGGACCTAGTATCGTACTTGATAGGCAGTACCTTACGAGCCTGTGTGGCAGGTCAAGTGAGTCTCTGTAAAATCAATTAGTGTGTAAAGTACCCACTCCTAACCATTCCCCCTAACC
This sequence comes from Chlamydomonas sp. ICE-L, assembly GCA_013435795.1. Classification (NCBI taxonomy): domain Eukaryota; kingdom Viridiplantae; phylum Chlorophyta; class Chlorophyceae; order Chlamydomonadales; family Chlamydomonadaceae; genus Chlamydomonas; species Chlamydomonas sp. ICE-L. Next base: position 123,696,268 of record JACBWV010000610.1, on the reverse strand, counting down.
ACACACCCTAAATATAAATCCCTATCTCCCCTGTCTACTTGATGACCCTACCCCTGTTAGATACAGAGTGTTGGGTTGGGATGGGTTGGGTCGGGCTGGGTTGGGATGGGTTGGGATGGGTTGGGTTGGGATGGGTTGGGTCGGGCTGGGTTGGGATGGGTTGGGTTGGGTTGGGTTGGCCTGGTAGATACAGAGGGCACTGAGCTGCTTGAGCATAAAAGCTTGAGTACCCACTCCTAACCACACACCCTAACCACACCCTCACACCCTACATATAAATGCCCACCTACCCTATCTACTAGGTGACCCTACCCCGGACTTCACTCTGAAGCTGGTAGATACAGAGGGCACTGAGCTGCTAGAGCATGAAAGCTTGAGTACCCACTCCGAACCACTCCCCCTAACCATACACCCTAATTAGAACCACACACCCTAACCACACACCCTAACCACACACCCTACATCTAAATACCCCCCTACCCTATCTGCTAGGTGACCCTACCCCGGACTTCACTCTGAAGCTGGTAGATTTGGAGGGCACCGAGCTGCTAGCTGCTACTGAATGGAAGCTTGACTACCCACTCCTAACCACACCCACACACCCTAACCACGCACCCTACATCTAAATACCCACCTACCCTATCTGCTAGGTGACCCTACCCGGACTACGCTCTGAAGCTGGTAGATCCAGAGGGCACTGAGCTGCTAGCTGCTTGAGCATGGAAGCTTGAGTTCCCACTCCTAGCCACTCCCCCTAACCACACCCACTCCCCCTAACCACTCCCCCTAACCCCACACCCTAATTACCACACACCCTAACCCCAACCACCCACTCCTAACCACCACCCCTAACCACACCGACACACCCTAATTCTAAATGCCTACCTACCCTATCTGCTAGGTGACCCTACCCCAGACTACACACTGAAGCTGGTAGATCCAGAGGGCACCGAGCTGCTAGCTGCTACCGAATGGGAGTTGGGGACTGGGGGCGAGGGCTTGCAGGCTGAGGCTGTTCCCGCCGCAACGCCCAGCTTCCTCATTGCGGAAGGGGAGGTGAGGTGTGGGGAGCCGGAGAGGATGATAGGGGAGAATTGGGTTTGAAAGTGCATGGAAGGGGAGGTGGTGAAGATGATAGGGGAGAATTGGGTTTGAAAGTGCATGGAAGGGGAGGTGAGTAGTTAGGAGCTGGGGCGGATGATCGGGGAGAGTTGGGTTTGAAAATGCTGGGAAGTTTGAGCCCAAGGGCGTGAGTTTGTAGGCTGAGGCTGTCCCTGCCGCATCGCCCAGCTTCCTCATTGCGGAAGGGGAGGTGGGTAGTGGGGAGCTGGTGAAGATGATAGGGAAGAGTTGGGTTTGAAAGTGCATGGAGGTTTGAGTCCGGGGGCGTAATTTTGAAGGCTGAGGCTGTTCCTGCCGCAATGTTAAGCTTCTTCATTGCGGAAGGGGAGGTGAGTAGTGGGGAGCTGGGGAGGATGATAGGGGAGAATTGGGTTTGAATATGCTGGGAAGTTTGAGTTTGGGTGTGTGAGTGTGAAGTCTGGGGCTGTTCCTGCCGCATCGCCAAGCTTGGTCATCGCTGAAGGGGAAGTGAGATGTGAGAAGGGACCGTGTTTGTATTTTGTGTCTGTCTGCTTACCTCTTTGTCTCTCTGTCTGCCTGCCTGTCTGCCTGCCTGCCTGCCTGCCTGTTTCTGTCTGTGTGCCTGCCTAAATCTGTCTGCTTACCTCTTTGTCTCTCTGCCTGCCTGCCTACCTGCCTGTCTGCCTGCCTGTTTCTGTCTGTGTGCCTGCCTAAATCTGTCTGCTTACCTCTTTGTCTCTCTGTCTGCCTGCCTGCCTGCCTGTTTCTGTCTGTGTGCCTGCCTAAATCTGTCTGCTTACCTCTTTGTCTCTCTGTCTGCCTGCCTACCTGCCTGTCTGCCTGCCTGCCTGCCTGTTTCTGTCTGTGTGCCTGCCTAAATCTGTCTGCTTACCTCTTTGTCTCTCTGCTTGCCTGCCTACCTGCCTGCCTGCCTGCCTGTTTCTGTCTGTGTGCCTGCCTAAATCTGTCTGCTTACCTCTTTGTCTCTCTGTCTGCCTGCCTGCCTACCTGCCTGTCTGCCTGCCTGTTTCTGTCTGTGTGCCTGCCTAAACCTGTCTGCTTACCTCTTTGTCTCTCTGTCTGCCTGCCTACCTGCCTGCCTGCCTGCTTGTTTCTGTCTTGGTGCCTGCCTGTACCTGTCTGCTTACCTCTTTATCTCTCTGTCTGCCTGCCTACCTGCCTGCCTGCCTGCTTGTTTCTGTCTGTGTGCCTGCTGGAACTTGTCTGCTTACCTCTATGTCTGTCTGCCTGCCTGCCTGCCTGCCTGCCTGCCAGCCTGCCTCAACCAACACCCGAACCACCATAACTAACCAAACAAAACAAAACAAAACAAACCAAATCAACATAACCAACCAAACCAAACCAAACAAACAAAACAAACATCCCAACCAAAGGTGGGTCCCCTCCCAGCCATGTCCACTCGGCTGGCCGCAGCCTACTTAGGCCTGGACGCCGAGGGCACTGCCAAGATGGCGGGATCCATGTCCTACCCAGTGGCACGCACCATCGGCGCCAGCTCACACAAGGCCAGCTCCGAAGCCGCCCTGGACATGATGTCAATGTCCGGCTCCTCACTCTTTAACTTGGGAGCTAGACCAACAGACAAGACATCTGAGGGTGCAGCCGATCCCCGAGCTCTTAGCAGGTGGGTGTAGGGGTGTAGGGGTGGGTGGGTGTGTTAGGTGGGAATGGGGGGGGGGGGGGGGGGGGGGGGGGGAGCAATAGAGAAACTCAACTTGGGAGCTAGACCAACAGACAAGGCACTGGATGGTGCAGCCGATCCCCGAGCCCTTAGCAGGTGTTGGTGTGTGGAGGGGAGGGGGGGGGGGGGGGGGCAATAGACAACTCAACTTGGTGTGTGTGTGTGGGGTGGGGTGGGGGGGGGGGGGGGGGGACTTCTTGAGCTTTGGAGAGGGGTGTGTGAAGAGCAAAGGTACAAGCACATCCCTCTACCACACACTCTCTAACCCTATACCCTGTACCCTAGATCAAACCCTAGACCCTAGACCAAACCCAAGCACACACCCCAGGGAATCCTTCAGCTTTTGAGAGGGGAGTGTGAAGAGCAAAGGTACAAGCACATCCCTCTACCCCACACACTCTAACCCTACACCCTGTACCCCGGATCAAACCTTAGGCCCTAGGCCAAACCCAAGCACATCCCCCTACCACACACCCTAACCCTCTACTTTGTACCCCACACCCCCAACCACACGCCCCAGAGACTTTTTTGAGCTTTTTAGAGGGGATTGTGAAGAGCAAAGGCACCATTAGTGAACCAACCCTCACACTCACACCCTTAATACTGAACCTGGCCCTCAACCCAAACCCCATCCCCGAGCCCGTATCCGACACCCTAAGCACATGCCCTATATATCTGAAAACCCACACCCACACCCTCTAACCACACACCCCAGGGACTTCTCGCACACTTGAGATGGGAGTGTCATGAACAAAGGCACAAGTGGTGAACCAACCCTGAAATCACACCCCTAAACACCAAACCTGGCCCTGAACCCAAACCCCATCCCTGGGCCCGTATCCTACAACCTAAGCAAAACCTAAACCCACACCCACACCCTCCAACCACACACCCCAGGGACTTCTTGAGCTTTGGAGAGGGAAGTGTGAAGAGCAAGGGCACTGGCGGTGAAGAGAGCAGTGATGAAGACCTTGACCTGGATGACTTTGGCACAGCTCCGGGGACTGGACGGAAGTGAGTATCAAATTCCATACAACGCACACAACACAACAATGACACGCAGCAGCGCACCAGTCCCACTTTCCACTCAACACACACAACACAACGACGACAAAAGCAACGCACCAGTCCCACATTCCATTTTCCACACAACACACACAACACAACAAAGACGCAAAGCGACGCACCAGTCCCACTTTCCATTATCCACACCACACACACCAC
>JACBWV010000610.1:123552259-123687259 GCA_013435795.1 Chlamydomonas sp. ICE-L | reverse complement strand
CGGCATCTAGATCTAGATGACAATATAGCATCCGTGTGCCTGTAGTTCACCATTCTGACAATAATGAATGCTGACACATCCCTGGGGGCTTCCTGGATTACCTTCTTCTCCATGGCGTTCTGGGGAGGGAGGTGGGTGAGGAAGCGTTGGGCAAGGTGAGGGGGGGGCAGAGTGTTGGTGCGTGGGGGGGAATATTGGGCGGGGTGAGGGGTGGTGGGTGAGGAAGCATTGGGCGGGGTGAGGGGGGGGGCAGAGTGTTGGTGTGTGGGGGAAAATATTGGGCGGGTTGAGGGGGGTGGGTGAGGAAGCATTGGGCGGGGTGAGGGGGGGGGCAGAGTGTTGGTACGTGGGGGAAGTATTGGGCAGGGTGAGGGGGGTGGGTGAGGAAGCATTGGGCGGGGTGAGGGGGGGGGGCAGAGTGTTGGTGCGTGGGGGGAAGTATTGGGCAGGGTGAGGGGGGTGGGTGAGGAAGCATTGGGCGGGGTGAGGGGGGGGGCAGAGTGTTGGTGCGTGGGGGGAAATATTTGGCAGGGTGAGGGGGGTGGGTGAGGAAGCATTGGGCGGGGTGAGGGGGGGGGCAGAGTGCTGGTGCGTGGGGGGAAGTATTGGGCGGGGTGAGGGGGGTGGATGAGGAGGCATTGGGCGGGGTGTGGGGGGGGGCAGAGTGTTGGTGCGTGGGGGGAAGTATTGGGCGGGGTGAGGGGGGTGGGTGAGGAAGCATTGGGTGGGGTGAGGGGGGTGGGTGAGGAAGCATTGGGCGGGGTGAGGGGGGGGGCAGAGTGTTGGTGTGTGGGGGGAAGTATTGGGCAGGGTGAGGGGGGGGGGGGGGGGGGGGGGGGGTTGAGGAGGCATTGAGCGGGGTGAGGGGGGGGGCAGAGTGTTGGTGCGTGGGGGGAAGTATTGGGCGGGGTGAGGGGGGACTGGGTAGGGGTAGGGGTGCGGTTGGTTGGTTGGTTGTAGTTGCAAGTGTGAGTGTGGCCATGTTGAGCAGCTACTTGGGCTTCTCAAGTAGCTGATTTCAGGATTTGTGCGCAGCCATGGCGGAGCGCGAAGCTCCGAGCGTGGGGTTTTCGGGAGGTCCATGCGTAGCCATGCAACGACGGAATGGCGACGCATTGGCGACCTCGCTAGAAAAAATAAAGAGCAGCCATCCTGCCACTGAAAAATCATCTCGCCACTGAAAAATAACTGGCAGCCATCACCACCACCATCATACCAACAAATACATACTTGAGTGAGCCCTGGAGCAACTGGGTAAAGAGCCCAAGGGTAGGCTACCACCTTGCCACAGTCATATTCACCACCAGCCGCTATCGCCATCACTACCACCATCATACATATATCCATACCCCTTGGACTGTAACATACATACAACATGCATACCACTTGTACACAAACACAAATACACCACCTCACCCTCCCCACCCCACACCTTATACCATCACCACTGGCCTACCCCGCCCCCTCGCACCCACCCCACACCCACCCACCCTGCAGCTGCTCCCCTCCACCCCAGCTGCTCCCCCCCACCCCTGACTGCCCCCCACCCCACCCCCACACACCTACTTCTCCCTCACCCCACTGCCACCCCACCTACTTACCCCCCACCCACCCACCCACCCACCCAACCTGATGTCTTATTAAGGCCTTGGGCATGGTACACACCACACACACCACAAACACCCACCCACCCACCCACACCCACACACACCACACACACCCTGCTGATTTCCTATATAGGCCTCGGGCATGAGCAGCGCGTCTCCTTCTAACGGCAACTAATAGTAGTGTTTGAAAAACTAATATTAACTGATATTTTTTTAGTGCCACTATAATATTAGTTTTTCAAATAAATTCAAAATCCTGGTGATACGGCTCGTCAGTCTAATATTAATAATATAATAATATTAACTGACATTCACTAATATTATTAATTCACTTATATTAATTAACTTAGCCTTTCCCTTTATGTAGGCCCTGGGCATGAGCAGCGCGTCTCCTATATACATACGGTACACACACACCATACACACACACCACACACACCCCTGCTGATGTCCTCTATAGGCCCTGGGCATGGTACACACACACCATACACACACACCACACACACACCACACACTCCCCTGCTGATGTCCTCTACAGGCCCTGGGCATGGTACACACACACCACACTCTCACACACACACACCACTCCCCCCCCCACACACACACACACCCACACCCACACACCACCCACACACCCTGCTGATGTCCTACGTAGGCCCTGGGCATGAGCAACGCGTCTCCTTCCTACACACACACACCTACTTCCCCCTCACCCCACCGCCACCAACCTACTAACCCCCCACCCACCCCCCTACCCTGATGTCCTATATAGGCCCAGGGCATGAGCAGCGCGTCTCCTTCTGTGCGCAGTACTTCCCCTTGTCACGCCCCCCCCACCCACCCACCCACACACACACACACACACACACACACGCACAGCACACACACCACTCAGCCCCACCACCACCACCACCACTCAGCCACCACCCCACCCACACCATGTTTATGTCCTCTATAGGCCCTGGGCATGGTACACACACACACCCCACACACACCCTGCTGATGTCCTCTATAGGCCCTGGGCATGAGCAGTGCGTCTCCTTCTGTGCGCAGTACTATGCAGCAGTACGTCTTCTGGCCACTGCCGCTACCATGGGGACCAGCTCTAAAGCAGCAAAACTGTACCGCTTCCTCTCCGCACTCAAACTGGATGATCGCCACCAGCTAGCACTTACACGAGAGGCAATACAGCGCAACAAGGCTGCAGGCAACAATAGGTAGGAAACAATGCAAGGGGAAGCCTCTATACAAATGAAACTTGTTACGTCTTGCAGCGGGGCGTGAAGCAAAGGGAACCTTCCCGTTTGATTTCTCTGGGGATTGGTTACAGGGTTTTTTTCCCACTATATATATAGATCGCTACTCTTGACTCCCTTTTGGCACAAATTGCCGCTATAAAGAACCCCAATATATGGCCCTAAATGGCCCTAGAAGCTATAAAGGCTAGAAACGATTTCCTTGGAGGAGGCCTAAAACCATTGAGGTAGAAAAAAGCTACTCAGATTTGAAAAACAATCCCTGAATGGTTACGGTGGGTTTCGTTTTCGCAGACTGCTACTGCACCACACACATGCACAGGTGTGCACGTGCTCAAACGTGTACACTCACAGCAATATAGCATGTGTACGTCATTAAAGATGCAACAGTACAGATTCAAAAGTGCTCTGGTCCTATCATAGACGCATAAACGCTCATAAAAAATGCAGTCATGCTTAAAAGTTCAAATTCAAATTTGTAACCCTGGTCCATCGTTTCAGATTCTGCGGTGAGCTTCTGACTGGGCTGATCACCAAGCTGGTTGGCACTGCCCCTGACCAGTATATGGCACAGCTCCAGGCGGAGTTGGATGAGATTGACAGGGCTGGGGGCTCCACAAACAGGTGAGGCTATATTTGTATTTTGCGCACTATATTATAATTACATTTATATTTATATTTAATACATTATATTTAATATATTACATGTACATTTACATTTATATTTAACGTGCTATGTGTGTTTCTTTAGCAGGCCGTGTGTCTGTTCAGCGTTCTGTGTTTCTTTGGTATGCCTTGTGTGTATTCTGCATGCAGTTGTGTGTATTCGATGTACCTAGGAGCAGAATGGGTCAGGGGTGCTTCGTCAAGACACTGCTTCCTTTCCTTTGGGACAGTGGAGGGGGGCATTGGGGGGGGGGGGGGGGGGGGGGGGGGGGAGGAATAGGACAGTGGTGGACAGTGGGTCAATGGTGCTACGTGAAGACACTGCTTCCTTTCCTTTAAAATAGCCCTCTTTCTCCTGTTACAACAGGGACATCCCCTCAGACGAGAACCTGGAAGACTTTGCAGCAATCGTCGCATCATCGAGCAGCAAACAGGAGGTAGAGCAGATTGTGAATCCCCTCGTCACAAATATGTGATCCGCTTCCAAACCTTCCATCATCGCAGCATTGAGCAGCAAACATGAGGTAGAGCAGATTGTAGATCCACTCGGCACAAATGTGTGATCCGCTCCCTAACCTTCCATCATCGCAGCATTGAGCAGCAAACAGGAGGTAGAGCAGATTGTGAATCCACTTGGCACAAATATGTGATCCGCTCCCTAACCTTTTGTAAGTGAATTGGCATGGTACCAGGGTTGTTCAGGACACTGCGTCCTTCTTCGCAGACGTAACGTCGAATGGTCTGTTGCGTCCGGAGACGTAACGTGGGGAGGGCCCTTCGCGTCGCAGGCTATGCAGCTTCAGTAGGTTGGCTATGGGTCGGTTGGGTCTCACGACGCAGGCTATGCAGCTTCAGTTTGTTACCTATGGGTCGGTTATGGGTCGGTTGGGTCTCACGACGCAGGCTATGGGACTGGTTGCGTCTTAGGACGAAGGCTGTAAAATCGTTTGCGTCTCGGGACGCAGAGCTGGGGGTCCTCCTGAACACCCCTGCTTGGTACATGGTTTTTCAGCCTGTGCCTATAGGCTGCTCACCGGCCACTGTTTTTGTTGTTAGCTAGGCGTTGCAGTTGCCAGCCGGCACGATCTGTTTAATGGCCACGTACATTGCCTTAAGGCCGTCGGTGCTGCATTTTGTTTCAAGATTGGCCTGTCTACATCATTGGCAATTAAATATTTTTTACTGCTAGAGAAAGCGCTGAAGTACTATAATGTATGTGTCACTGTAATAATATTTGATGGCGGAAGATGGACGGTACCGTGGATAGATACTGTAGATACCGGTAATCAAGTAATACAGAATGGCATGGCATGGAGTTTTGAAAACAAACTGTTCCTTTAGAACTTGGTTACATAGCTTCAGCCTGCAATTTGGCTGCTCGCTTTCCTTTAGAAGCTGATAATTAAGTCATTGCTAGAACTTAGGCTTGAACTTGAATTTGGTTACATACCGGTAGCTTCAGCCAGGGTTTCATAGCTCAGGTTACATAGCTTCAGCCAACCCTAGCCGGAGCCAGATAACTAAGTGAATGATAGTGTTGAAGAGGGCTCAACAGTGGTATTGATCCCAGTTGGCAAAACGGTTTGCACGGGCTCATGTGCATCCTCTGGATGTTTGTACCCAAATGCGCTATGGAGGCCAAGACAGAGGTACAAACGGCTATTTTTCCAGGGTATTTGGCCTCTCGCCCCCAGGGCAAGCAAATAGGCCCCCTAACCTCACGCCTCGTGATAAGACGTACTTAGTATTTATTTTTTCTAGTCAGGGTTTCAGTTTTATAGCGCTTGACCTCGATTTTACCAGTTTGGACTTTGGCAGCTATTGATTTGGATAGTTTGGTAGCTCTGTCTGGCCTTTGGATTTTCGGTTTCGGATCTGGGCAATTGGGCAGTGCTGACTTACTTAAAAAAATTGGTTACCTGCCCGATGCCTTGAGGCTTCGGACAAACGATACGTTTTGTGTCGGGCTGCCCAACGCTCAAGCCAAGCATCTGAAATCCGTAAACGTTTCCTACGCCTGGCGCCCGACTGGCCAAATCGGCTCAAAACGTCAAGTTTCGGGCGTGCGCGACATATTGCGCACATGCATAACGCTGCCCTAGGAAGGGGGACCCCGCACACAAAACAGTGCCAAGAAAATAAGACACATAAATTTAAATAACTCTTGTTTTACAACGCATGCCCTAGTGTTGAGCCCTACGTCCCTGACTCACTTTTTCTTCGTCTATTGCGGTCTATTGAAAGGATTTTTGGCGGAGCCCCCCCTTATGGTAGGCGGTCTTCTGCCCAGAGGGGATGGCGAGAGCCCCTAGGGTTACCCATTTGTCCGTTTGACCGACCGACCGTCTGACCAAGACCAAGCCTGACACGTCAGCCAACGGTCTCGAAACTAACTCGCTTCCGTTGCCACCTGTTGCTCCGTCGCGAACACTCTCCGCCCATTTTGCATAGAATTTGCCCAGTGAGTGGGATCCCGTACAACAGCTCATAGAGTGCTCGATATTACAGTCCATTCAGAAATTATAGAGCTATCTTGATTATTCAAGGTTGGGCAAGTCCCTTCAGCCTAGTTGGATACCCCTGGACTGTAACAAAAACTGCATTTATTGCTACAATACCAGACGTGCCTCAATGCCCTGTGTCCACTTGATTTTTTTTTTAATATCGAAAAGATTTTCACACCAGGAAGTGGGACCCCGTACACAAAACAGCGTCCACTGGGGGTTCGGACGGAAAGGTGGAGAAAGTCCTACAGAAGTAGGAAGTTCACGTTGGAAAGGTGGGGCATGCCAGACCACGGCTGGTCATGACTGTCACCACTGCCCCTGCCAACCTGGATAGATGAACCCCTGCCCAGTGTCAGAATGGTGAACTACAGACACACTGATGCCATGTTGGCATCTGGATGGATCTAGAACACCCAGGTCTGTGGATGTGCAGGGGAAAAGTGATGTAAGAGCAGAACAAGACAACCATCACGAGGGTAGATATCCAATAGTACTTCCCTACAAGTTATGCTCTGTTCCATGTCTTGAACTTGAACTTGGTTACATAGCTTCAGCCAACAATTTGTGCCATGTCACCAAAACCTCCAGCCTACAAAGCTCCGATCCATGTCACCAAATAACGCTTGAGGAATCCAATCCCGCCACTCCCTCCCTACTCTCACAAGGTAGGTCCATTAAGAGGTACTGCAGGTTAAAAGAGAGCACATCCACATCCACACAACTCACCCCCTTTTCTAGCAGTTCTTGACCCCTCCTCCTTGCGAGACCTGGCCTGCGCATCTCCTGATCAAGGAGATGGCTGGATCCTGGCATTTCCCCCTCAGCCGACTATTTCAGGGACAACTCTATCGCCTCTCAACACACTACCCCCCCTTCTCTAGCAGTTATGCTTCAGACCTCTGATAAGCTATTCACCATAACTGCATTGACTTTGCCAGGCTTCTCCTCAGCCTCCGACAACCCCTCTTCAGCCCCTGCCTTCTCAGGCTCCCCCTATCGACCCCCTCCTCCCAAGCCCCCCTTAATCGTGTACCTCCATGACTCCATCCCCCCCCCCCCCCCCCCCCTTTCACCTACAGCCCCTCACCTCCCCCTCTCCTCAGCCCATGCCACAGTCGGCTGCATCCTGTGCCCATTGCCGTCACAGACGGGATGCCCCACAAGCAGAACCAACTATAATCCCACAACAAGCTTCTCCAGCACTTTACCAATCTACCCCCCCTCCCCACCCACCCACAAGCTTTACCTCTCAAACCCACCCCCCTCATCTCAACCCACGTTCCCCAAGCTCTTCCCCGCGAAGATAATCTTAGGCTCCGTCCCTACCGACCAGGACAGAGAGCTTGTTTGTCCTGGTCAACACAGTGTCCCAGGAGAGACACTAGTCAGTGTAGGGCCAGTGGTGCAGGTGCGATCGTTCGTGGGTCGGCATCTCCCGCCGACCTACAGGTTTGTAGGAGTGACTCCGCCGACCACATCGACATCCTTGAGTGTAGGGAGTGTAGGGCTAGCGAGGGGGCTAGTGCACGGAGACCCACCCCGAACACCCTTCTTGTAAAAAATAAGAGGCAAAATAGTAATCAGTGAGTTTCCGGCGTTCCAAGAGAAACAGTTCGGCCTCCATAAACCAGAACTTCAGCATATAGATCGTTATCGACTAGGGGATGCTAAGGGCACTAAGGTGGGAGCAGACGCTCAAAACATGTGCCCAACCGTTGGCCAGGAAACATAATGTACGGTTAATTGCAGCACTCACCTCAGAGCCTGTGGGAGACGCGGTATCACCTCACGATATGACATGCTGGTGGAGCAGGTGCGTGACGCCTAACAATGATCCTGGGCGTGCTTCAAGCTCGACCAGCCGCGTCTCGCGATCTCATCTCCCCCATACTCCATTCGAGGAAGGCAACTTGAAATGGTGGTTCCCATAATAACCTCATCGAGTCTACATATAACCTTCTCAACGGCCGCCGTTCTCCCCGGCAAGTGAAATTTAAAGCCGGAAAGTCTAGTTGATCTGTGCCTGTAGATGTGTCCAGTTGCGTTCTCCCGCTGAAGACAGAAGTAGGTCTGATGCTAGGTGAATATGGTCAACCCGTCGAGCAAAAATCTTCCAATGCGGATGATGAGCGGATGATCAGATGTGTTAAGCAATGTTTAGAGCCAAAGCGTGCCTGAGCTTGACGTGGAGATCACTGGGATCTAGTAGATGGCGATTGAGATTGCACTCTGCCGGTTAGATGGGAAAGACTTGGGCAAAGCGGGGGCGGGCGCGGGCGTGGCTTTGTACTTAAAGCGACTGTACTACACACACTGCTACACACCTAGCCTCTAGCCTCTAGAGTCGAGAAAGGCACGAAATTCTAAAATCGACCCCGAGGTTGATACAAGTGCAAAATGTCTCGCACGCAAGCGAAACCTGCGCCTTTGAGCGAGGTCGGTGCTCCCACGAAATACGAAAAGGTTAGTTAAACGTTTAGCGTGTAGGCAGGTTGTCCCTCGAAAGGTGAAGTGGTCTGATGCGACGCTGCTTGACTGATTGTCCCTTGCAGATTCGCGACTTGAACAGTGGAACTTTCGGGTTTGTTCAGGTATGTACATAATGCCCCCTCATCTTCGAGAAATCCTCCCCCCCCCCCCCCCCTGCCTCTTGCTGTTGGCTTTCAGAATGCAAGCTCAGCATTCCTGCTCGCATGCCATCTAAGACATCAGCAAGGAAAGTTATCCGGCGACGAATCTTCCCCTCACGGTTCTCCCTTGATTCTCGCAGCTATGCAAAGATAAGACCAACGGGCTTTCTGTGGCCATCAAATTCATCGAGCGTGGCGAGAAGGTAATCTACGGTTGATTTACCTGTGGCCCGATTTGCCTGACTTGGTTCAGCTACTGACTTCTTTCGCTGTCCATTGACTCTCACCCCAGATCACGAAGTACGTCGAGCGTGAGATCGTCAACCATCGGCAGCTGATTCATCCTCACATCGTGCAGTTCAAGGAGGTAAGGTCTGTCCCAGTGTACTTCTGGGCAGAGCTTCTCATTACCTTCTTGGGGAGCTGGAAGGAAGCAGGGCTTCTGTGCTGTGCTGTGTATCCAACGCCATGATCCCAAGCCAAACACTCCCTTGTATTCATGATCTTAGCTCCCTTTATTCATGAGCATGCCCCCCTTGATGCCACGATAGGCAGCATCCTCATGCTTCTGCATGGAACCATAAAACACTCACATGCAGGGAACGGCAATATGATATCATGTCATCATGTGATATCAATCATATGATGCCCGCAGTCTGACTAGGCTAAAATTCCCATTTGTATACAAAATCATGTGTTGCAATTTGTATGATATCATACTCCCCTTGGGTCAACATCGTACGATTTGCCGGTCTGCTCACATGTCATGTCATACACAATTAATGTATACGAAATGCCTTGGTTTTCTATGCAATATTCTCACACCTCCAATGATGTTGCTGGACCAATACTGCATCCCTAGACCATTTTTTACTCTGGCTAGGCATCCAGAAGCCTAGCTTCTCAATGCTATATGCATGTGGACTTAGAATTTGCTTTCTGTGGCTGGACTGCACTTCCTGTTTGTCAGCTGGTCTTATTTTGATTTGATTACATGGATCTCAAGCCTTAAACCGACTCAGTGTCTGTGGGCGTAGTCAACATCGTTATTACAAACCCTACTGCGGCACTGAAGTGCGACTTGTATTCACCTGGATGTAGTCACTTGAAAGACTTGCCCAGGCTTGATGTGCATGTATACAGTGTGCATGCATGCTGTGTGCATTTATAATGTGAACTACTTATGATTCTGGCCCTGTCAGGTGTCTCCGACCCTTCACTACTGGAGAATGCGGTCATGTCTAAGTATACATGCAGTCATGTCTAAGTACGCATGCAGTCATCCACATGCACTCACATGTATGAAGACGAGTCCAAGTCACCTGTGTGTACCGCATTAATCACTGTCTATTGTGCCCTTGTCAGGTGTTCCTGACCCCCCACTACTTGGGAATTGTGATGGAGTTCGCTCCCGGTGGCGATATGTTTGAGTATGTGGTCAAGAAGAATGGTCTGAAGGAGGATGAGGCTCGGTGGTTCTTCCAGCAGCTCATTGTTGGCATGGACTACTGCCATCGCATGGTGAGTGGTACTGACAAGGGTGGTTGTGGGCATGGGGATGAGCAGTGGTTATCAGGGTGGTGGTGGGGTGGGTGGGGATTGTTGTGGGCACAGAAATGGACAGTGGTGATCAGGGTGGTGGTGGGGTGGGTGGGTGGGAATTGCAGGGTAGGGGGGTTGGGGAACATATGAGTGAATGGTGCTAATCAGGATGTGTATATGTGACAGGGGTGGGGGATGTAAGACTCATGACGAAATCTAGGGAACGGGTGGGGATATAGAACAAACTTAAATTGGGGCGATTTCATACCATGCAAATTTCAGCTAGTGCGCCAAGATGTGGTGAGGGAATGGGCATGCCACAGGCATCGCATGGCTAGTCTTCGTGGCTAGGGTGGATAGACAGTGGGTAGCGATGGAAGAAGTGATAATATTATGGCGAGGAACACGGACTTTCGATGCACTTGAAACTGATCTGGACAAATGTTTTTTTAAGAAACACTTATATTTCATGTAGAGGTTTCCATTGCACATATGTAAAAATGAACTATACATCAACTTATATAATATCTATGTATGACTACAAGAACAGGCATGCAACAAGAGAATGGAAGCCAGAGTCACCACCTCTCAGATGGGAATGACTGCTGAGTTTTTTTTCCGGTAGCAATCAGGGATCTAGTGTCTTTCAAGGGTGGGCTCACGGGAGGGCTCAACGGGGCTTGGAGGTGCAGGGCCAATTCGAGACTCGGGGTAGCGGAAGCTTGGGCCAAAAGGGGGGCCCAGGTAGCGAGCGCTATAGGTATTGGGAATTAAAGCCCTGGTTTTGCCTGCAACCTGTTTTTCTAAATGTATGTTTGTTACAGTCCAGGGGCAGGCAAATAAGCTCAAGGGACTTGCCCAACCTCGAATATTTTGTATCGTAAGCCCCTCAGTGTGGTTTGGCCGGAGGATGTGGGGCTGGAGGTGTGGTAGGTTGGGTAAAAAGGCACGGGGAGAAGGGGGGGAGTGGGGAAGGAGGAGGATGTATGTGGCGTGGGTGATGCGGCGGGAGAGTGGAAGGGGGGGGGGGGACGTATCGCTTTGTTCGGGTGTTGTGAATTGTTACGTACAGTTTGAGAGCACCTTGTCGGGCAGCAGTGCTGGATAGGCTAAAGGGACTAGCCCAGCCTCGAATACTCACAATTGTTAACTCCTGTGTGTTATCCACTCCCCAACAAAAGAACGCCAACCCAACCTCACCCCACCCCACCCCACCCCACCCCCCATTTCACCCCCACACCCCCGACCTCACCCACCCACCCACCCCCCCGACCTCGCCCCCCCACGCACACACATGACCTCACACACCCACACACCCACTTTCCACACTTCTACTCCAAACCTCCTAACATCCAACTTCAAAACAAACAAGATACCCACCCACGCGTGCTGTTAGGGTGTGGTGAACCGGGACATCAAGTTGGAGAACACTCTATTGGACAGCAGCCCCCGCCCCTTGGTCAAGATTTGCGATTTCGGTTACAGCAAGTCGGAAAAGTTCCAATCCGCACCTGGCTCTAGGGTGGGAACACCCGCCTACCTAGCCCCTGAGGTTATCCTAACGACCAAGGGCAAGAACTATGACGGCAAGGTATGTTAATGATGGTGGTTAGTTAGTGGTTGGCCCCAGTGCAAGCAAACGGGCTGGCCCTCTCAACCTTACGCCAAGTAACAAGGGGTACTACTTATTCATGATGGTGGTTACCTATTACAGATGCCCTACTGCAAAAGTGGGTAGTAAGGGTGAGAGGTGTGTGGAATGATAGTTACGTTACCCTGGTGCCCAAATGACATAGCTGGGATGATGGTTACATTATCCTGGTACTCTAATGGCTCCAAATGGGGGAGAAAGATGTGGGTAAGCTATGGGGAATGATGGTTACATTATCCTGGTACTCTAATGACTCCAAATGGGGGAGAAAGATGTGGGTAAGCTATGGGGAATGATGGTTACATTATCCTGGTGCCCTACCGGACTCCAAGTGGGCGAGTAGCAGCAAGTTGGGTTGTGGGGAAGCTATCGGGAAAAGGACCTGATCAGAGCTTTTTCGGTTTAGAAAGGGGGTCTTCTGATAGCGATAAGGGATTTGATGTCTTTCAAGGTTGGGCTACTAGTAGCGATTTGGTTAAGCTGTTAGGGCTGGTTCAGGGGGTGGGGGCCAGATTCGAGTCTCGTGGTAGTGGAAGGTTTGGCCAAAACAGGGTCCCTGGTAGCAATCGGTACAGGTAGCAGGAAAACAACTCTTGATAGGATGGGTACTGCTGTAAAAGTGGTGGTACTTAACCAACCTCATCTTACTTCAACAGACAACCTCGTTTCAATTCATGAACTTGAAATTTAATTTGGTTACATAGCTCCAGCTTTCAAAGCTGCTCGCTGTCTTCCGCAGTTACATCAACCTTAACAATGCTCATCATAAATGACTATTGTCAAAATATGAAGAAATATGAAGAAATATGAAAGTATCGCTCAATTTTATTACTACAATCTGTATCTGACCTGTCCTAGGTGCGATGCAAGCAATGCAGAGAATTGGCAGATAGTGTTGGCTATCGGAATCCAGTGCAGCACAATGAAGCCACGGTTTACGTGAGGGCCAGGGTTCCTTGTGATCGTGTTGGTTGGACGGTCGGTCAGGCGGACAACAGGGTGATCCTGGGGGCCTCCCGCCCCCCTTCTGGGGGGGGGGGGGAGGCTCCGCCAAGAATGCCAATGATCTAAATCTCACGTCATGCTGTGCCTGTGCAGCCCGCTGATGTGTGGTCAAGTGGAGTCATGTTGTACGTCATGTTGGTGGGAGCATACCCCTTTGAGCGCCCCGAGGACAAGCACGACAGCCAGAAGCTCCAGAAGATGATCCAGGTTAGCTATTTTGAATTAATGCTGTAATTGATTGTAGCATGATAGTTATACTAATGTGATTAGTTGTAGTATTATAATTGTACTCTTGTAATTGGCTGTATCAATATAGTTATACTCATGTAAAAAGTTGTAGCATTTTAGCTGTACTCTTGTGATTTGTTGCAGCATTGAAGTTGTACTAATGTAATCGGTTGTTGCATTCTAGTTATACTACTGTCATTGCTTGAAGCAGTACAGTTACACTATTGTGATTGGTTGAAGCAGTATAGTTATACTACTGAGACTGCGTGTAGCATTATTTTTAGCGATACATACACATCTATATATATAAAGAAATCATGGTCGTGGTGGTCGCGGTGGTCGTGGTGGTGTCATCATCGCGTGCCCACGTGCCATGGGCCTGTGAAGTGTAACCGACTTGCAACCGACTTTTCGTTCACCCAACTAGCAACTCCCCGTCTAGCGGAATTTTCAAATACCAAAACTGCAGATTCGCTAAGCTAAGCGCGCGCGCTCATAGCATGTCCACAACTGCCTCCGATACGATGAAGGCAAGACATTTAGAATCAGACGATCCTCTCCTCGGAGGTCACCAGCCGACCCTCATATGGCTTTGCATGGCGCTCGGAATAATAGCTTTCAGTTCTTCACGGATATTGCGACCATGATGCATGGCAACGGTCCTAATGGGCAGGAGGGCCCGCAACACCGCCAGCCAGCGCTCAAAGCGAGCTTGCCAGAGCAAGGAAGACAGGGGAATAGCCAACAAGCGTCGACGTGATGCCCGCGCTGGCTAGCGCTACGTCATGCTGGTAATCTCGCAAGGAGTCAGGAACGAGCTACCGTGCCTGAGGAAGAACACGAAGCTGGTAACCAATCCAGGCGCCAAGACTATGCTGCCCAGCCTGAGGAGTTATGCCAGGATCATAATCAAGCCAGACCTTCATATCGTGATGCTTTTTTTCTCCGTCTGCGAGCGTTGCCACCATTCATCTCACGCATGCGCAATTTTGCCATGCCATCGCATCACATTCGTAGTGATTGGCAACCAGTTGCGATTAATTACCTTAGTTCAGATCGCCATGGCCATTCCGTCCCCCTGGACACTCTCGCGCTTGCCACGGCCATCCCATCTTTGCAAGCTCTTTTCGTTGTATAGAATATGAAGTGCGTTGCTGCGATTTTTGCTGTTCTGAGTTGACCGAGTCTCGACCGGGGCACTGTACGAGAAGACGAAGCTGCAGGTTTGTAGCCATGCAATTGCACCGGTCCGATGTTCTCGGGGCGATCGGAATCTGAGCGCTCGCAATGTTGGTAGGTTTGAAGCACAGCGGGTCCCTCTTTCTGCACGATTGAATCCCACAGGGTGAAGTGAAGGGTACGAGGTAGGGAGAAGAAGATTGTGTGTGCGTGTTGGGGGTTGGGGGAAGGGAGGGTGGTGGGGGGTAAGGTGAGAGAAAGAGAGTGCGTGTGGATGGGGTGGGTGAGGGGTAGGGAGAGGTCAGAATGGGGGGGGGGGGGGGGGGGGGGGGGGGGATGGTATGTGTGTATGACAGGGTGGGAGGCCACACCTGCAGCAGAAGGGGAATAGGTAGGGAGAAGGAGTGTGCGCGTGTGTGTGGGTTTGGGGGGGAGAGGCAGGGGAGCGTCGAGCAAGGGCTGAGATGGCTGATTTCTTGACTGTGTGTAAGGGAGGGGGGGGGGGGAGGGGGGGGGGGGGGGGGGGGGGGCATACAAGGGCGTTACCCGTTATGTAACCCAGACCAGACTAGGACCCATGGCCTGGGTGGGGGGTGGCCACCGGCCACACGGGCTACCGTACTAGTACATACATACATACTTACATACATACATACATACATACATACATACATACATACATACATACATCTATATATATAGACATACACGGATTTCTGAGAAAAGTTCGCGAACTTTTCATGCCGACGCTAGCTGGCTTATGCTTAATTACCGAGATACTCATAGCGAGTCACCCACCCACCCGATCTGAGCGTCAAAACCAAGAACGGCGCTCAGACTAATTGTCTGTAATATTCTGCTCCTCGATGCCATGAATGCGCACAATCAACAAGGTGTAGGCAGACGGGCGACGAATACAGCCAGCCAGCGAGCTCTTCACAGCGAAAGGCGAGCTCTACATGCCGAAGAGCATAGGAGCGATGCAAATCAGAGACGGCGTTTGGCAAATGCTGTAGGTCATCCTGGACGTGCTGGGAATGGAAATGGATACTCGCAACTTTCTTGCAACCCCGGAACTTCAAATCTCTTTCCCCAATCATGCGCAATTCTTTCTCACCAGCGATCTTTGTGCCTAGGCATCCATACCTCCCTCCCCTGTTCCTCACCCAGACTCTCGCATGAAGAGCCAGGGGCATCCGAATTCTCAAAATACATTCTGAGTTCTCATTGGGCGCCCATTCGATCCTCAGCGTCAAAGTACGTTCTGAGTTCTCATCAGGCGCCCATTCGATCCTCAGCGCTCTTCCGCCTGCGAGCGTTGCCACCATTCACTTCACGCATGCGCACTTTCACCATGCCTGTGCATCAATTGTGCCACGGTTGGCAGCCAGTGGATGCGAGCAGCCATTTCCTTCCCATTTCTCACACTTGGACCGCTCCTATCTATGCAATCCTATCTATGCAATCTCTTTTCATTGTATCGATGATCGTTAAGCACGGCGCTGCGATTTTTGATTCACCAGGTGTTGATCGGACGGAAGTCGAAGATTTCTACCATATAATCGCGATATGGCCCTTGCACCCCTCATCCAATCTCTTTTCACTGTTTCAAGCATTGATACATCGGTAGCTTAGCATGTTGCGATAGAAGACTGGCTGGAACCTCCTGGTCAAAGCAACAGCTGCAGGTTGACCCACCATGGGTGGGGATGCTTGGGGCGAGGGGAGGGGAAAGAAAGAGAAAGTGTGTACATGGGGTGGGGTGAGGGGCAAGGAGGGATTCAGAAATGTGTGGAGGCTGTGGGTCTGGCTTGGGTTGAGTTGGAATGGTTAGTGTGTGATACATCTGGGTAGGGGGGGTACATACAAGGACGTAACCCGATATGTTACCCAGGTCCTGGGGGCTGGGGGTGGGGGGGGGGGGGGATATTTTTAGTAAGGAAAGGAAGTGGTGATGTGTTTGATATTTTGCAAATGGGGACATATCTTGACAGTGTGCATGTGAGTAAGGGGGGGGCGGAGGGTGTACGTTCAAGGGCGATGCACGTTATGTAACCCAGGCCAGAACATGACCCAGGACCTGGGTGGGTGGTGTGGCGGGTGGCCTCGGCCACACGGGCAATGTACTAGTTTATATATATATATATATAAAGAAATCATGGTCGTTGTGGTCGTGGTGGTGTCATCATCGGTACACGTGCCATGGGCGGGCGAAGTGTAACCGACTTGCAACCGACTTTCCGTCAAACCCAAGTCGCAACACCCCGCCCAGCGAAATTTTCAAGTACCGAAACTGCAGATGCGAAAAGCTAAGCGCGCGCGCTCATTTCATCTCCACATTTGCCTCCCACACTACGACTGCAAGCAATTTAGATCCAGAAGATCCTCATCCGCTGACCCTCGCTTTGCATGGCGCTCAGAATAATCGTTTCAGTTCATTGCTTCTTCACGGAGCATGCGACCATGATGCATGCCAACGGTCCTAATGGACAGGAGAGCCTGCAACACCGCCAGCCAGCGCTCAAAGCGAGCTTGCATGAGCGAGGAAGCAAGGGACAGAGCCAACAAGCGTCGACGTGATGCCCGCGCTGCCCGACCCCAGGAGTTACGCCAGACTCATAATCAATCCAGTCGCTAAAAACGCGATGCCATGCCTCAGGAAGAACGCGAAGCTACTAACCAAGCCAGGCGAGAAGAGTATGCTACCCAACCTTGGGAGTTACGCCAGACTCATGATCAAGCGAGGCCTTCAGATCGTCATGCTTTTTTCTCCGTCTGCGAGTGTTGCCACCTTTCATCTCACGCATGCGCACTTTTGCTAGCCATCGCATCGCATTCGTCGTGGTTGGCACCCAGCTGTTGCGATTATTTGACTTTGTTCAGATCGCCATGGCCATTTCGTCCTCCTGCACACTCTCGCGCTTGCCACGCTCATCCCATTTTTGGAAGCTCTTTTCGTTTTATCGAATATCGTGGGAACGTTGCTGCGATTTTTGCTACTCCGAGTGTTGACCGAGCATCGACAGGGGCACTGCACGAGAAGAAGAAGCTGCAGGTGTATTGCCATGCCATTGCAGGAAGAGATTGTGTGTGCGTGTTAGTGGTTGGAGGAAGGGATGGTGGTGGGAGAAAGGTGAGAGAAATAGAGTGTGTTTGGATGGGGTGGGGTAAGGGGTAGGGAGAGGTCGGGGGAAGTAGGGGATACTATTGGTCTGGATGGGGGGGGGGGGGGGGGGGGGGGGGATGCGTGTATGTGAGGGTGGGAGGCCACAGCTGAAGCAGAAGGGTAATAGGTTGAGAGAAGAGGTGTGCGTGTGTGGGGAGAGGGAGGGGAGCGTCGAGCGAGGACGGAGATGGCTGATATCTTGACTGTGTGTAAGGGAGAGGGGGGGGGGGGGGGGGGGGGGGGCATGCAAGGGCGTTACCCGTTATGTAACCCATACCAGACTAGGACCCATGACCTGGGTGGGAGGATGGAGGTGGGGGGGTGGCCACCGGCCACACGGGCTACCGTACTAGTATATATATATACCCAGATATACCTTGCAATTTTTGTTTGTTATTTTTGTGCCATAAAATAGACTGACACTGTTTATTTTGTAACCGTTACATCATTAGCCTCATCCTGTCAATTACTGTAATGCAATTGTAGTATCATGTATAGCCTTGGCATTCATGACAATATGAGGCGAGGTAACAAATGCAACAAATGAAAATAGAAGGGGAAATAAGCCATCAGTCATTAGGACACAAAACAAAAAGTGTCAGGACCATGCCCAAGAAGTTGGACCCAAAGGGGGGGCGAGGGGGGGCCCGATTTTATCCTTGTCAGAAAAATCCAAGCATGGCTCATTAAATTAAAAAACAAATGTGCACGACCGCCCATTTCTAAAGCTCTCAGCAAGTTTGTGGAATATATGCAATAAATGGGTACATATCTCAAGCCCATCATGGCCCGAAACAGTCAAGTTGGGTGGTCTCAATGGAGTGCTGGAAAAAATCAAGATCATGACACGATCGCTCACTTAGCATGTTGGATATCTGTAGAGACAGCAACATTTGATGGAAAGTCAACAACCTTGCCTTTAGAGGGTCACTGTGAATATTTAATGGGCAGTACCCCTCGTCCAGCCTCATCCCACATGGTCGTGACCCCCCTGTATATAGAATGCATGACAGCCGCAACAGTGCCAGTGGTCTCGCCTCACCAAGGCGCTTCAATTGTCGATGTCCAAAGCAAAACGACCCAGCAAAAAGTCCTCAAAAAGGTATACAAAATAAGTCCCAAGCATATTTTCTGGCCTGTGGGGGGGGGGGGGGGGGGGGGGGGGATTTCTCAAGACTGGCAGGAATTGACAGGAAATCGGCCCCCCATTCGAGTATTTCTGTTACATGTACCAGGATGTTCGAAGAAGTGATTTCTCTGTCCCCATGCATCAGTTCGTAGGGAACGGCGATATGATATCATGTGATCATATGATGACTGCAGCCTGCCTAGGCTACAGTCACCCTTTATATACAGTATCATATGATGCAATGTATGGTATCATACTCGGCTTTGGTCAACATCATATGATCTGCCGGTCCTCATCAGTGGGCTATAAATAATGAAAATAAAAATGAACAGAAATAATTATGTTATCATTAAAATACTGATTCCTGGTGCACAGCTTCATGGTGTCTGATCTAGATCCTTCGCAATGTTTGGCTTGTTGAAATGTTGGTTGCCTTTGCTGCCAATGACACCCACTCCCCTCGCCAACTCCCTTCTCCCACACCCGCACTCCACACACCTGCACTCCACACACACACACCCGCACCCCACCCGCCCCATTCCACGCCCACACACCCCGCACCCCACACCCCACTCATCTCACCCTGCACCTGCTGCCCTTCCACCCTACCCACAGCGAATTCTCAAGGTGGACTTCAAGATGCCCTCTCATATCAAGGTCTCTGACGCATGCAAAGACTTGTTCTCTAGAATTCTAGTGTCTGACCCCTTGAAACGTATCAGCATTGAGGAGATCTACCGCCACCCCTGGTGAGACCTTTTTACATACACTAGTGGGATATTGGGATCAGGGTACTACAAAGCGAGTTCACACGCTGCCTTTTTAGGATCAGGGTACTACAAAGCAAGTTTACGCGCTGCCTTTTTGAGCCCCACTGAGCGTTTCGTGCACTTTTTTCAATCCCCTGTGGGTGCAGCGTGCAGTCTTGGCGCTTTTTGCACTAAAAAGCGCTGACCAATTTGACTTTTGTGCGCTTTTTGCACTAAAAGCGCTGACCAATTTGACAAAAATGTAGTACTCTGGTTGGGATATTGGGTTAACATCAGAATGTTGAGGATTTCAAGGACCAGAACTTGGACTTGGTTACATGGCTCCAGCCTCCAATCCTGCTCGCCATCTAAGGCAGTAGCTTAATCAATCCAAACAACACATTTTCATGTACCGTATATTTTATTCATCCAGTGGGTCTTCTTGTCAGTCAGTCAGTCATATGTACAGTCAGTCAGTCAAATATACAGTCAGTCAGTCATATGTACAGTCAGTCAGTCAAATATACAGTCAGTCAGTCATATATACAGTCAGTCAGTCATATATACAGTCAGTCAGTCAAATATACAGTCAGTCAGTCATATATACAGTCAGTCAGTCATATATACAGTCAGTCAGTCACATATACAGTCAGTCAGTCATATATACAGTCAGTCAGTCATATATACAGTCAGTCAGTTATATATACAGTCAGTCAGTCATATATACAGTCTGTCAGTCATATATACAGTCAGTCAGTCATATATACAGTCAGTCATTTGATCAGTCATCAAATTACAAATAATGTTCAGTCATTAAGTGACAAATAATTCAGTCAGTCGGTCAGTCATGAGGGCGGCAAGTAGACAAACAAACACACAAAAACAACAGAAGCAGCAAAGCATGCTTCTCTTGCTGTCTCCCCTAGGTATACCAAGAACCTGCCACCTGGTGTGACTGAGATGAACAAGAGGCCCATGCCCCAGCCACAAGGAATGCAGGTATGAGTTGGGCTGCAGAGCTGTGTACACCGGGGTACCTAAAACGCTAGGTTTAATTATGTACGAACACACAACATTTGCACACACAAAAGTTTGCGAAGAATGTGCGTTCTTAACATGGATTTTTGAGCGGCATGGTTCCAGCAGATTTTCCTTCCATTGCCCCTTACCCATTCCCCCCTTTTCATCCTTCAATCACCCTTCACCCCTCTCAGCACCCCTCATGATTCCTTGCACCACCTCTTACACCACTCCATACATCACCCCGTACGTCATCAAACGCTCTCTACCCCTCCGCCTGGCGGCCTCTTTGCTTTACTGCATGGCGTCGCATGGGTCCGTCTAAACTAGTCAGAAATACCCCCCCCCCCCCCCCCCCCCCCCCCCTCACACCCACACACACAAAACACGGGCTTTGCGGGTTCCAGGGGGAAGCGCATCGCACTGGGGTCGCACCATGTCGCTGAATGCGTGACACGCCGCACGAAGAAGAAAGAGTGCACCAACCCTCCGCCTGACTGCCTTCTTGCTTCTCGCAGCTCTCGTGGTCACACTGGTGGCATTGCGTTGCTATGTGCACTTACACACACTCACACACACACCAAAAGTGCACCACCCCTCCGCCTGACCCCCTCTTTGCTTCTCGCAGCTCTTGTGGTCTCACTGGTGGCACTGCGTTGCTATGTGCTCTTACACACACTCACACACCAAAAGTGCATCGCTCCTCAGCCTGACCACCTCTTTGCTTCTCGCAGCTTTTGTGGTCTCACTGGTGGAACTGCGTTGCTATGTGCACTTAAACACACTCACACACCAAAAGTGCACCACCCCTCCACCTGACCACCTCTTTGCTTCTCGCAGCCTGAGGAAGCTGTCCGTAGCATAATCAAGGAGGCTGCCGTTGCACATGGAGCGTCCTTGGGTGCTGGTGTGGAGACTGACGAGTACATCGATGATGCCATGGAGAACTACGAAGATGATGTGAGTGTTTATTATATCGATTATGTGCATATCATATTATATGATTTGCAAAAGTATAATATGTGCCATGGAGAACTACGAAGATGATGTGAGCGTGTAATGTATGGATTATGTGCATATTATATGATTTATGTATGTATTATATGAATTTATGCTACCCTTTCAGTAGTTAGGTCTAGTGAAATACTTGCTCCTGATGCTCCTTTGCCATTTGTTGCTTTGCCTTTGTTTGTGTTGCTTTTATTTGTGTAGCTTCACATGATATTGGGGCATTAACTTGGCACCTGAGTTGGTGATATGTGTGTGTTTCAAACTGATATTAACTTCGCACTTGGGTCAGTGGTAAATGTTGGTGTTTCAATCTATTAAATTAGCTTTTGCTCTCGGGGTAGGTGACATACCAAAATAGATTCCCTACTTGTACGTGCATATCAGATTCCCTTAAAATCGATATCATTACTATATTACGCGATGATGTTGTACCTCCATACCATGGTTTATACCTAGGGAACGGCTATACCATGTCATCATATGATGCCGGCAGTCTGGCCAGGCCAAAGTTACCATTTGTATTCAATATCATATGATGCAATTTGTATGATGTCATATAATATCATACTTGCCTTTGGTCAACATCATATGATATGCCGGTCCCTGATATTTACCTCTAGTACCGAAGCATCAATGATGGATTCTTCTCTGGTGAATTCAGGAGGATGACGAATGATCAGCACGGGTGAGAGAAGCTGGCTAGGAGCTGCTGTTCACGATCAATAACCAAAATCGGATGGTCAGTCACCAGCCACAAGCTTCCACCGGTATTCCTTTGAGTGTCCTCAAGGCACCTGAGTGGCTGTATCTGTACTACAATCATGTACCGCTCGGCAACTTGAGGCTGCCAGGTCGAAAATTTGATTGACGCATGGGGCATCTCACTGAATGTGGCGTGGCTTCTATTGCTGCCATGCCTTGTATGTCCTGCTGTTTCTGTGTTCTGGGCATATTGGGTCCTTGGATCTGCCAGTTCCAAACCTACATCAATTTTTTGATTAATAAGGCATCTTTTGGGTTCCTAGGATCTGTATCTACATCTGAGGCATCTAATG
Source organism: Chlamydomonas sp. ICE-L (assembly GCA_013435795.1). NCBI lineage: Eukaryota > Viridiplantae > Chlorophyta > Chlorophyceae > Chlamydomonadales > Chlamydomonadaceae > Chlamydomonas > Chlamydomonas sp. ICE-L. The sequence goes on along the minus strand of JACBWV010000610.1, from coordinate 123,664,858 downwards.
TTGTTTAGTGACGCATCGCCATTCCGTCGCTGCTTTGTGGCGTGGAGTTCGGGGGCAGCGCGTCATATAAATTTGTGACCCGTCGTACGGTAAAACAGTGCACTCTGTAGGAGCCAGACGCGCTGGGCATGTGGTGGTTTTCTTAATCAATTACCAATGGCTAGTGTGTGTAGCATGGGTGAAGATACAGGTAGTTATCAATCCCCAATGTAAAGTATATTAATTGGTATACTTCCAATGAAATCCACGCCTTAAATTACAGGCTACGTTGAATTATAACATGAGTAGTATAAATGGGTTATTTACTTCGCATTCAATTGCTGACATATCCATGGATAACATGGTTAGTAAATCGGCCCTGTGCTATGTAACACAAAGCGTTTTCCAAGCTCCCTCTCAGTCCCTTCCTTGTTTACTTGGCTCCAGCCTGTTGAGAATGCTTTCGGACACCCGGAAGTTCACGGTACACTCGCCTGCCCTGGGTGTGAGGGGCTAAAATTAGGCCACGGCAGGGCAGAGTGAATGAACCGGTCAACAGCTATGATGTACACTGTACAGCCCGTACTCCTGGTCGAAAGGGCGGCAGGAGTCTATGAAGCCTTGGAGGGAGTAAAGACTTGGGTACAGCCTTGCAGGGTGAGGGACAACAGGGAACTTTTTATGTGACAGGCGGGGGGATGGGGGTCCGTATAACTCTAACCCTAATCAACTTGGAGCCCATCTACGTTAATCGATATATTAGTAGGATGGCGATGCTCTCTTCCTCGAATCCTCGAATTCAACGTTTTATAATGTTTGATTCTCTCATTTTAAGGCTTCTAAGTCTAAGTTACTTATTACAATCTATAAGAAAACATAAGCTAAAATAAGCTGACTTGTAACATTTTAGCTGCTAAATAAATTTCTATCAAACCCGACATATAAGTAGGATATCATGTTAAAAACGCCAAGCATGGAGACCCAAAGTTACGTGCCGGGCACTGCCAGGAGTGCCAGGCTGCCAGCACGTACCGTAACTTACAAATCCCCATCCAAGTTGTTCACGTTACCCGAAATGGCAAAAGGTTATACCGTATGTAGTACCTTTTTGGTTGCCGTACATGGCTCCACCTTCTAAGGCTGCTCGCAATCTTCGTGACATCGCCTCTTCCGCATTAACATCAACAGCGTAATGCACACATATTTGGGCATGTACTTTTATAATCAGGCAGCCCTATGTCCGGGTGGAACATTTTGGAAGGAACTCCGTGCATGGTCTGAATACACATCTGTTTGCCCTTGACCCATAGGGGGAACAGTCTTTCTCTTATCAAGGAGCATCCTGGGAATATCCGACAGATGGGAATGTGATATTCACCTCGAGGACAGCAACGAAGCAGAAATTAAACCAAAACAATTGTTTTACCAACGGGTGCCCTGAGTTCGTGCTACAATGATAATTTAATTATACAATACCGGTATAGCTAAAAAGAAAACTGGAGAGGCTTGACAAGTAATGTGTTTGCATTTCACTGGTCTCTTTAGCTAGCCTTACTTGCTGTTTACCGTGATGCCAGACACAACATTTTATAATCCGGTGCTCTTGGAGTACTTGATCTTAGGTCCTGCATCGTACGTAATGTAAAATAAATAATGTTGTGGACCAGAATACCATACTGGTATATCATTGTGCTTGTTAATACGGTAGTCCTTTCAGATATAGAGTCTAGACTTGTCTTGTTTTGATAATTTTAGGCTGGGTAAGTCTCTTAAGCCTACGGTTTCTCAATTGGCCACAGTATTACAGTCAGTTACAGCAAACGTTTATGCGTGACGAAGCCTAACACCTAACGACCCCTGGATGCCACCTGGTCCAAGTACGGGAGCTAGTTGGCGTGCGGTTTGAAAGAAGTTTCTTTCTTCCAGCTCCGTTTAACAAAAAAATGAGAAATCGCATTCTTACCATCTCCTTGCATCTCTCGAACTCGTTTAAGAGTCGCTGTTGGTAATACGCGGATCGTGTACCCTCTATATCGCGAGGTTCTTCATCCATCGACTCGAAACTCCCTTAGTCGAGCTCTTGCTGCTGGAAGCATCGCTGATCCGTTCTGCATGTCAGGTGCGCCAAATTGATCATTATCCCTTCGAGGTTTCTTAACTTTGACCGATTTCTCTCTTTTTGACCTGGGCATGAATTTGGACTGTCGACACCCACATTGTGGCACTCAGAACCCATGAGGGTGGTGTAGTGGTTTTTGTTCTGTCCATGTGTACTCCTGAACTCAGCTTGTAGATGATGAGCAGCCTGCACATGGGCACACAATTAAACCAACCCACCAATAGTCATCTTAAGCGTGTCATACCATGCCACCAAAACGCCGATAACCATCTGAAGTCTGACATGCAATGCAAACAAACCACCAATAATCATCTCCAGTCTGATATGACATGCAAAAAAACCACCAATAACCATATGATATCTGACATACTGTGCAAACAAACCACTAATAAACATCTCCTGTCCGACAGCAGCCTAACCCCCAGTAACCATATGACGTCTGCCATACCGTGCAAGCAGACTATCAAAGTCCATCTGTCTCTACTATCTGCCTCTACTATTTGTCCCTTCTATCTGTCTCTACTATCTGTCCTCACTATCAGACTATCAACGTCTGTCTGTCTCTACTATCAGGAATGAAAGCAGGACAAGGGGTGGCACGGCCCCCGCCCAAGACACCTAATGAGGCCTCCCCTGGTCCCTCCACACCTACTGTGGAAGCTGCAGGGCCCAATAAGCCAGCTGCTGCCACCACGAAAGGCAAATGCTGGTTCATCCCTTACGAGGCTATCATTGCCGTGTGTGTGGTGCTTGTGTGTGGCGTTTTTATGCGGTATAACAACATGGCAGAAAGCCCTGAGACGGTGGGTGAGGGGTGACTAGGGGACGGGGAAATGGGGAGGAGAGGGGTGTGGTAGTGGGGTGAGGGGGGGAGGGGGGGCGGTTAGGGGAGAGGGGGAGAGGGGAGGGGCGGGGGGGGAGGGGGAGAGGGTAGGGGAGGGGGGTGGAGGGGGTGGGGGGGGGGGGAGGGGGGGAGGGGGGGGGGGGGGGGGGGGGGGGGGGGGAGGGGGGGGGGGGGGGGGGGGGGGGGGGTGGGGTGGAGGTGGGGTGGGGGGGAGGTGTGATGGGGGGGAGAGGGGGGTTGGGGGGGGGGGGGGGGAGGGATGGGGTGGGAGGGTTAGAGGGTAGGGTGAAAGAGGGAGGGGTGGGGGGGGGGGGGAGGGGGTCTGGGGGGCGGGGCAAGGGGGGGAGGGGGGGGGGGAAGGGGGGAGGGGGGGGGGCACGGGGTGGGTGGGGTGGGGGGGGGGAGGGGGGTTGTGTAGGGGGTAGGAGGGGGAGGAGTGTGGGTGGTAGCGAAGGGGGAGAGGGAGGGGAGAGGGTGAGGGTGGCAGGGTAGGAGGGGGTAGGGGAGGGGGGGGAGAGGGTGGGGAGTGGGGGAGGAGTAGGGGTAGAGGGGCGGTGTGGCTAGGGGGGGGGGAGGGGGGGTGGGGGGGGAGGGGTAGAGGGCGGTGAAGGGGAAGGGGGAGCAGAGGGGGAGGGGAGAAGGTGGGGGGGGGGGGGGGGGGGAGGGGTGAGATGGGGGGGTGGGTGTTGGAAGGTGGTTAGGTGTGGGAGGGGGGGTGAGGAAAGGGGATGGAGGCGTGGAGGAGGGGGGAGTGAAGGGGTGGTTAGGGGGGGCTGGGGGTGGGGGGGGGAGGGGGGGGGGGGAGGGGGGGGGTGAGGGGGGCGGGGAAGTGAAGGGGGGGGTAGAGGGGTATAAGAAGGGGTGGAGGGGGGGGGGAGGGGGGAGTGTGGGGAGGGGGGGAAAGGGGGGGGGGGGATGAGGGGGGGGGGGGGGGGGGGTGGGGGTGGGGGTACATGGGCGGTGCATGCGTAGAGTGGTGGGTGCATGGGATGTGCGTATATGTGTGTATGGTGATCGTATGTAGCGCTTGATGATCTAAAACATGTGAGACGTCCATTTTACCTGTGAAGTAAATGCAGACAGACAGACAGACAGACAGACAGACAGACAGACAGACAGATAGACATGCAGACAGACAGATATAGACACATAGAGACACACACATACACACTAACAAAGACACACACAAACACACACACTGACAGACACAGACATACACACACGCAGGGATACACACAGGAATACACACAGACAGGCACATATATCCCTTCAAACCCTGCACCCTCACGCCTCCTCCCTCCTCCCCCGCCATTCTCAGAAGATTTTCCTCCCCCAGCAGCTGAAGCTATTTGATGCAATTGTGTGTATGTATGTGCGTGTGTGTGTGCAAAATGAATCATTTACTACTTCTAACCCACCATTCTCAGAGGAGTTTTCACCCCAAGCAGTTGAAGCTGTTTGAAGGAATTGTGTGTATGTATGTGTGTGTGTGTGTGAATGTGTGTGAGCGTGAAATGAATCATTTGCTACTACAAACCCGCCATTCTCAGAGGATCTTCCACCCCAAGCAGCTGAAGCTGTTTGATGGAACTGGAAATTATGAATGTATAAATAATATCAACTTCCTCCCCCGCCATTCTCAGAGGATCTTTCACCCCAAGCAGTTGAAGCTGTTTGATGGAATTGGAAATGATAAAATATATAGACATTATAAACTTCCTCCTCCGCCATTCTCAGAGGATCTTTTACCCCAAGCAGTTGAAGCTGTTTAATGGAATTGGAAACAACCCGGCATATATCTAACATTATGTATTACATTACATGATATATTCTCAGAGGATCTTCCACCCCCAGCAGCTGAGGCTGTTGGGTGGAATTGGAAACAACCAGGCATATATCTAGCATTATGTATAACATTATAATGATTATTAATTGGAAACAACCCGGCATATATCTAACATTATGTATAACATTTCATTATATATTCTCAGAGGATCTTCCACCCCCAGCAGCTGAGGTTGTTTGATGGAATTGGACACAACCCGGCGTATATGGCCATTGTAGGTGAAGTGTTTGACGTCTCCAAGGAGCCAACGCTTTACGGTAAGCGGCACAGCACAATTCCGCCACATAGCCGCATTAAACACCAATTGTATGTTTTACATTACATTACATTACATTACATTACATTACATTACATTTTACACAATTTGTATGTATTACATTACATAACACACACATCGTATGCATTACATTACATTACACACCAATTGTATGTATTGCATTGCATCACATTTCACACCAATTGTATGTATTACATTGTATTACATTTCACACCAATTGTATGTATTACATTGCATTACACTTCACACCAATTGTATGTATTACATTGCATTACACTTCACACCAATTGTATGTATTACATTGCATTACACTTCACACCAATTGTATGTATTACATTGCATTACATTTCACACCAATTGTATGTATTAAATTGCATTGCACTTCACACCAATCGTATGTATTACATTGCATTACACTTCACACCAATTGTATGTATTAAATTGCATTACACTTCACACCAATTGTATGTATTACATTGCATTACACTTCACACCAATTGTATGTATTACATTGCATTACATTTCACACCAATTGTATGTATTACATTGCATTACAGTATTGCAATAGACAGGCCATAGATGAACCAAGACAAGCTTGCTCCACAACACCATATGTATGTTGAAGTAATTGTGACTAATGGACATACACACGGACATTTTGTGTGGCCCCCTGTATATTTTGTGGGCATTTTGGGCCTTTTCCCCGCTATGTATATAGCGATCGCTAGTTTTGACCCCGTTTTGGCGAAAACTAACTGCATGCTCAAGTAATTGTGACTAATGGACATACACACGGACATTTTGTGTGGCTCCCTGTATATTTTGTGGGCATTTTAGGTCTTTTCCCCGCTATGTATAGCAATCGCTAGTTTTGACCCCTGTTCGGCAAAAACTAACTGCATGCTCAAGTAATTGTGACTAATGGACATACACACGGACATTTTGTGTGGCTCCCTGTATATTTTGTGGGCATTTTGGGTCTTTTCCCCGCTATATATAGCGATCGCTAGTTTTGACCCCGTTTGGCGAAAACTAACTGCATGCTCAAGTAATTGTGACTCATGGATGTACGCATGGACATTTTGTGTGGTCCCCTGCAAGCATGCCAGGTCTTTTTTACCGCTATATATAGCGATCGCTAGTTTGACCCGTTTTAGTGAAAACTCATTGCATGCTTAAGTAATTGTGACCAGCGGACACACACAGACATTTTGTCTGGTCCCCCCCTCTGGTCCCAGGGATATCTTTTTCAAATCAAAAGGAGGAAATCTTATTTCTTTTCTTTTTTCCCCTCCCTATTTTCCTCCCAAAACAGGATCCTTATTCCGATTTGGGTCGATTTGGGTCATATTTAGTCAATTTCAGTAGAAAAAATAAATAAAACATTTTTTAGGTTTCTTATTCCGATAATTTTGGCCAAAACGGGGTCTCGTATTCCGATCAAAATATTTTCCGGTAAAAAAAATCCCTGCCTGTTCCCCTGCATATTTTGTGAGCATGTATTGCCTTGTCATTCATGTACGAAATTGTTTTGATGATAGTCCAAGGGTATTCACTTTGTCTCATATAACTTGCATAACCTCAAAAACTCAAGATCAACTCTAGATTGTTAGGGGGGGCTCATTGGAAGAAACACACATTGGAAAACAAATTGTATGCATGCTGCCCATGATTTAACGAGACAAACAAATTGTAAGCATGCTGCCCACGATTTAACGAGACAAACAAATTGTAAGCATGCTGCCCATGATTTAACGAGACAAACAAATTGTAAGCATGCTGCCCACGATTTAACGAGACAAACAAATTGTAAGCATACTGCCCATGATTTAACGAGACAAACAAATTGTAAGCATGCTGCCCACGTTTTAACGAGACAAACAAATTATAAGCATGCTGCCCATGATTTAACGAGACAAACAAATTGTAAGCATGCTGCCCACGTTTTAACGAGACAAACAAATTGTAAGCATGCTGCCCACGATTTAACGAGACAAACAAATTGTAAGCATGCTGCCCACAATTTAACGAGACAAACAAATTGTAAGCATGCTGCCCACGATTTAACGAGACAAACAAATTGTAAGCATGCTGCCCACAACAGAGGACCTGACATCGAGTTTTATACACCACACACACACCTCACACTACACACACACACAAGCAAAGCCCCCCCCCCCCCCCCCCCCCCCCCCCCCCCCCCTCTCTCACACTTACCACCACCACCACCACCACCACTCACACACACTCACCACCACCACCACCACTCACACACACACACTCACCACCACCACCACCACCACCCACACACACACACACACACACACTCACCACCACCACCACCACACACACACACACACTCACCACCACCACCACCACCACCACCACCACCACCACTCACACACACTCACCACCACCACCACCACCACACACAGACTACCCACACACTCACCACCACCACCACCACCACCCCCTACCCATATGCAGGCAAGGGTGGCCCCTACAACTGCTTTGTTGGAAAAGAGGGAACTAGAGCGTTTGGTACAGGTATGCACTTCATGGAGCATTTTTGGCGGAGCCCCCCCTTCTGGAGGGCGGCAGCCCCCAGGGTTGCCCACATGTCCGTCTGTGCGTCCGACCGGCCGAAAAATTGAAGCCTAACACGTCAGCCAACTGTCTCATAACTAACTGGCTTCTGTTGCCAACATACTCCGCCAATTTTCCGCCAAGCTTGTGACGCTGCATAGGACTTGTCTTGATTGTAATGGATAGTCGTGGTGATGGTGGTGGTGGTGGTAGTAGTAGGGGTGGAGGTAGTTGTATTCGTGGTAGTGGCGGTAGGGATGGAGGTAGTGGGATTGGTGGTAGGGGTGGAGGTAGTTGTATTCGTGGTGGTGGTGGTAGGGGTGAAGCTAGTGGAAGTGGTGGTAGTGGACTGCTGAGGTGGCTGCACTGGACCCCCCAAGGGACTTCCACTTGCTGGTGCCTGAGGCCATCAAGGCCTGGGGGCATATGGAGAAGGCTCCTAGGCCTTTGGCACATGTAGGCACTTCATCCGGGAGGGGACAGGGGACAGGGACAGGGGAGATGGTTGTGTCTAGGAGGGGGGGGGGGGGGGGGGGGGGGGGGGGGGGGGGGGGGAATGGGAATGGTTGTGTTTGGGGCGCACAGGTAGGCTCTTAATGGATCATCTTCTTGATTGGACTTCTTGATTGTACTTCATGGACCATCTTCTTGATTGGACTTCTTGATTGTACTTCATGGACCATCTCCTTGATTGTACTTCTTGGTTACACTTCATGGACCATCTTCTTGATTGGACTTCTTGATTGTACTTCATGGACCATCTCCTTGATTGTACTTCTTGGTTACACTTCATGGACCATCTTCTTGATTGCACTTCATGGACCATCTTCTTGATTGTACTTCATGGACCATCTTCTTGATTGTACTTCATGGACCATCTTCTTGATTGTACTTCATGGACCATCTCCTTGATTTAACTTCTTGGTTACACTTCATGGACCATCTTCTTGATTGGACTTCTTGATTGTACTTCATGGACCATCTTCTTGATTGTACTTCATGGACCATCTTCTTGATTGGACTTCTTGATTGGACTTCATGGACCATCTTCTTGATTGGACTTGATTGGACTTTATGGACGATCTTCTTGATTGCACTTCATGAACCATCTTATTGGTTGGACTTGATGATTGAAGTACTCACCCGCCTTCCACTGCTCACCTCATCTCTTCATCAGGCAATTTGAAGTACGACCTAAATGATGAAACCGAAAACTTGTCAAATGAGCAGCTTGCAGACATTTTTGCCTGGAGGGAGTATTATCGCAAGGTGTGACGAAAGGATCAGCTTGTGTGTGTGTCTGGGGGGGTGGGGTGGGGGGGGGAGTGGGATGAGGCTCGGGGGGGAAAGGTTGGGGGAGAGGGACAGGGAAGCTGGTTGTGTTTGGGGGAGGGCGATTAGAGGGGAGTAGGATGAGGGGAGAGGGTCAGGGGAGGTGGTTGCGTCTGGGGGGAGGAAGAAGGGAGAGGGTAAAGGGGGAGTGGGGGGCAGTATGATGAGGGGAGAGGGTCAGGGGAGTGGTGGTTGTGTCCTGGGGGAGCGGAGGTGTTGGAAGGGGAGTGGGGGGCCACAAGGATAAGGTGGGGAGTGGTGGTGAAGGGGATGTGGGGGCTAGTAGGATGGGGGGACTGAGGGTCAGGAGGGAGGTGGTTGTGTCGTGTGGGCAGTGGTCAAAAGATGACGGGTGGGAGGGTTGTGAAGAGATGACGTTTGGGGGCAGTAGGATGATGGAAGAAGGGGGTTCAGGGGAGGTGGTGGTCTGGGGGGGAGGGTGAAGGGAAAGTGGGGGGCACTAGGAAAGGGGGGAGGTGAAGAGGAGTGAGTGGGGGGCAGTAAGTAGGATGAGGGTGAGAGGGCCTCTGGGGGAGGGGGGTTGTCTGGGTGGGAGAAGAAGGGGGAGGTGAAGGGGAGTGGAGTGGAGGGCAGTAGGATGAGTGGTTGAGAGGGGTAAGGGAGGGTGGTTGTGTCTGGGGGGAGGGTGAAGAGGAGTGGGGGCCACTAGGATAAGGGGGGAGGGTGAAGGGGAGTGGAGTGGAGGGCAGTAGGAGGAGTGAGGTGTAGAGGGTCAGGGGAGTTGAGATGGTTGTGTTTGGATGGTTAGGGTGAAGGAAGTGGAGGGGCAAAGTAGGAGGAGGAGGGTGGGTGTGATGAAATGAAGAGGTGGTATGGAGGGCAGGGGAGGGGGCTTTTGGCGTGCTTATTCCTGCTGTTTGGCTCCAAAAACAAATATATGGTAACCCCTCCACCAAATACTCTTAGAAGCTACCCCATAGAACATCTACGAAGGTACATAATTTAGCACTTGTGATATATATAGCACCTTCAAGAAAACCCTCCCCCCCTACCCACCCAACCCTCACCCCCAAAAGACTCTAACGTAGCACCCCCAAAACTGAGGGTAAGTAAATTTGAAGCGACTGTGATGTACATAGCCCCCTCAGGAACCCCCCCCCCCCCCCCCCCCACACCACCCCACCACTACATCTACCCCCAAAAAGACCAAGTTACATATTGAGTACTGTGAGATATAATTATAGAAAGCACCTTCAAGAAAGCCCACGCGAGATGCTCAGAGACTGGTCCATGCAGCCGTAAATTATACAGTGCTCAAGCTATCCCCTCCAGCATGGTCTACCAGGTTTATTTTGGGCGGAGCCCCACTCAGACTCGGTTCTGTACCAGGTGTTATTGTTTGGGCGGACAGCCACCACGTCCACCCCTGGTGCTACCAGGGTTATTTTGCGGCGGAGCACCCCTCCACCAATTATTGTTTTGGGTTGTGCCGGGTTATTTGGGCGGAAAGCCCCCTCTTCAACAGGGAGCGAGGGAGAGCCCCCAGGGGGTGACCCATTGGTCCGTACCCGATACCATCACGTAGCCAAACCTGGACCGGTCCGTTGGACCGAGAGAGTAAGTCCTGACACGCTCAAAGCACACAGTCTCATTAGCATAAGTCGGCTTCGAGTTCTTGCCATCCTGTCGCGAACACTCTCCGCCATTTGTTAGCGTCGCATGCGACGCTGCATAGAACTTGTTAAATTTGAGCTTGAACTTGGTCACATACCTTCTGCAAAAAATTGGCTGCTCGCTGTCTTCGGCTCTTAAGCAGTAAGAATTTTTTTACCAGAAAAATGTAAACGTGGACAAATTGTTTGAAGGGAAGGTTGATTTTTATGGGAAGGTTGATTTTTAAGGGAAAGAAGCAGTTTGTTTACGTAGCACCCTGGTGCTCATAATGGCTTCTGGGGTGTAACTAGGAGCTTTTGGGGCTTTAACAGCAACCCCCAAAAGACTCTATCGTAGCATCCCCAAAAGACACCAAGGTACATCATTTAGCTAGTATCATTGTAAAATACCCTCCGGAGTGCGAACCGCGGAGCCTGGGGGGGTTCAGGGGGTAATTTCTGCCTAGTTTAGCCATAACCATGCGTCGCCAAGCAGCGGCAGAATGACGAGGCGACGACGAAAGAAAGAAAGCAGTGTCCAGGTCAAAGCCTATAAAGTGCCCAATCAGCTTCTAGAGATCAAAGACAAGGTTTTCAACCTCTCCCCACCCCATGCCACCCCACCTCACCCCATCTAATCCCACCCCATCCCACCCCACCCCATCCCACCCCATCCCACCCCACCCTTGCAGAAGTACCAGATGAAGGGAAAGCTGGGTGGCCCGTTCTACAAGAGGGAGGATGGAAAGGCAACCAAGTACCTAGCACGTGTAAGTCTGCTGGCCCAGGATTATATTGCCTTGCTAGCTGGGTGTGGTGGGGGGGATTGTTGGTGGTGTGGTGTGGTGGGGGGTGGGGGTGGTGGTGGTGGTCTGCACGGTACCTAGAGGTACCTAACACATGTAAGTCAGCTGGAGGTTGTGGGTGTTAGTGTTTTTGTGTCAGCTGGAGGTTGTGGGTGTTAGTGTTTTTGTGTCAGCTGGAATGGGGAATTTCCGCTGGAATGGTGGTGGTGTGGTGGGTGGGTGGTGGTTGTGGGGTGGGTGGTGGTGTGGGGGTCCCGTGCATCATGCCTGTGCACGAAGGGGTGGGGGAGTGGGGGGAATGTTTTGGTGGTGCTGTGCGTGGGGCGAATGGTGGTGGTTGGTCCCGGCATGGTTCACCTAGAGGTACCTAGCGCCTGTACAGTTAGCTGGCGTTTGGTCACTGTTCCGCAAGGCCGGGTTTTCCCAGAACTTTTTTAATCCCCACCCCATGTCTCCGCCCATAGCCCAGCTGCCCCCTGCCCAACCCGTAACACACCTATGCCAAAAGTGGCGGCCACGTAATCTGCACACCCACCTACTGATGCCCGCAGATCCCGTCACGCCCGCCGCCACACCCAGCAAGACCAGCGGCCGCAGCTGCCAGTCCTTTTGCACCGACCGCTGCACCCACCACAACACCACACAGCCACAACCCAAAACAACCCAAACACACAACAACACAACACCACCAGCCTTCCACAAACAACACACCCAAACACACCCCAACAACACAACACACAGACAACACAAACAACACAAACAACACAGACAACACAAACAACACAAACAACGCAAACAACACAAACAACACAGACAACACAAACAACACAAACAACACAAACAACACAGACAACACAAACAACACAAACAACACAAACAACACAAACAACACAAACAACACAAAAAACACCCAACACACCGCAGCAAGAGCAGAAGGCAGCAACAGCAAAGTCCTTCGCACAGAGGCAACAGGAGGAGGTGGAGCGCTTCCCCACTTGTGCTACCTCTCATACGAATGAAGGTAAACTGCCTTTCCTGTTTGGGGCAGGAATCGTAGTTAGTTGTAGGTAGTTGTAGGTAGATGTAGGTAGTTTTTACACAGTTCCCCACTTGTGCTACCTCTCATACCGATGAAGTTAAAAACTGCTTTCCTGGTGGCCAAGGATATGGGCAAGTCCCCCTCCCAGCCTAGTTAGGCTACCCTGGGACTGGTAAAAAAATACATACCTTAACACCTATCCAAACCATCGAAGGGGACGTGTGGGTGCCCAAGGGCCTGGGTTCCCACACCTTCCCTCTAATGCCCCAGGGATTTTTATTTCCGCTATATATAGCGATCGCTAGTTTTGACCCTGTTTTGGCAAAATTATCGCTGTAAAAAAGGGGGGGGGGAAGTTGTTTTTGCCCCATATGGCCCTGAAAAGCTACAGGAAGCTATAAAAAGCTATAGAAAGCACTAAAACGCTGTTCCTGGAGGAGGCTTACTACCATAAAGCTAGGAAAAACCCACTTTCAGATTTGAAAACAAAATCACTGCTATGCCCCTCTCCAAGCTCCAACCTCTTGTCTCCTCCCCTCTCTCTGCACTCAACCCTCCATTCCCCCCCCCCCCCCCCCCCCCCCCCCCCCCCCCTCTCCCCCATCCACCCTCATGCCGCCCAACCGCAGGTGTCTTGGTCCCATATGAATATTGCCACATCCCTATTAGCTTCTACTCCACCCCCTACCCTCCATGCCCCTCTCCCCTCTCCCCCATCCACCCTCATGCTACACAACCACAGGTATCTTGGTCTCATATGAATATTGCCGCGTCCATAGGAGCTCCTCCTCCACCCCGTACCCTCCATGCCCCTTTCCGCCCTCCACCCTCACATCCCCATTCTGCGCAACCGCAGGTGTCATGGTCTCATGTGGAGAAGGTCACATCCCCAGAAGAGTCTTCCGATTGACGGACAGTGGTACGTTTGATTTCCGGTGTGCATGCCAAGATGGGGTAATGTGGCCAGAGGACCCGCGTGCCCCCTACCCTGACTGTCATCCAACGGCATCCTCTTGCCTAGACCTGCAGGCGGGCAGCGCACAGCATACAGCTGCTGAACCTAAGGATGAGTTGTAGATGCTTCTGGTCTTCACCACCACTCGCTGCACCCAGCACCACTTCCAGCACGCGCCACCCCAGCAGCACTCCTGGAACTCCGTGCCTTATACCCAAAGGCACCCTCTTGCCGTTGTCGTCCGTCACCCTCTTGCCTGGACCTGCAGACAGTCAGCGCACAGCATGCAGATGTTAAACCTAATGATGAGCTTAACATGCTTCCGTTCTTTACCACCACTCCCGGCACCGACCACCACTCCTAGGGTACCCCATGCCTCCTAAACTGAATGTCGTCCAACGGAGTCCTCTTGTATGTACAAGCAGGCGGGCAGCACACGGAATTCTGCTGCTGAACTTAAGGATGAGTATTAGATGCTTCCGGTCTTTGCCACCACTCCTAGGATCCCCCCTTCCCCCAACCTGAATGTCATCAGACAGATTCCTCTTGCCTGTACAAGCAGGCGGGCAGCGTACAGCATGCAGCTGCTAAACCTAAGGATGCATATTAGATGCGTCCGGTCTTCACCACCACTCCTAGGTTCCCCCGGGGTTTCCCCCCTGCCCCCTTACCTGAAAGTCATCAGACAGAGTCCTCTTGCCTGTTTAAGCAGGCGGGCAGTGTACGGCATGCAGCTGCTGAACCTAAGGATGCGTTGCAGGTGCTCACAGTCTTCACTGCTATCCTCTAGCCAGGTCCAGCAGGCAGGGAGAATGCAGTATGCAGGTGGCGCTGCTGATGTACGGTACTACTGTGCTGATGTACAGCATGCAGCCTGCTGGTGGCGCTGCTGATGTACAGTACTGCTGTGCTGATGCACAGCACGCAGCCTGCAGGTGGCGCTGCTGGTGTACGGTACTGCTTTGCTGATTTACAGCACGCAGCCTGCAGGTGGCGCTGCTGCTGTACAGTACTGCTATGCTGATGTACAGCACGTAGCCTGCAGGTGGCCAGCTGGTGTATAGTACTGCTGTGCTGATGTACAGCACACAGCCTGCAGGTGGCCCTGCTGATGTACGGTACTGCTGTGCTGATGTACAGCACGCAGCCTGCAGGTGGCGCTGCTGGTGTACGGTACTGCTGTGCTGATGTACAGCATGCAGCCTGCAGATGGCCCTGCTGATGTACGGTACTGCTGTGCTGATGTACAGCACGTAACCTGCAGGTGGCCAGCTGGTGTACAGTACTGCTGTGCTGATGTACAGCACACAGCCTGCAGGTGGCCCTGCTGATGTACGGTCTGCTGTGCTGATGTACAGCACACAGCCTGCAGGTGGCCCTGCTGATGTACGGTACTGCTGTGCTGATGTACGGTACTGCTGTGCTGATGTACAGCACGCAGCCTGCAGGTGGCCCTGCTGGTGTACAGTACTGCTGTGCTTATGTGCCCCCTCGGGCGGCGCCAGCCGGCGTTGCGCATGACCTGCGGATGCCGCATGGAAGCTTCGAGATGCAGAAGACCGAGACCCAGATCGAGACCCAGGCCCAGACCCTGACCCGCCCTGACCCAGACCCAGACCCAGACCCAGATCGAGACCGAGACCCAGATCAAGACCGAGACTCAGATTGAGACTGAGACCTAGACCCGCCCAGACCCAGACCGATACACAGACCCAGACCGAGACCCAGACCGATACACAGATCCAGACCGATACACAGACCCAGACCCAGACCCAGACCCAGACCGAGGCACAGACCGATACACAGACCCAGACCCAGACCGAGGCACAGACCGAGGCACAGACCCAGACCGGGACACAGACCCAAGAAACCACGACCGTGCGAGAGGTGACCGCCCGATAGGGCGGTCACCTCTATTTACTTGAACTGAAACTTGAGCTTGGTGACATGGCTCCGGCCAGCAACTTGGCTGCTCGCCGTCTTCGGGAGTAACCTAAGTACCCGTGAAACCGTATTGAACTCGAACTTGCTTGTATGTATGTCATGGGCACAATAATGGCACCAGGCTCCAGCCAGCAATTTGGCTGCTCGCTGTCTCCGGCAGTACCGTATAAGGAATATTATTCAACTGGTTTCGGAAGATTCAGACTATCGTTCTTCAAAGAAACCAAAGCACATCGTGCAATGTGTTCATTCAAACTTTATATAAGTGCATGCAGCAAGCATATGGCTCTGGTCATGGTAGTGCTGTTCAGAGACAAAATCGACTTTCTCTGATTGGACCCAAATTGACTAGGAATGATGGTTGAGAGAAAATTTCGCAACAATTTTTCAAAGACATGGATTTTGGACCCACTTTATTTTTTCCATTGATTTTTTCGCCAAAAATGCAAATCCGTGGCTGTCTCTCACAACCGCTTTGCGAAAATTCTGAAGGGCCCATAATTATTAAAGTATTGATTGGGAAATTTCAGAAAAAGTGGAGTGTGATATGGCCCAAAATAGGTTACATGCTTTTTGCACCAAACCGACCCACTTATGAGGCTAATACAATTTGATCCGCCCAATGTTTTCACCCATCGCCTTGGCCACGGAGTCCACGAACCCCATAGAGCCATAGGACAACTCCTACGCCCATTCGGGCAACTTTGGGAGGACCCAAGGCAATTCACCTCCAATTATAGGGTAAAAACAGAGGGTTCTGGCACCTTCGATAATGACACCTGGTTTTGATACGGTACCTTAGATGATCTATGGCCGATCCGTCACATCCTGAGTCGACCTATCATTCCTTGGAGCGTTCTGCTCGACCGTTGCCCGGCCCTCCCCGGGCGCTGGCGCTACGGAAGCTCCGTTTGAAAATTCGATCTGGACAGCAGATTGAGAAATAATTCCCAACTCCTATCGTGAAACCATTTGCGCCTGAGCGAAACCTGCATGCTACTGCTAGGCTTTGTGCAGGCAGCTACAGAAGAGGATCCCGAGTCATCGTTGGAGGCAGAGAACTAGGGGCGCGCCATCCGAAACGAGGCTGGGAACGGGGCTTGCGCAAGCACGGATATAGCCTATCGATAGGAGGTCCTGGTGAGTTGGCAATTGTCCACCATACTGCTTGGACTCGATTTAACTCGCTGATCAAGGTATTGGATCTCTGTCAAGCGCATGGCCTTCTCGCCGTCCTTGGGCAACAATTGATCCAGATCAGCTGCACCGCGGTCAGAAACCTCTCCTCCCGATTCCGGTTTTCACCCTCTTTTCGTGATTTCGCATGCGGCGAGTGGATCAGAGTGGCTATACCTGGTTAAGTGAGCGGATACTGTAACGTGTGAAACACGTCTAAGCTTGAAACGGAGTATCAGGAGAGAAAGGAGTTGAACCTCTCTATTGTCTGGCCTCAGACACTCAAGCTCGGCTTAAGTACCCTACATTCTCCCGCGGTTCAGCGAATAAACCCGTTGATGCTTCTGGACATTCGCATATCATAAAGCCGTTGCTGGAGATGCGAATATGCCGAGTCGCGGACGTAGGGCGCGCGAAGGGCGCGTTGACCGAGGGCGCGGACCAGTTTAACGGTTGTAACCGTCTAGACAGGTCCCGTCAGCTCCCCTTCCTCGGGGAAGTCGTCGCCACCTCGAGGTAGCGCAGGTGACGGATCGTTATCTGTCACATTTCCCCCCTCTCTAGCTCGCGACTTCTCCTGGAGCTTTGTCGTAGGACGTACTCGTCAGGGGGTTCTGTCGAGTCCTCGCGACGAGTGCAGGGGCGGACCGGCGCGTGCGGATCAGGGACGTGTGGGACAGCGAGGTCGGATTCGAGTGCCCACGTATGGACGTGATCAGAGTGCAGGCACTGTACGAAGTAGCGAAGGAGTCCTGAGTCGATTTGGTGGTCGACCACTACACTGATTACGTAGACGAACCCGTTCGAAATTCGAATTGCGTAGAGGGGTCGTCGGTATAGCCCAGAAAGATCGGGGTAGGGGCGAATTATCGGGGATCCATCGGGGACGTATGCCTTGATTATGGACACGTGGAACGTAGGGTGGATGCGTCAGCCCTCGGGGAGGTCGATGGTCGTATGGGCGCTGGAAAGGCCTGTGTCGCACAGCCCAAGGCGTGGGTCGCATGGTAAACCCAAGACACCGCCTGAGGGCTGTCAGAAGGGAGTATCGTGTCGGGAGGTTGGAGAGCGACTCGTGTGAAGCAATCGGGTGCAATAGGTCTCAGTTGGCAAGGCGGTCGGGATTGCCATCGTTCGGGGTCAGCGTACGTGCGCTGTCGTTCGGAAGGGAGACTTATGAGGGGTGATCAGTCCCTGTTTTTGTCCCGGTTCGTGTTTGGTTCGTGTTCGTTGTGTGTACGGCTCGGTGTGTGTGTGTTACGGACCTGGCCAGGTATATTTTTCGTGGATTCAGACCCCTCTGATTTGGTAAGCCCACGTATAGGGAGCGGTTGTATCGTGCCTTGGCAGCGCTCGTGTGAAGCCTTCACCGATGAGCACAAATGACAGGATCGAACGTCGAGGTTAACATCAAGGCGCATCGCTGGCCACCAGTAATAACGGCCGATAGAGTCGAACTTGCGTTCGCACTCCGGGTGCCCGCATCACCGGGTATCATGGACTGCGAACAAGGTGCGACTCTTGAGGGCGTTTCCATGTGGGACCACGATCAGCGACTTGGATGCAACAGTTCGATACTGAACGATACGTACCACCCTCGTGAATGAGCACGCCCCGTGAGCCTTTTTACGTGGATCGGGATGGGCAAGGTGCGTGGGTAAGACTTTTCTTTAATGGCGGTGAAGGCGCTTTGACATTCTTGGGCCCAGATTTTCGCAAAACCTGATCCCCGCAGTCCGGCGTTCCGTTTACCGAGGGGTTTTAGCGGCGTTGAAATTGGCGATCCAACCCAAGGGTATGTTTGTCAGAGGGGCAGCGAGCGAGAAGTATCCTTAGTGGAACGGTTATACCTGCGTCGAACAGGTCTGAGTCTGGCAGGCGTGACTGCCTGGACGTGCGTTTCGTTAACTCGATTGCCATCCCTCGAGAGCACGTGGCCGAGATACTTCATTTCGGAAGTTCGGGTTCGAAAAATATGCCTGTTTCGTTTAGGAAGAGGCGAGTCTTCCACTCGTTGGACCATTCGGTTGTTCCTTCGTGTTCTGCATCGGCTACTGAAGAGGATCTTCCAAGTAGACGATGGTGAATATGCCAATGAAATCTCGGAATGACTATCATGAAGGCCGATGGGGCGATGGCGAGTCCGGACGGCAGGACTTTCGATACTAGTATTCGTGGGGAAAAACAAATAGGCTGACGAACCCTATCGCACCCAAGTCATGGACTCGTTGTTGAATCTCGAGGAGTCCAGCGTGAGACTCGCAGTGTCCGCGTGAGGACGTCGGGGATGCCGCCAATCACTGAGTGATGGGGCAAACAAATGGGGTGTCCCTACGAAGGACCTGAATTCGTATTGGCATGGGGAATTCTGGAAGTTGAACGAAGTCCCAATTGAACAGTTTCAGCTCGAGCTACGTTCACATTGCTGGTGAATATTCTGGTGGATACGAGCCCCGTCTCAGCCGGAGGTGCGTTCACTAAACGTAAGAAGTTTAGGGTGGAAAGTAGCCCAAGGGCCTTGCGTTCTGTAATTCCGAAAAGCTCGTTTCGACCCAAGCTGCAGGCTACAAGTTCAGGGTGTGTTGTCGTGAGGCGTTGTCGATTTACGCCCGTCCTGGGGACCCAGGGGCCCAGGGGGTGGCCCGTGACCAGAGGCGGAAGCATGGGAGGTGACATTCGGGTCGTGAGTGGGAACGGGAAACGGAACAAGGAACGAGCATTTCGCTGTTGCAACGGAACAAGGGACAAGCAAAGCGCATGGGATCATTGGCTTATTATCATTACCCGTCCAAATGGGGGACTTTCGAGGGCAGGCATCACAAACGGAAACAAGTATCAATTCTGGATGCTCCAACGTTGGCATTACGACTTCTGAGTTCTTACCGACGGGATAGCAACCTCGAGGTAGGAGAACCACTGTTTCAGGGAGCGGGGCGGGTGGGTGGGTGCATTGCCTAGCGAGGGTCCGGAAAGTAAGGTCCACGGAAGAGGGTGTTGATCTGCGGATAGGTGGGTGGGGGCCAGCGTGAAAAAAGATCAGGCTCCGAAACCAAATGTAATGTGTGAAACACGTCTAAGCTTGAAACGGAGTATCAGGAGAGAAAGGAGTTGAACCTCTCTATTGTCTGGCCTCAGACACTCAAGCTCGGCTTAAGTACCCTACATTCTCCCGCGGTTCAGCGAATAAACCCGTTGATGCTTCTGGACATTCGCATATCATAAAGCCGTTGCTGGAGATGCGAATATGCCGAGTCGCGGACGTAGGGCGCGCGAAGGGCGCGTTGACCGAGGGCGCGGACCAGTTTAACGGTTGTAACCGTCTAGACAGGTCCCGTCAGCTCCCCTTCCTCGGGGAAGTCGTCGCCACCTCGAGGTAGCGCAGGTGACGGATCGTTATCTGTCACATTTCCCCCCTCTCTAGCTCGCGACTTCTCCTGGAGCTTTGTCGTAGGACGTACTCGTCAGGGGGTTCTGTCGAGTCCTCGCGACGAGTGCAGGGGCGGACCGGCGCGTGCGGATCAGGGACGTGTGGGACAGCGAGGTCGGATTCGAGTGCCCACGTATGGACGTGATCAGAGTGCAGGCACTGTACGAAGTAGCGAAGGAGTCCTGAGTCGATTTGGTGGTCGACCACTACACTGATTACGTAGACGAACCCGTTCGAAATTCGAATTGCGTAGAGGGGTCGTCGGTAGCCCAGAAAGATCGGGGTAGGGGCGAATTATCGGGGATCCATCGGGGACGTATGCCTTGATTATGGACACGTGGAACGTAGGGTGGATGCGTCAGCCCTCGGGGAGGTCGATGGTCGTATGGGCGCTGGAAAGGCCTGTGTCGCACAGCCCAAGGCGTGGGTCGCATGGTAAACCCAAGACACCGCCTGAGGGCTGTCAGAAGGGAGTATCGTGTCGGGAGGTTGGAGAGCGACTCGTGTGAAGCAATCGGGTGCAATAGGTCTCAGTTGGCAAGGCGGTCGGGATTGCCATCGTTCGGGGTCAGCGTACGTGCGCTGTCGTTCGGAAGGGAGACTTATGAGGGGTGATCAGTCCCTGTTTTGTCCCGGTTCGTGTTTGGTTCGTGTTCGTTGTGTGTACGGCTCGGTGTGTGTGTGTTACGGACCTGGCCAGGTATATTTTTCGTGGATTCAGACCCCTCTGATTTGGTAAGCCCACGTATAGGGAGCGGTTGTATCGTGCCTTGGCAGCGCTCGTGTGAAGCCTTCACCGATGAGCACAAATGACAGGATCGAACGTCGAGGTTAACATCAAGGCGCATCGCTGGCCACCAGTAATAACGGCCGATAGAGTCGAACTTGCGTTCGCACTCCGGGTGCCCGCATCACCGGGTATCATGGACTGCGAACAAGGTGCGACTCTTGAGGGCGTTTCCATGTGGGACCACGATCAGCGACTTGGATGCAACAGTTCGATACTGAACGATACGTACCACCCTCGTGAATGAGCACGCCCCGTGAGCCTTTTTACGTGGATCGGGATGGGCAAGGTGCGTGGGTAAGACTTTTCTTTAATGGCGGTGAAGGCGCTTTGACATTCTTGGGCCCAGATTTTCGCAAAACCTGATCCCCGCAGTCCGGCGTTCCTTTTACCGAGGGGTTTTAGCGGCGTTGAAATTGGCGATCCAACCCAAGGGTATGTTTGTCAGAGGGGCAGCGAGCGAGAAGTATCCTTAGTGGAACGGTTATACCTGCGTCGAACAGGTCTGAGTCTGGCAGGCGTGACTGCCTGGACGTGCGTTTCGTTAACTCGATTGCCATCCCTCGAGAGCACGTGGCCGAGATACTTCATTTCGGAAGTTCGGGTTCGAAAAATATGCCTGTTTCGTTTAGGAAGAGGCGAGTCTTCCACTCGTTGGACCATTCGGTTGTTCCTTCGTGTTCTGCATCGGCTACTGAAGAGGATCTTCCAAGTAGACGATGGTGAATATGCCAATGAAATCTCGGAATGACTATCATGAAGGCCGATGGGGCGATGGCGAGTCCGGACGGCAGGACTTTCGATACTAGTATTCGTGGGGAAAAACAAATAGGCTGACGAACCCTATCGCACCCAAGTCATGGACTCGTTGTTGAATCTCGAGGAGTCCAGCGTGAGACTCGCAGTGTCCGCGTGAGGACGTCGGGGATGCCGCCAATCACTGAGTGATGGGGCAAACAAATGGGGTGTCCCTACGAAGGACCTGAATTCGTATTGGCATGGGGAATTCTGGAAGTTGAACGAAGTCCCAATTGAACAGTTTCAGCTCGAGCTACGTTCACATTGCTGGTGAATATTCTGGTGGACACGAGCCCCGTCTCAGCCGGAGGTGCGTTCACTAAACGTAAGAAGTTTAGGGTGGAAAGTAGCCCAAGGGCCTTGCGTTCTGTAATTCCGAAAAGCTCGTTTCGACCCAAGCTGCAGGCTACAAGTTCAGGGTGTGTTGTCGTGAGGCGTTGTCGATTTACGCCCGTCCTGGGGACCCAGGGGCCCAGGGGGTGGCCCGTGACCAGAGGCGGAAGCATGGGAGGTGACATTCGGGTCGTGAGTGGGAACGGGAAACGGAACAAGGAACGAGCATTTCGCTGTTGCAACGGAACAAGGGACAAGCAAAGCGCATGGGATCATTGGCTTATTATCATTACCCGTCCAAATGGGGGGACTTTCGAGGGCAGGCATCACAAACGGAAACAAGTATCAATTCTGGATGCTCCAACGTTGGCATTACGACTTCTGAGTTCTTACCGACGGGATAGCAACCTCGAGGTAGGAGAACCACTGTTTCAGGGAGCGGGGCGGGTGGGTGGGTGCATTGCCTAGCGAGGGTCCGGAAAGTAAGGTCCACGGAAGAGGGTGTTGATCTGCGGATAGGTGGGTGGGGGGGCCAGCGTGAAAAAAGATCAGGCTCCGAAACCAAATGTAATGTGTGAAACACATCTAAGCTTGAAACGGAGTATCAGGAGAGAAAGGAGTTGAACCTCTCTATTGTCTGGCCTCAGACACTCAAGCTCGGCTTAAGTACCCTACATTCTCCCGCGGTTCAGCGAATAAACCCGTTGATGCTTCTGGACATTCGCATATCATTAAGCCGTTGCTGGAGATGCGAATATCCCGAGTCGCGGACGTACGGCGCGCGAAGGGCGCGTTGACCGAGGGCGCGGACCAGTTTAACGGTTGTAACCGTCTAGACAGGTCCCGTCAGCTCCCCTTCCTCGGGGAAGTCGTCGCCACCTCGAGGTAGCGCAGGTGACGGATCGTTATCTGTCACAGATACGAATGACACGCTTGCGAAGTTGAAACGGACAGTTTAGTGCAACGTTGCGTTACCCACAAGTTCCCGTGGGTGGGAGAGACGCTGAGAGCAACCAAGGCCTAGGGTGATGAGAATTTGGTCTCGATTTGGTCTCTCCACGCTGGCAATCTCCTCTTAGTAATAGGAAGAAACGGTCAAATTTCAGTCAGCCGTGCTTTAATAACACCGATCAAGAGGGTATCAATGAGCTAATAAAGGGCAACCATGCAAGCCGAGACTTTTAGCCTGACTGGCAAAACCATTCCAGTCGAGGCGACAGCTGTCGACAGCAGGGCATGCAGTGGTATGCAATCAAAGAAGAATCGCAGGCTAGTGTTACACCTTCGATACAAAGAACAATAATGAAAACAAGCGAGAAAACAAGTATGAAAACTATTGACCGTCATGCTGCGTCATGAGAAAAACCAAGACAAAGACAACGACCGGCATGTATGGCGGCATGAGAAAAACATGAACCGGCATACCCGGAAACACGTAATCAAACATACCGTCCTATCAATATATACCGTCCTATCTTAGGTAAATGTTTTCTAACCGACTGGACCCAACTGGACCAGAGGGACGCTCCGGACTGAAGTTGCAAGGAGCTGTCTGGAGCTACCAGGGTGGCCACAGAGCCCGAACCTACCAATAGTATAAATTGAAGACGGTGGAATATTCTCATTTACATCGGCAGATACATTGCCCAATTCTCTCCTTCCCCCTTCTCCTTAGGTGAGAAGCTCCCCGATCGGCACTCGGGTCTCGCCCTGCTTACCTGTCTGCTCCTGCGCATGATACGCCCGCTGTGTTTACCCAGCAGCTGCGGCTAGGCTGGGGTAGCCCAGGCTGAAAGGCTCGACTTTCATAGTTGTACAGTTTGGCTTAGCTAGTTGATACCGCTCCTGGTCGGTGTCACGAAAACTCGAAGAAGAGATTGCCAGTGTGGAGAAACCAAATCGAGACCAAATTCTCCTCATCCTACCCCCTGCTTGCCTCTCAGCGTGTCTCCCACCCCGCCTCCGTCTTCTTGCGCGGCTGCCCGCATACGGTTCGCCTCCCAAACGCACCATCTGCTTCCTATCACACCTCCCCTCATGCAGTTCGCCTCCCCTCACCACCCCCACCCCCATCCCCCGCAGGCACTCCCTCCAAACCGAATCCGCCAGCTTCGTGCTTTCTCTAATAGACAAGGTGGGTGGAAGGTTTTATCATTCCGGTTTGCATACGCTAACGTGTGCAGTTTCGTACGGTGCTTTGATCTGCGCACGGCGTCGTGCGGCTTTGCTTAATGCCTATATATCAGTAAGTAGATAAGGTATGATGTAAGACAGCTGAATCTGCACCGCATCAGACCATGGCTAAGATTCCATGCGCCAGCTGGGCTGTGAAGTCAAGTTCTCGCTTTTCCGCGCTGCTCCTGTGCTCGTAGCGAGTGGCGCCTGCGCGTGCCGCTTCTGTACTGCCTGTCCGGTACCCCAGTGCAGTTCCGAGTAGTCGCTGCCGCCGGCCCAAGGCCGATACAAGTGGCAAGATGGTATCTCAGCTGAACAGAGTGTCTCTCTTCTTACTACAATGCGTTCAAATTCCTTTGACCCATATCAGTAACCATGCATGGTTAGAAAGGTCAAATGATAAAGTTGTTCCCCGCGGGCAGTAGTGTGATCAATCACGCAACAAAGCAATTTTGCCAGGGTTTGGGGGGTACCTAGCCCAGGAAAAGAAAAGAAAAGCAGTACGCCAATTCGACGTGATTAAGGAAGCTGTCCAAAGGGGGTCCTCGGACAACACCATCAAACCGGGGGGGTGGCTAGGGGGGGCGGTACCCCCCACGATAGCCGGTGGCGGAAGAAGGAGTGTGGGACGAGTGTGTAGCAGATTCTATGCGCCGGCGGGTACACACAATGGTATGTGCGCATCGGACTGCATGCAGGTGGAGGGAGTGGAGGAGGCGGGTGGTGTCAGTAGGATGGATACCGAGAGAAGAAAAAATGGGAATAAGGGAGGCGAACAGGGTACCGAAGGAGCCGAGGATGATGGGGTCCGGGGAGATGACCCGCCAGGAGAGAGAGAGACTTAGTCCAGGGGCGGGGTTCAGCTGAGAACGTACGCACAGTACGCGTACATATTTCTGAACGCGTACGGACTCCCAATCGACACAACCGTGGGGGAGGGGGCTTTATCTGGCCCAGGGGCCCTCTGATCTGGCCACTTTCTCTTTCGTGAGCCTCCCCCCCCCCCGCCCCCCACGACTCACCCCACGACCCCACCCACCCACCCCCTTACGCACTGCCGGCCTTTGCCATGCGACCAGGAGCCCTACGTTGTTCAGTTTAAGTTATGCTCAGATCACTTCCCTATTGAAGGGGCAAGGAAACAGGGACCTACTCATCCTATGAAACCCTTATCAAATGAAACTTTACACAGAAGTTTGGGTATGTGGTTTGCTGTTGTGTGATGGGCTGCCTTAGTGCCATGTGGTGTATTATGATGTGGTACCGCATACTCTGGTGCCCTAGCCCACCTTCCACTGAAAATATCCAAAGTCTCTTTCTGATTCAAAATTAACGAACATTATTTGTACTATTGACACTTGCAGTTTTCCTCTCTCAAAAGCTGCAGCCATGCTCTGGCTCGCTCCCATCACGCTCCTGCTGGTCGCAAGCAGCACATGTAGTGCTGGCATTATTGGCCGAAAGATGCTGGAAGATGATTTCCCACCGGCGTACAGCACCGGCCATGTTGCAAATTCCTCAACTGTTGATCTTCAATCAGCGGAGGAGTACACTGTGCTCGCCGCCTCCAGGGTCACCAACACGGTGAGTAGTTACCCACAGCCGTGCATGAGAGCTTTTGATACTTGCTTTTAATCCTGTTGGGTGATGCATCCCTGATGTAATACTGATGTACACCACAAGATCTTGATGGCTTATCAGCAGATGTATCTGATATAGAAGGTCGGCGACAAAATCTTGCGCAGGCCACTTGCTTGTGGGTGCGTCAAAATACCGATGGTTGTGCCCTCCCTGAGTCTGGTAACTACTCTGAAATAGGTCGGGCGCCTCATTATATTTTAGCTTTGTACATGTATGCACTGACGTCTCGTTACCATTCCGGGCAGCTGCTAGATCTGTTATTTTTCTACAACTTCCACCTCAACACTGACACTTGCACTCTGGTTGTGTTGTAGGGCCCCACTACTGTCGGCGGGCTCCTTGGTGTCAGTCTTGGCTCGGAGGTTTAAGGTGAAACGTACATCTCCTACTCTGTTGAACCAACCCCCAACAAGCGTGCAAGTACCTCTGACGCTGCAATCGCCCAGGAGGATCTTGCGGGTGCATACAACAATGCTGCAAGCCGTGTGGAGAATGTGGTCAACATTGGCGTCGTTAATATCGGAGGGCTCACCTTCACCCCTGGCCTGTACAAGAGCACTGATGCACTTGAGGTCTCATCGGGCACCTTGTACCTACGAGGCAATGGTGTGTACATTTTCCAGATGGAGAAAACGTTCACGGTGAGTGATAATTAATGCGCGCCTCAGATTATTGTCAGGGAAAACACCAAGGAGACAATTGACCTTTCATACTTGCCACTGTTGTTTAATGATCCCTTGCAAGCAAAAAGTAGGCAGTTCCTGCTCCCCTCCCCTGGTATCCCTGATGAAGCCTCCCACCTACTGGCATCTAACTGTGCGACCCTGTCCTGATTGTCTCCAGATGAGCACTGGTCTCCAGATTATCCTCCAAGACGGTGCGCTAGCCAGTGACATCTTTTGGGTGGTTGGAACCTCTGTCACCTTTGAGGCCAACACGGTGGGGGCAGGCACCTTCATGGCACACCAATCCATCAGTGTCAAGACTGGTGCATGTATCAAAGGTCGGCTGCTTGCGCTCAATGCGGCTGTCACCATGCAGAGCAATACTGTGGCCTTCCCTGCTCCTAAAGATTCCAGGCGCCGCCAGCTGCAGAACGTGTACAGCGAGGAAGGTATTTCCCCCGAGGTCTCAGTAAACTTGTTATCTGCGGAGCAATTCACAGTCCTTGCCTATGCAACAATTACCAATACGGTGAGCCAAATAGCTGTTGTTGTCGGCATGTCTGTATGAATCTACCTCTATTGATGCATTAATTGATTCATTATTTCTTCAGCACGTTATATTACACAGCTTGCAGGTATCGTCGAAGCGACTTGCTTAGTGATACAGTGACCCTTGCCTGCCTGACTGACTGACTCGATTAGTAATGGCTGCAATGATTCATGCCTGCCTGCCTGCCAGCCAGCTGCCTGCCAGACTTGATTAGTAAAGGCTGCAATGACCCTTGCCTGCCTGCCTGCCAGACTCGATTAGTAATGGTTGCAATGCTCCTTGCCTGCCTGCCAGCCTGCTTGCATGCCAGCCTGACTCGATTAGTAATGGCTACAATGATCATTGCCTGCCTGCCAGCCAGCCTGCCTGGCTCCATTAGAAATGCCTGCAATGAACATTGCCTGCTTGCCTGCCTGCCAGACCTGATTAGTAATGCCAGCAATGATCCCTGCCTCCCTGCCAGACTCGATTAGTAATGGCCGCAATGATCCTTGCCTGCACGCCTGCCTGCCTGCCTGACTGACTGACTTGATTAGTGATGGCTGCAATGATCCAAGACTGCCTGCCTGAGTGACTCGATTGGTAATGGCTGCAATGATCATTATCTGCCTGCGAGCCTGCCAGACCTGATTATTAATGACTGCAATGATCCTTGCCTGCCTGTCTGCCAGACTGCCTGCCTGACTCGATTAGAAATGGCTGCAATGATCATAACCTGCCTGCGAGCCTGCCAGACCTGATTAGTAATGGCTGCAATGATCCATGCCTGCCAGCCTGCCTGCCTGACTTGATTAGTAATGGCTGCAATGATCATTGACTGCCTGCCAGCCTGCCCACCTGCCTGCCTGACTCGATTAGTAATGGCTGCAATGATCCATGCCTACCTATCAATCAGTCTGACTCGATTAGTAATGGCTGCAATGATCCCTGCCTGCCCGACTGACTGACTGACTGCCTGACTTGATTAGTATTGGCTGCAATGATCATTACCTGCCTGATTTAATTAGTAATGGCTGCATTGAGCAGGCCTGCCTGACTAGATTAGGAATGACAGTATTGACTTTGCCTACCTGACTCAATTAGTAATGGCCGCAGTATGCCATGCCTGCCATACACACCTCCCAAATGGTTCAGTCCAATCTGGCATCTTGTGTATCCCAAGCTACCTGGTACTTTTCAGAACAATATGCATTATTCCCCCACTCAATTCTCGCTGTGTGACAGGGCTATTCCCAAGTTGGAGGGCTCATCGGTGTCAATCCCGGCTCGGCAGTTACAGGCGAAACGGAAATCTCCTTCTTTCGTGAACCGTTACCCTATGGCCGTGTATCCACCAAGGGTGCTAAAATTCCTAAGGCAGATGCTCAGACAGCATACGATGATGCCAAAGGCCGTGTGGACAACGTGGTGGGTGTGAACATCGTTAATATTGGAGGGCTCACTTTCTGGCCTGGCCAGTACAAGTCCACTGGCGCACTTGAGGTCTCATCAGGCGACTTGACCTTGAATGGCAACGGAAATGAATCTGGTGTGTTCATTTTCCAGATGGCGGAGACATTCTCGGTGAGTGCAGAGAAAGGCAATATGCAGTGAGTAGGTCATGGTCAGTGAGTAGTGCAGAGAGGTAACATGCTACAGGCACGGTCAGCATACAGTAGCACTGACCACCGGGCCATGCTCCTCCAGATCCACTCCTATTTGCGAGAAAATGCATCTGCCCACCATTCATCCATCCATGATGCCCCAAGTATTCTGCCACCTTGAGCCGAGTAGTACTTTACTTTAAGCAGACTGTTCAGATGAGTAGTGGCCTGTCATGTATCGTCTTGTCTCTGATCCATCCGCCGTCCTTATGAAGCTTCTAAATTACGTACCCTTTCTGATTGTCCTCAGGTGAGCAGTGATATCAAGATGCATCTCGAGAATGGTGCAAAAGCCCGCAACGTCTTCTGGCAGATTGGCAGCTCTGCGAATCTTGCGTCATACTCCGAGGTGGTGGGCACCTTCATGGCATATGCTAAAATTGATGTGTGGAGAGGCGCTAAAATCGAGGGGCGGCTGTTTTCGTTGACTGAGGCTGTCAACTTGGTGGCCAATGATGTGGTTTTCCCCTCATGCTCTACAGATGATGCAACCTAAAATGTTGCAGCAGCGGAACCCATTGCCCTTTGCATGGCAGTTGACCATTGGCCGTTGACATGTGAATACTGCCAAATGTCTTGTGAATAGTGCCCATTGAGTTGTGAAAAGTACCCATTGAATTGTGAATAATGCCCATTGAGTTGTGAATAATGCCCATTGACTACTGAATAATGCCCATTGCAGCCCACGTGTGTGGATGTGATTGAATGTGATCCGCAAGTGTA
The DNA here is from genome assembly GCA_013435795.1 of Chlamydomonas sp. ICE-L. Lineage (NCBI taxonomy): Eukaryota > Viridiplantae > Chlorophyta > Chlorophyceae > Chlamydomonadales > Chlamydomonadaceae > Chlamydomonas > Chlamydomonas sp. ICE-L. Next base: position 123,635,600 of record JACBWV010000610.1, on the reverse strand, counting down.
GGTGACAGTGAAGAAGCTGCAGTTGGTGGCGCAATGCAACAGGATTATTGTGTGGCAGACCATACCCAGAATTTCAATGCATTTCAGATTCATTTCAGGGAAGCATGTCCCTGTCATTACATTACATTACATTACATTACATGTTAAAGTCTACTTGACACCGCGAGGGTGTATGAGACTCTGTGCTTTAAACAAAAAGAAAAAGCACCCACAAAGCAAAAAACCCCATTACATCAGGGGTGTGTCGAGGACAAACAAACCAAACTCCCAACCACCGTTTTGGTGGCGTAGGTATTAAACCCCTTACAGCCGGACCCAGATCTCAACCACTTACAGTGGCGGAGGTAAGAAGCTAACAAATGAGAAGTCACAAGAAGAAGAAAAAAAGGGATGATAAATTACGGTGCCACTAAGCAGTCCAGGGCTTCCTGTCTTGCTCTTCTACAAGTAGAAAGATAGTCGGCTAGGTTGCTCCAAAAAGACTTAGTGCCATTTCCATTCATAAAGGTTCTGAATGTGGAATCGCAGAATTCCACATTCCATACGGTTAAGTTGGTATCCTCATGGACATGCCTATAAATATCTGTAAACAGCTTCTGGTAGCGGAGGCGAATATCATTATAAAAAGGGCACTCAAACATATGCATTTCATCCTCAGGTTTTTGGAACCCACACATTTGACAGTGTCTCATTGAGCGAGGGATGTGTGCTCTATCCACCACCTTCATTCTTTCTGTGTTCAGCCAATGGGAACCCATTCTAAACTGTGCTATAGAACGAATCTGATCCTGCTTATGTAAGGCGGATGTAAAGGGAATCAAGCCATTCTCATCATTGCTGTTGGCTGCGAACCATTTTTGGTATCGGAGGCGTTTAAAGCCAACCCTTCTCTCATCAGGGATGTCTCTAACTGCATTGGTGTCACTTGGGTACTTAAACCTCCATGACTCAAAAACTTCAGACATAATACCTTCGACATCGACAGCCTCCAAAATGTTGATGTTTTTACTGGATCCTAGCTTGTGGAGAGCACAACGCAAGTCATGAACCCAGCCAGTGTTGGAGTCAAAAGATTCCTCAAGAGCCATTCTAATGAGATCCTCAGGTTCTTTATGTATGGTCTTGTTCCAGAAGCGCAAAGCTTGTTTAAGCCAAGCAAAACACAACGGGGTTCTACCCAGCTCTTCCATGATAATATTAGATGTAGTAGATTGGCAAACACCCAACATTTGTTTAAGTATACCTCTATGCCATTTCTCACAAGCATGGTCATTTGAGATAAGTGTGTTGTTCAGAATAGAAGGAGCCCACACCTCACAGCCAAAATTCAGGATAGGTTGTACAAGAGAATCAAACAGGTGGGTGAGAATATCAATATTGTATATCTCCATAGTATGGCATCGCCTACGGAGCATGTGGTGTGCCTTTTGGGCCTTAGTGAGCATCCTAGAAAAAGCAGCTTTTGCACGATTGCTTGAGTCACCATCCACAAAGAGGGATCCCAAGTAGATAAAAGATAACTTTGTAGAAAGTTGTGCTCCATCATAGACAAATTTGTAATCAGGATCCATGCGGGCCTCATCACAGAATTGCTTGTTGAAAACGACAATCTCAGTTTTCTTTATATTCACAGCCATCTTAGTAGCCTCACAGAAATCTCTCAGACAGTCAAGCATCGCTTGCATATCTGCCGGGGATTCTGCCATTATAGCTAGGTCATCAGCATAAAGTAACAGTTGCAGAATCTTTCCCCTAAGCTCAGCCCCTACATTTGGGAGCTTGGATTGGAGGAACGATTCAATGTCATGATGGAGGAACGATTCAATGTCATGAGCAAGGAAGTTAAAGAGATTATTAGGAAATTATTGCCATGTTACTGCAAATGGGTTGTGGGATTGGATTGGATTGGATTGGATTGGATTGGATTGGAGGAACGATTCATGGATTGGATTGGATTGGAGGAACGATTCATGGATTGGATTGGATTGGAGGAACGATTCATGGATTGGATTGGATTGGAGGAACGATTCAATGTCATGAGCAAGGAAGTTAAAGAGATTATTAGGAAATTATTGCCATGTTACTGCAAATGGGTTGTGGGTCCTTGCAAATCGGAAGCTTGCTATGTAATGCAGGCCTATAGATTGGTGTGAAGTATATAAGTAGGTGGGCAGTTAATAGATTGGTGGGCAGCTAATAGATTGGTGGGCAGCCAATAGATTGGTGGGCAGCCAATGTATTGTTGGGCAGCTACATGTATAGGTGAACAAGTGGATGATACTTGGCTTGGCGGAGGCTATCTTAGATCCCATACTCATATATTGATTTCTTCAATCAACCTCTGTCGAGTCACTTTTTGTTAATTATAAAATATGTTGGATGTGAGATTAGGGTTTGTGACTGCTGAGTTTTCGGACAATCGTGATATGGCAGTCCTACTTCTCACACTGACTATGAATTATAATGGACAATGCTTCTTTTTGTTCGTCCTGTGGATCATGGATCAAATAATGAATGGTAATATATTTGGACCTTTATCCATGCTTAGATTGGTTTCTCAGTTGTTCAGCACTTACTAGCTGTCGAGGTTGCTTCATCAGCTTGTTTGCTGGTGAATGCTTGGCTAGGAGTGCGTGTGTAGGACGCTTTCCCCTCAACACATGTATTTTTATGTATGCAATTCTACTTCCGCTAAGCTGAATTGTATTCAGTTTGACTGTCCATCTAACCGGGGGTGTCAGTTATTTCGGTTGCGTCTGCCAGTAGGTCAAGACACGCGTAGTATACAAGTGACGGATACTGTATACATCAGAAAGGCAGCTCGCTTGTTGCCCACTTTTTTATGTGTTTGTTTCGTGTAACAATCCTCGAACCTTAATTTTCCCTATCTTTTCACTTCCTAAATATCCATATCTGGTATCTCTCGTTCCCAACAACGGTTGAAAAATATGGCAAATTGACTAGGCCGAATGGTATATATTGCCAGTTTGCCACACGCACTTGAAACGTAAGGCCGATAGTGTTATTCACCGGGTTTAACCGGCTCACCTAGAGTGACTTAGAGTGCACAGGACTCCTCCCTGCTGCACTGTACTGCTGTGCCGCTGCCAACTATGGCACGGACTCTGATGCCGGTACCATGAGGTACTACGGCATCCCAGTACTTTCTCCTAGCGCATTGATTGAATGCTTATCTAACTGTAAAGATCTTATCCTTACCGTCTTCCCCTCGTCTCTGTGCTCTGCACATACTCCGGAAATTCACAGGTTACGGTCCCTTCGCTTTAGATTGTCCTTGCTCGACGGTATTCCGAGCTGAAGGGCATTTTGATTGTTGTCGCGCGGAGTGAATCAATTGAAAGGATCGAGTAAGGCTCTCCACCCGACAAGATCCTCCCCGCTGGGACACCACTCTTGTGCGGTATATCATCCGCGTATCCAGATTGATTCTGCTCCATTGAGCATCAAGCTGTCGTCCAGCACCCCCCCCCTGACAACCATCTCTACCTCCACTGCGCCCCCACCACCCCCCTTCCCACCTCCCACGCCCAGTTGCTTACGCAACCTCAGCCGTCTCTCAGCCACCTCCTGACCTCTCCACTCTCCAGCTCCCTCCCCAGTTGGTCTCCACCTCCGACTGTCTCCTGCTCCCCTTCTCCATCCCGTTGCACCCGCAATCTCTGCCGCTCCATCTCTGCAACTGCTTCGTCGCATCACTATGCGGCCCGCTGCAACCGCTGAGCCTGAGCGTCGTCAGACCTTCATCTTCCACCAACACTTCTTCCAAGATTGGCTCGAATCTATGGAAGCTGAACTCAAGGTATCCCACTGCTACTTTTCCCCTGGATCTCACAAGCTACCTCAGTTTCAGATTGAATACATCCTTGCGCACCTTTCAGAACCTATCAGAAAGATGGTCAAGTTTCATAATGATCCAGATGACATCCTAGCAGCCCTTAGATCCAAATATGATACCAGATCCACACCCCGACAGCATTCACCTGTCGCAGCCGAATCAGCCGCATCAAATGTGCCAGCATATGACGAACCTGCATCTACCCCTACTGCACCTCATTCCCCTTCGTATGCCCTTAATGCCTCCCCACGCACAAATCGCATGGCAGTTTCCTGGATCATGGACACTGGAGCTACCTCCCACATGACCGGCAATGAATCCCTGTTATATGACATACATGACATATTCCCCCATATCAGAGTTCAGACTGCATCAGGACATACTCACATCACCAGATCTGGAAGTGCTCTGATCAGAGGAGACAATGGAAAGATTCACAAGCTCAGAAATGTTCATCTCAATGATGACCCTAACACTCCTAACCTCATGTCAATGGCTGCAGCCATCAAAGCAAACCCTTCTATGTTAGTTCAGTTTGATTCTCAGGCCTGCACCATATCCATCAATAACAAAGTCATCATCACTGGGCCAAAGAACAAGATTCTATACCTCACTCCCATCCTTGTCCCTGACAATACCCTTATCCATGGGACATGTCTGAACATAGCCATGGCCGCCATTTCCAGAAATACCCAACAAACAGCAGAACTTCTCCACAACAGGATGGGTCACCTTGCTTACAGCAGTCTAGTCAGGCTCATTTCTGAACACATGGTCACAGGTACAGATGTCACCACTGCAGCCTGCAACAAAATGAGAAAGCAGACGTGTGAAATATGTGTCCTCTCTAAAATGGACAAGAACCCCTACCCTACATCATCCACACGTGCCACAAGACCCTTGCAAATCATCCACATTGACATGAGTGGAAAGATGAAAGTACCCAGTCTTAATGGCAACATATACTTCCAAGGCATTCTAGATGACCACTCAAAGTACTCCATAGTCACATTCCACAAAAACAAACACACAGTGCCCAAAGAAACCATGCATGAACTGGAACGGTATGAAGTTCTTACAGAAAACAAAATAGGCACCATTTTCTGTGACAATGGATCAGAGTACATCTGCGACCGGTTTAAAAACTGGTGCAAAAAGAAAGGCATTACCCTCAACTTCACAGTACCTAACAATCCAGCCACAAATGGATCAGCAGAGCGCCTCAACCGTACTTTTCATGACAGAGCCACTGCACTCCTCATCTCATCCAAATTTCCTAACAGATACTGGGCTGACATGGTGAAAAATGCTAGCATCCTAAGAAACCTCAGCCCCACTTCAGACTCTGACAAAACTCCCGACGAAATGTTCCATGGAGTCAAGCCTAAGATTGATCACCTCAGAACCATTGGGTGCACAGCCTACGTCCACATACCACCCAAATCCAGAACATGGAAGTTTGCACCATCAGCCAAAATCACTAGACTCATTGGCTACTCCCACATCAGAAAGGCTTACAGAGTTGTAGACTCCAACCATAAGATCTATGATGCTAGAGACATCACCTTCAATGAGTCTGAGAACCTGGCAGGAAAGAATGGATTCCCCAGTGCAGATGCTGAAATTCTAGGTATGTATGAAGAAGACACCCCTGGTGAACCTGAAGATGAAGACACTCCCTCACCATCCCATTCTCCCTCAGAAAACAAAGCCATTGAAGCATTACGTGAAAGAAACAAGGCAAACATGGGAGCATGGGGATCACCAGAAGATATAGATGATAGCTACCTACCCAGTTCAGTGCACCGGCAAGGTACCATTGCCCCACATCAAAGTGCACATCAACCCAACAACAATGTTGAACATGGAAATGAACACAACCCCACACAGTCCCAGACAGATGACCTCCCCAACCTCATGGCATCACAAGGCAATGCACCAGAACATGACCTCCCCAACCTCATGGCATCACAAGGCAATGCACCAGAACATGCACTCACCTCTCCTGCACCAGCACAAAAACAGGCATCAACACCTCCACCAGAAGCTGCCCTTACACAACCTCGCCGTAGTGGCAGAGAAAGACATGCACCCAACCACCTAGCATTCCTAGCTGCAGACCAGATCGTCATACCCAAGAATGAAAGAGAAGCACTGGCTTGCCCTCAAGCAAAGGATTGGAAGGCTGCCATGGATGCAGAACTAGCAGCACTAGCAGAAATGAACACCTGGACTCTAGCAGAACTCCCACATGGAGCCAAAGCCATAGGTACTAGATGGGTCTTTGACATCAAGCAATCAGTGGATGGTCAGCTAGTCAGGTACAAAGCACGTCTAGTAGCAAAAGGATATGCTCAACGCCCTGGCATGGACTATGATGAAGTATTTGCACCAGTTGCCAAACATGCCACCATCAGGTACATCCTGTCCATGGCTGCAGACCCCTCAGCTAATCTTGCTTAGCTTGATGTCTCCACATCATTCCTCAATGGAGCAGTGGAAGAGGAACTGTACTGTTCCCAACCCCCAGGGTTTGAAAGAGACCACAGGGTTTGCCGCATGTTGAAATGCCTATATGGTCTGAAGCAAGCATCAAGGCAGTGGTATCTAAAAGTCAAAGAGGATATGGCAGCCATTGGCTTCAGAGAAGTTGATGTTGACCAAGGCCTCTTCCTGCTCCCTGGCCCAACAACAAGACCCCTCATCTGGGTCCTCCTCTGGGTCGATGACTTCCTCCTGCTATCCTTTGACAAGGACATCCTCCAGCAGTACAAAGACAAGATCATGAAGCTCTACAAGACCAGAGATCTTGGAGAACCATCTGTCTTTGTGGGCTATGAAATCACCAGAGATGCAACTGATGGAACCCTACACATCTGCCATTCCAGGTTCACTCAAGACCTGCTCAAGGCACACAGCATGCTACCTGAGCCCAACAGCACCAGGTTCCTCATCCCACTGCAGCCTGATGCTCCCCTCCCTTACCCTGAAAAGGACACACCAGACTCTGGTCTTCCCCTTGCCCAGATTGTAGGATCCCTCAACTACCTGGCAGTCAACACCAGACCTGACATTGCACAAGCTGTCAACAGATTGGCCAGGCACAGTGCTCACCCCCTCCATGAACACATCGTCGGTATTTAGTACTTCTTTGAGGGTCGTTTGAAACAAAGAAAATCCTGTTTGAATTGTTCGTTTGATTCATTCTTAGATTCAATCGGAGATAACCTTGATTCAATCGATCTTTGTTTCCTGTTTGAATCAGTCGGCCATCAAACCTACCGATTGAGATCCGTTTGAAACAAGGTTGGTTGTTTCAAACATGACTCAAACCATGTTCAAATAGATCTTAATCAAGCCGTCATCAACGTGCCCCTTGAAAAAGGTTTGAAACAAGGTTGGTTGTTTCAAACGTGACTCAAACCATGTTCAAATAGATCTTAATCAAGCCGTCATCAACGTGCCCCTTGAAAAAGGTTTGAAACAAGGTTGGTTGTTTCAAACATGACTCAAATGATGTTCAAATAGATCTGTTTTTTCGTAAAGCAATGCAAGCACTGAAGACTGAGGGCGCATATTTGGACAGCAGGACTCTTCGATCTTTGTTACAGAAATTGAAAGCACCATAATGAATGAATCCTTACATAGTTAAACATGATAGTAATTAGTGATTGAAAAGCTAGATATATATGCTACTAAGGAAGTGCAGTTGGCCACGAAGTAGTTCCTCAGGTACGAATTGACGAAACTCCAGCATGCTGTGCTTCTTGTTCATCAACGACATCGTCTTCAGCCTCAAGGTCATCAGCATCCAGGCGTTCTGACGCGAGACCAGTCGCAAGAGTGAGACCTGCAGACAAATGTTCGTTGGTGAGCGTTAGTTGAGATACATTGGCAGCAATGCGCATTCTTCCGACTTTCAAATAGCAGCCATGGTTCAAACCAAATTCGCTATCTGAATGCGCACCTGTTTTGCAACTCGAGCATTGGAACTCTTGCGGCTCCATGATGAGCTGGACGATAGGTCGACTTGCTGCAGCTGCCTTAATGCCTGCGGAACAACTCGAAAAAGCAAGTCAGTCAAAGTCGAGACAAATTCTGGTCAAGTAAGGCACCACTTGACGAGACGCAAAACGCAGTACCTTAACCGCACGCGCGGGGGCGGAGAAGCAGGTCGCTACAGTCTTGGGTTGAAGCACAACAATTCCCAAAGCAAAGTACCGCGGAAGCAAAGTGCTCGCGCGTGTAGATATTGACGGATCTCAGAAGTAATTCGGGAATGGCTGAAGCTATGAAAGCAAGCTCAGTCCAAGTTAATTCAAGGAAAGCAGGCAGCATGTCGCTATCTGACTGCGCACCTGTTTCACACCTCGAGCATTGGAACTCTTGCGGCTCCATGATAGGTCATTTTGCTGCAGCTGCCTTAATACCTGCGACACAACTCTGGTCAAGTAACGCACCACTTGACGAAACGAAAAATGCAGTACCTGAACCGCACGCGCCGGCGTGGGCGGAGAAGAAGGTCGCTACAGTCTTGAGTTGAAGCACAACCATTCCCAAAGCAAAGTGCCGCGGAAGCAAAGTGCTCGCGCATGTAGGTATTGACGGATCTAGGAAGCAATTCGGGAATGGCTGAAGCTATGAATAGATCAGTCCAAGTTAATTCAAGGAAAGCAGGCAGCATGGTGCGCTATTCAGCAGGAATATCGCTGAGTCGAGAACCAATTGACGCGCAGTGAACAGTGAAAGCTTGCACAGCCGCTAAGTTGAAGCGCTAACCCATTGCGCTGACCAGTTTGAACTGTACAGCATGCAGTACCGCCGTAACCGCACGCGCATGGGCGGAGAAGCAGGTCGCCATATTTGAATCGGATTCTCGGGGCCTGCGCCTGCGGTGCATGCGGGATCTGCGTCGCAGGACCTAGACAACCCTGATGGGGGTCATGCTAATCAAACCTGATGAACAATGGGGGATAATGATCCCGAAACTTCTCATGTACCCAAATATGATTATTCCGATTCTGGAAAACAAAAGATCATAACCAGATTCAAAGGGACGAGGAAGTTCTGAGCTTAGAGAACTGGTTACACATCCGCGCCTTTCGAACAGCGACCAGTTGGGACCCTGCACACCAGTAGGCTATCCTCCACTATGATAATGGTTTCTAAACTTCTCATGTACCTATATATGATTATTTAGATTCAGGAAAACAAAAGATCATAACCAGATTCGAAGGGACGAGGAAGTTCTGAGCTTAGAGAACTGGTTACAGATCCGTGCCTTTCGAACGGCGACCAGTTGGGACCCTGCACGCCAGTAGGCTATCCTACACCTAGATAATGGTTTCTAAACTTCTTAGGTACCTATATATGATTATATCGATTCAGGAAAACAAAATATCATAACCAGAATCGAAGGGACGGGGAAGTTCTGAGCTTAAAGAACTAGTTACAGATCCGCGCCTTTCGAACAGCTACCAATTGGGACCCTGCACGCCAGTAGGCTATCCTACACTACGATAATGGTTTCCAAACTTCTTAGGTACCTATATCTGATAAATTAGATTCAAGTAAACAAAATGTCATAACCAGATTCGAAGGGACGGGGAAGTTCTGAGCTTAGAGAACTGGTTACAGATCCGCGCCTTTCGAACAGCGCAGATTGGTAACTACTGATTTAAACTCAGAACTTCCTCGTTCCTTCGAATCTGCTTCTGATCTTTGGTTTTCCTGAATCGGACTGATCACATATAGGCACCTGACAAGTTCAGGGACCATTTTCCTACTGTAGGATAGTTTATGGGGTTCAGGATCTCAACTGGTTACGGTTTAAAGAGCGCAGATCGGTAACTACTGATGTAAACTCAGAACTTCTTCGTTCCTTCGAATCTGCTTCTGATCTTTGGTTTTCCTGAATCGGACTGATCACATATAGGTACCTGACAAGTTCAGGGACCATTTTCCTACTGTAGGATAGTCTATGGGGGTCAGGATCTCAACTGGTTACGGTTTAAACAGCACAGATCGGTAACTTGTGATTTAAACTCAGAACTTCCTCGTTCCTTCGAATCTGCTTCTGATCTTTGGTTTTCCTGAATCGGACTGATCACATATAGGTACCTGACAAGTTCAGGGACCATTTTCCTACTGTAGGATAGTCTATGGGGTTCAGGATCTCAACTGGTTACGGTTTAAACAGCACAGATCGGTAACTACTGATTTAAACTCAGAACTTCCTCGTTCCTTCGAATCTGCTTCTGATCTTTGGTTTTCCTGAATCGGACTGATCACATATAGGCACCTGACAAGTTCAGGGACCATTTTCCTACTGTAGGATAGTTTATGGGGTTCAGGATCTCAACTGGTTACGGTTTAAACAGCGCAGATCGGTAACTACTGATGTAAACTCAGAACTTCCTCGTTCCTTCGAATCTGCTTCTGATCTTTGGTTTTCCTGAATCGGACTGATCACATATAGGTACCTGACAAGTTCAGGGACCATTTTCCTACTGTAGGATAGTCTATGGGGTTCAGGATCTCAACTGGTTACGGTTTAAACAGCGCAGATCGGTAACTACTGATTTGAACTCAGAACCTCCTCGTTCCTTCGAATCTGCTTCTGATCTTTGGTTTTCCTGAATCGGACTGATCCCATATGGGTACCTGACAAGTTCAGGGACCATTTTCCTACTGTAGGATAGTCTATGGGGTTATGTTATAAACATGTTTTATTACATTGATGACCTCTTTGACATATATTCCAAAGCATCCCTTATTCATATCTAAGTCTATGTAACTTAAAGGAAGTACGGTATGCAAAGATTTGAATAGTTATTCATTAAATAATGCAGTTGTATTCACTGCTGAAATTGGGCCGAAATACCTACGGTTAATAAGCAATATAGACCCTTGTGCTAACCGTATATTCCCTTTCCTACCCTTGCTGGCCCTTCACCGTTGGTTCCTCTCTTCCCTGTTCCAATAAATCCGGGACGCGAACTGTTGTAGTGCTAGCTGGACTGTTGTTCCAAGCAACCGTGTACCGTACTCCTGTCCGGCTCTCAGCTGTCCCCGCGCCCAGTAGAAGATCCCTGGCAACGGAGCCCACGCACGCCAAACCCCTGAACCCACAAACTGAACCGGCCAAGTGCAATTCGAGCCACCAGATTGTAAACTCGCATTCTGAACGCTACGCTACTATCCTCCTCTTCCTCTTTTTTTCTTCACTTCGACTGGAGACAACTACTAACGAGGCAACGATCACAAGGCATACATGCATCGGTGAGCAGCCCTGGTCGCCAACTGCATCTTGGCCTTGTGATCGTTGCCTCGTTAGTGCAAGCTGCTCCTCGTAGTTACACGAGGCTAGTTCGACAAATTGTACAAGATTTCGGAAATTACAGAATCCAAGCAGGGGCAAATTTGGCCCTTCAGGAAGCGACAGAGGCCTACTTGGTGGGCCTCTTCGGGAACACTAATCTGGCGGCTATACATGCCAAGCGGGTAACCATTATGCCCAAGGATATGCAGGTGCGCTATCTACAGGGGTTGGGGGTGGGGTGGGGGGTGGGTGGGCGGGGTGGGGGGTAAGAGTTGGATCCACACAAAATATGCTGCAGCTTCTGGGCAGATCCCTAGGTGGGCAGTTGGCCTTTGGTAAAAATATGCTGCAGCTGCTGGGACCCGTACACGACAAAACACAACAGTACACTACACTACACTACACAACAGTACACAACACTATACAACACTACACAACACTACACAACACTACACAACACTATAGAACAAGGGGGTTGGGAGGGGGATAGGGGGGGGGGGGGGGGGGGGGGGGGGGGGGGGGGGGGACTGAGCTACTTGAAACACTCACTCATTCACTAACTTTGATGTCTGTTTCCACTTGCAGCTCGCTCGGAGGATTCGAGGGGAGCGAATCTAGGACTTGGCAAGAAGTTGTGGTGAGTTATGTTTTCATGCCTGAACCACCCTCATGTAACAACTTAATGAATGCATGTTACTTATCAATAATATCATAATATGGCTTAGCTGAACCTACCCATACTGTAGCCCGATAAGCGCCCTTGAGGCTGCTTGCTACAGAATGGGCGGGAGATGCGATTTGCCTTGTATGGTATGCCTTAACCACCCTCATGTAACAACTTAATTAATGCATGTTACTTATCAATAATATCATAATATGGCTTAGCTGAACCTACCCATACTGTAGCCCGATAAGCGCCCTTGAGGCTGCTTGCTACAGAATGGGCGGGAGATGCGATTTGCCTTGTATGGTATGCCTTAACCACCCTCATGTAACAACTTAATTAATGCATGTTACTTATCAATAATATCATAATATGGCTTAGCTGAACCTACCCATACTGTAGCCCGATAAGCGCCCTTGAGGCTGCTTGCTACAGAATGGGCGGGAGATGCGATTTGCCTTGTATGGTATGCCTGAACCACCCTCATGTAACAACTTAATTAATGCATGTTACTTATCAATAATATCATAATATGGCTTAGCTGAACCTACCCATACTGTAGCCCGATAAGCGCCCTTGAGGCTGCTTGCTACAGAATGGGCGGGAGATGCGATTTGCCTTGTATGGTATGCCTTAACCACCCTCATGTAACAACTTAATTAATGCATGTTACTTATGAATAATATCATAATATGGCTTAGCTGAACCTACCCATACTGTAGCCCGATAAGCGCCCTTGAGGCTGCTTGCTACAGGATGGGCGGGACATGCGATTTGCCTTGTATGGTATGCCTGAACCACCCTCATGTAACAACTTAATTAATGCATGTTACTTATGAATAATATCATAATATGGCTTAGCTGAACCTACCCATACTGTAGCCCGATAAGCGCCCTTGAGGCTGCTTGCTACAGAATGGGCGGGAGATGCGATTTGCCTTGTATGGTATGCCTGAACCACCCTCATGTAACAACTTAATTAATGCATGTCAGTAATAAAAAATATGGCTTAGCTGCACCTGCCCATTATGTAGCCGCATAAGCGCCCTTGAGGCTGCTTGCTACAAAATGGGTGGTCAATGCGTTTAGCCATGTATGCATCCACCACCCTCTGCACACACTTAAGTCACCAACATGATAAGTGCAGCACATTCTAAGCAGCATTATCTTACTAATTCTAATGTTTTTCCCTTGCAGGTCATTCATGAATGCTGGCTGTTGGGAGCAAGTAAAGGACGAATATGCAGTAGTGGAGCTGCCTGGAAGCTGCCATCATGTGGTGCCAAGCTTAGCCAATGGGATATTAAGGCATGTTAGTGCCCTGAATATATAGTAGCATGGAGCAGTAATCATAGGGTGACTTTAGTTTGGGTTTTGTTTATGAGGGTTTAAAGGTACTGCCTGTCCTTGTTGACCAGGACAGGCAGTACCTTTAAACCCTCATACAAAAAACCCAAAAATTTAATTTGAAATTTCAAGCACAGCAGTAGATAGGCCTATTATCCCTTCCACCACCTTGGACAATAGCCGGGCCTGGTAGTTGACAATATACAGCCTTCTTGTGCGATACCCACGAGAGCACTGTATTGTATTCATCAATTGTGCGATACCCACAACGATGAATACTTTCCCGACTCCTGAATTAGACCTAACTTCCAGCCAGCTCCATTAGGTTGTACAGCTTCCAGCCATGGGTTGTACAGCTTCCAGCTAGCTCCTTAGGTTGTAGAACTTCCAGCCAGCTTCAATAGACTTTTACTTTGTGTGACAGGTTGTACAGCTTCTAGCCAGATCCATTAGGTTGTACAGCTTCCAGCCAGCTGCATTAGGTTGTACAGCTTCTAGCCAGCTCCATTAGGTTGTAGAGCTTCCAGCCAGCTCCATTAGACTTTCACTTGTGTGGCAGGTTGTAAAGCTTCCACCCAGCTCCATTAGGTTGTACAGCTTCCAGCCAGCTCCATAAGACTTTCACTTTGTGTGCCAGGTTGTATAGCTTCCAGCCAGCTCCATTAGGCTGTCTCTCTGTATATTAGGTTGTTGTGTAGCTTCGAGCCAGCTAAGCCGTCCTCAGCAGGAAAAATAAATATATGATACCAATTTGTTTTCTGGCATTATATTTGTTTCCTTTCTTGTAAAAGTTTCTTTCCTACCATTGTCCAAAGTGCGAGTACTTAAACACGCACACACACCCTACTTGGGCTGTTCCAAACTCCTACATTCAACTTCAACTTGGTTACATAGCCAGACTTCAACTTGGTTACATAGCCAGACTTCAACTTGGTTACGTAGCCAGACTTCAACTTGGTTACATAGCCAGACTTCAACTTGGTTACATAGCCAGTTGTGACACTTGAGATTACAGCCATCATCTTGCTAGCACCTACACCCCACCCTAGATTTTTGTCTAGCCAATGAAAGCACAACTAATGTACTACAAGGTACGGATTTGTGCCGGTTATCGCTAGGCGCTCGCCCGCCTCGGATTCAAAGCTTCCTACCTCTCGGCAGCCTACATATGGGAGCTTAGCTACATTTCGAAGTGCAATATCTTCGACCACCTTGAATTCCGTTTGATATTGTCTTGATTGACTTCCGTCTGATTCAATGAATAAGCTGCTTGAATTGAATCACTGATTCAAACTGTTTTCAAGGTACCCTGATTCAAGGGGAAAACCGCTTGATAGGGGTTCATTGATTCAAACCAGTTGATTCAAACGATTTCAAAGGTCTGCCTAAATACCGACGGTGGAAGCTGCCACAGGTATCCTCAAGTACCTCTCCAACACACCTGACCATGGGATCACCTACACCCACTCCAAGAAACTCCTCACTGGCTACTGTGACTCTGACCATGCTGCCTGCCCTATCACAAGGAAGTCCATAACAGGCTATGTCTTCCTCAACCAGGGGGGAGCCATCTCATGGGCATCCAAAATCCAAGCATCTGCCACTGCCCTGTCCACCACAGAAGCTGAGTTCATGGCAGCTACCTCTGCAGCCCAAGAAGGAATGTGGTTGAGGAAACTGCAATTCTCTGCCACAGGTACCATGCCCCCTGCACTCACCATTAATGGTGACAACCAAGCTGCACTCAGTGCATGGAACCAAGAGAAGATCTCCTCCAGGCTCAAGCATTTGGAAACAAGATTCCACTTCCTCAAAGAGCAATCCAAGAAAGAAGGCATCAAGCTCAACTGGATCCCCACTGCTGCCAACATGGCTGACATGCTCACCAAAGCTCTGCCCAGGTCCAAGTTCTGTGTATTCAGGCAGCAGATTGGCTGCACTGGAAAGATCAAGCTTGACTAATCTTGACACATGCCTCTGCAGCCCCTTTGAGCCCATACTAGATTTCCTGACAAATCCAAAGTTCAAGCTTTTCCCTAGATATTGATTGATTGCACTTCTACTGACTGCTTTCTTCTATTTAGTTTAGCCTTGAGCAGAGATCCTGTCCTGCAGGATATTCTTGGACCAATCCTGTCTTTACATGTACCCTTTTCAGCCTGCCCTCTTAAGTCAGTCCACCAGTCAGTTAAGTTTTATCATACATAGCACTACAGCCTTTGAATATTTTAAGTCCCTCTAGTTTTCTTTAGACTCATCTAATTCCAGGAATTCTCCAACATGAAGAATACCAGGAATTGGGGGGGATGTTATTCACCGGGTTTCACCGGCTCACCTAGAGTGACTTAGAGTGCACAGGACTCCTCCCTGCTGCACTGTACTGCTGTGCCGCTGCCAACTATGGCACGGACTCTGATGCCGGTACCATGAGGTACTACGGCATCCCAGTACTTTCTCCTAGCGCATTGATTGAATGCTTATCTAACTGTAAAGATCTTATCCTTACCGTCTTCCCCTCGTCTCTGTGCTCTGCACATACTCCGGAAATTCACAGATAGCTAGATGGTTGAGTAGGATCGGATGACCATTATGTTTGGTTGTACACTCATATGTGCTACCTAGAGTAGGAATTTGAAGTCTCTTACTTCACAAGGCTACTTATGCTGGTGCACACTGCACAGTCCGCATTAAGGGCGCCTGGTGGCGAGTCCCGAATGAAATGAATTTAATCCTGAATTCGGGAGGAGAAAAAAAAGATAGGCCACACCCTCCCCAAAAAACCTGGGGAGGGCTGACCCCCCGTCCCCCCCCCCCCCCCCCCCCCCCCTAAATAGAAATAACCCCTTTTTGAAAAAGTTAGATATGGATTCTGGGGGGTTACAGTATGGTGCACATAATGGCATCCTCAGAATTCCCACATAGGGATTGTGTGATAGTCAAAAATCAGTTTTGCACCCCCTCTGGGTTGCCTAGGTACCGTAGTCACACTTCAACTTTGCAGGGGGCAGCTCAAAACTGGAGTTCTCATTATATAAAACAAAACAGTACCACCTAAGTAGCAGGACAATTATCTCAGCATGGTTCAGCTACACTTCTCCTTGGGTCCCACCCAACTTGTAGCACGTGGTAGAATGACGGCGTTTCGGTGTTGTCGCATGGTAGAGTGTCGGGGCGGTGGTTGGGTGGGTTGGGTGTGTGTGTGTCGGGGGTAGGGGGGGGGGGGGGGGGGGGGGGGGGGGGGGGGGGGGGGGGGCTGGGGGCATCCCCCCCCACACCCACACCCACACCCACACCCATTCACCCACCCATATTATCAACACATACCCAGCCATTCACCCACTGTTACTCTGGGCTGGGCTGGGCTGGGGTTTGGGGGGGGGGGTAAATACTTATTGCACTAGGTCCAAAGTGGTGCCAATAGACTACCCTTACGAAGGCTTACTTATGGGTGGTCTCAAAATGTCATTTGGAGGTCTGAGTAAAAAGTTAGCAAAAAACAAAATGAGGGCTGACCCCCCCCTCCCTCCCCCCCCCCCCCCCCCCCCCACTAAATGAGGTGCTCAGAATGACCCGAAAAGTAACTTTAAATATCGCCATGATACATGCGATTACAGCCCTGTTCTCAGAAAAAAATCGATCGGCATGACTGAAAATTTTGAGGCCTGGGCTCCTCGTGCTGAATTCAATGTTTTAAAATTAATTTTAGTTTAATTGTATTTAATGTTGTGTTACTTTAATTCGATTTTATTCCTTTCATTTCCCCCCCCCGGAAGATAAGCAGTATGGAACGTTCCTGCAATGTCATCCAATGCATATTTGTGAATTGACTTCATTTTTGGCGGAGCCCCCCCTTCTGGGGGGCGGGAGCCCCCAGGGTTACCCATTTGTCCGTCCGACCATCCATCCATCCAACCATCCATCCGTCTGACCGTGATGAAGCCCGACACGTCAGCCAACAGCCTCGTAACTCACTCTCTTCCGTTGCCACCTGTCGCTCCCTCGCGATCACTTTCCGCCAATTTTTAGCGTCGCAGGCAACGCTGCTACAAACTTGTTCAGAATTTGATACAAGAAAAACGAGACCAATCAGGGGTATGGTTGATGTTAAGGAATGTTTACAAGGTATTGCATGTTGGGGCCCAGCCCAGACGTGAACGGTACGTACCGTCCTCCTGAACGGGTTTTGGGCCAGCGGCAGGTGGCATGGCTTGCCCCTGCCCCCGCCCGGTGCCCCCCCGCCCCTGCTCCTGCTCCTGCTCCTGCTCCTGCTCCTGCTCCTGCTCCTACTCCTGCTCCTGCTCCTGCTCCTACTCCTGCTCCTGCTCCTGCTCCTGCTCCTGCTCCTGCTCCTGCTCCTGCTCCTGCTGTGTGGTGCTGCACGGATGCACGATGAACGATGATCTGGCAAGTGTCAACATGTGCCAGCATAGCATAGCAGTACAGTACCGCCAGGGCCTCTTCTCCCATTTTTGGGGAGTCTAATGCGCAGTGCTGGTGTGATAGCTTGCGAACGAGTTGTTTTTCTCAATTCCTTTCTATCGCTTTATTAATAGTACCATTAATATTGCTACTGCGTCGCAATTGCTTTTATCTCCTGGTCCTTTTCGGGAGTGACCTTTTGCATGTCCAGGTTTCGCGCGCATTAGTCCAGATCATTATTATTTATTCGCAGCTGCGCAGGAGAAGATTCAATTCGCACGAGGGATCGATCGACATGTCAATACAGACCTAGCCCCCCCTCCCCCCTGAACCCAGCCATCAACAATCATGGAATCTCCAAGCTACTCCTACGCCCCCTCGTCTGACCGCTACTCCTACGAAGGTACCCAACCGGGTCCCCAGCACCCGGAGGGCGCTGCCTACGACCTGGAGGCCCTTCAATACGGTCGGCAGTTCGAGGATGTCCTGAACATCCGGACAGCCGTCTTCCGAGACGAGCCACCACCCCAAGACGAGGAGTTGCACGTACCCCCCACAAACATCTTCCACGCTGACAAGCACTTGGGGGAGCTCTTTCAGGCCCTGAGACATAAGCAGGAGAAGCAGCAGGTGGATGTCCCCCATGCTAGGGAGTTGTCTAGCTTTGATAGCAGGAGGGTAACGGTGGCTAGTAGCTTTCAGGTGAGTGTGAGGAGAGCGCTCGAGTCAAAGCTTTTCTTTTCGGCAACGAGCAGCAGCTTCTAGGCAGCTTACCTAGCTTGCACCCAGCCAAACCTATGGCTAAGTAGTGTATCTGGAAGTTGACAGAACCAGCTTTCCAGTTCTGTATAAAGCTTGAGGCTTAGCCCAGGTTCTGGCTCAGGGAGTAGCTAGAAAATAAAGCTGTTTGTTGTATGCTTGTTTTACTATGTGTGTGTGTTAGCGTACGTGAGTATGAGTGCGTGTAATGTGTGGTGGTGTGGCGGGTCTAGGGGGTCTGGGGAGGGGGGAAGTCGGTGCGGGGGAGCGTGTGTATAGTTGCATGCGGGTGTGAAGTTGTGGAAGACTGGAGGGGGGTGTACTGTCATAAGTATGTTGGTGTGCATGCGTTTTAGGATATAGCCACACACAGAATATGCATCTGTGTGTGGCAGTCCGGGGGTAGCCTAAACTACCCACCCACCCACCCACCCACCCACCCACCCACGCATACACCCACCCACCCACGCATACACCCACAACTGCCTCACCACCACCCACTCCCACCCCCCACCCCCCCTAAACCCTAAATCTCCCTAAACCCTAAACCCACCCACCCACGAACCCACCCACCACCACCTCACCACCTCTTACCCCAACTAGGTGGGCCGCTTTGCCAGCAACACCTTTGCAGCCGAGCAGCGCAACCAGGCAACGATTCGACAGGTGGAGAACGCCATCGCTGATGCTAAGCCCTACAACAACAATGGGGGGGTGAATGCCGCCCTGCTAGACACCCTACGTGCTAAGAACGGCCTTCCCTCAACTACAGCCTCTGGCGCTGACAGCCCTAAGAACCGTCCGCGGAGCCAAGAGTCTGCCGATTGTGACTGTGCGGTCTGTAAAGACATGGGTGGGGCGAGGGCGTTTGTCACCCCTCACCTGACCAGACCCACGACTGCAACCCCAGCCAAGCAGGTGGCACCCACGCAGAGCATGAAGCACAAGACAGGCCACCACTGTCCTTACCATGTCGAGCTGACTGGCGGGGAGGAGGAGGTGGAGAGTCAGTTTGGCGCCCCAGTGAACCACAGGATGACGTTGCCACTGTCGGACTGGTTG
Source organism: Chlamydomonas sp. ICE-L (assembly GCA_013435795.1). Lineage (NCBI taxonomy): Eukaryota > Viridiplantae > Chlorophyta > Chlorophyceae > Chlamydomonadales > Chlamydomonadaceae > Chlamydomonas > Chlamydomonas sp. ICE-L. The sequence continues at coordinate 123,616,172 of JACBWV010000610.1, read as the reverse complement.
ACAGGTGCGGAAGGGATGAGTGAGGAGTTGGGAGTGGCAGGGGGTGGGAGGGTTGACAGGTGCGGGAGGAACAAGGTAGGGGTTGGGAGGGGCAGGGGGGCAGGGGTTGGGCATGGGGATGGGAGGGGTTGGGAGGGGGTGGTAGGGGTTGGGATTGGCAGGGGGTGGGAGGGTTGACAGGTGCGGGAGGGACGAGGGAGGGAGGAGGGAGGGGTTGGGAGTGGCAGGGGGTGGGGGGGTTGATAGGTGCGGGAGGGACGAGAGAGGGAGGAGGGAGGGGTTGTGAGTGGCAGGGGGGGTGGGGGGTGGCAGGGCTTGGGAGTGTGTATGGGAGGGGTTGGAAGTGGCAGAGGGTAGGGGTTGGGAGGGGTGGCAGGGGTTGGGAGTATGGATGGGAGGGGTTGGGTGGGGTTGGGAGGGTTGGGAGGGGTTGGGAGTGGGGATGGGAGGGTTGGGAGGGTTGGAAGGGGTGGCAGGGATTGGTAGTGACAGAAGACAAGGAGCTTGTTTGTGTTAGTGTGTGTTTGTTTGCAATTGTGTGTCTGAGCCAAAGGTGGGAGGTAATGTCGACCTAACAACCTGGGGGCAAAAACTAACAACTGAGTAGAGCCAACATTACCCCCCCCCCCCCCCCCCCCCCCCCTCACCCTCAGGTGGAGGTGGGGGTTAGAGCTGACCTGGCAACCTAGGTTGCAAAAACGGACAATGAAGTAAAACCAACATTAAAACCAACCCCTTCCCACCCTCAGGTGAAGAGATGTGCAATGTATCGCATGGTGACTGCAGACTCTTAAATCTAACCTGCCCTTCCCCCTCCCCCCTCCCCTTCACCCCCCCCCCCCCCCCCCCCCCCCCCCCCACACACACCTCGGGAGGAGAGATGGGCAGTGTATTGCATGATGAATGCGGACTCTTAAAACTACCCCCCCCCACCCCCCCACCCACCCCTTCACCCCCTCCCCTTCACCCCGCCCCAGGTGGCAGTATATCACATGGTGACTGCGGACTCTTAAAACTACCCCCCCCCCCCCCCCCCCCATTCTTAACACACACACACGACCCTACACCCCACACCCCTCAGGTGGAAAGATGGGCAGTGTGTCACATGGTGATTGCGGACTCTTCGCAGTCAAAGTCCCACGGAACGTAGAAGACCCCTGGAACTTCTCAGCCCCCAAGCCTGTCGTTCCCCTCCCCTCCGATGTCCACCTCCTCCATAGCATCCCCATCATCAGCCGCACACTCAACGCATCCATCTTTTGTGAGCTGGGCTGCGCTGACGTGACGGAGAAGTTCACGTTTGGCTATTCAGAAGACTTGCGTTCTTTGGGAGCCGGTCATCTAGTGCGCTTTAAGTTTACAATGCCACCGAATGCCATGTTGAGTGGGTAAGTGCTGATGTGCTAAAGTGCTGAAGTGATAAAGTGCTGAAGTGATAAAGTGCCTGAGTGCTAACGAGCAGGCTAGGCAAGGGGTTTTCAACCCAAAGCTACTTAAAGAAGTTTTAGTTTAGTCATCTGGTGCGCTTCAAGTTTACAATGCCGCCAAACGCCATGTTGAGTGGGTAAGTGCTGAAGTGATCAAGTGCTGAAGTGATAAAGTGCCTGAGTTCTAACAAGCAGGCTAGGAAAGGGGTTTTCAACCCAAAGCTACCCAAAGAGTTTTGGTTTTAGTCATCTAGTGCCCTTCAAGTTTACAATGCCACCAAATGCCATGTTGAGTGGGTAAGTGATAAAGTGCCTGAGTGCTAACGAGCAGGCTAGGAAAGGGGTTTTCAACCCAAAGCTACACAAAGAGTTTTGGTTTTAGTCATCTAGTGCGCTTTAAGTTTACAATACCGCCGAATGTCATGTTGAGTGGGTAAGTGATAAAGTGATGAAGTGCTGAAGTGATGAAGTGCCTGAGTGCTAACGAGCAGGCTAGGGAAGGGGGTTTCAACCCAAAGCTACTTAAGGAAGTTTTAGTTTAGTCATCTGGTGCGCTTCAAGTTTACAATGCCGCCAAACGCCATGTTGAGTGGGTAAGTGCTAAAGTGATAAAGTGCTGAAGTGATTAAGTGCCTGAGTGCTAACGAGCTGGCTAGGATAGGGGGTTTCAACCCAAAGCTACCCAAAGAGTTTTGGTTTTAGTCATCTAGTGCCCTTCAAGTTTACAATGCCACCAAATGCCATGTTGAGTGGGTAAGTGCTAAAGTGCTGAAGTGCCTGAGTGCTAACAAGCAGGCTAGGGAAGGGGTTTTCAACCCAAAGCTACCCAAAGAGTTTTGGTTTTAGTCATCTCTTGCACTTCAAGTTCACAATGCCACCGAACGCCATGTCGAGTGGGTAAGATTTAAAGTGCCTGAGTGCTGAAGTGCCTAAGTGCTAGAGTGGTAAAGAATCAAAGTGCCTTAGTACCGGCGGTGTTTTTAAGGCCGTCCGTTTCTGGCATTTGCATGGCAGTAGCCGGCCTTCAGAATGGCTTCTGTCATGTTATATCATGAAACCAAAACAGCCTAGTTGGCCCTAAAACAGCCTTATTGCCCCTTACACAGCCTACTTGGCCTCAATATACCCTTAACCCGAAGACACCCTTCTAGCCTAATTGGCTACACCTGGACTGTAACAGCATACACATACATAAACCAGCTTCAGTGTTTTTTATTTCAGATTTTTCCAGGCACGTTTGAGTAGCAGGGTGGGCTTCTGAAGCCTGATTTCAGAAAAGTTGCGTAGCCCACCGGATTTTGTAGCGTGCGGCGTGGATTGCCGCCCCTCTGGTGGAGGCTGGGGGGCGCAGATTTAGGGGTCCTTAAGGAAACATGCATTTTTCACATGAATGACATATGTTACACTCATTGATTAAGCTGGTCCAGCTTGTCTGCCAGGAGCATTTCTTGCTGTGCAAGAGTCAGCTATTTGTTTTTGGGGGGAGCTTCCCCTTCTGGGAGGTGGGAGCCCCCAGAGTCACCCCGTTGTCCGTCTGACCGTCTGCCGGTCCAACAAGAAACCCTGGCCCTAAATGGCCCATGGCCTTGTCGTAAACACTGGCTTCGGTCTGCTGCACTCGATTCTGGTGCCACCTGTCGCTCTGATAGCCAACATTCTCCGCAAATTTCTGCGTCGCTTGAGACGCGCCTAGGACTTGTTAACATTTAATTGTACATGTGTTCTGTTATTTTGGCTTTCTCGTTTTGACCCTGGTTTCTCTACCCTGCAGGATGACAGCGGTTATTGGCAGCGGGGCCAGCAAGTGTTCCATGGAGCTGCGCCCCCAACCTGCCACACAACCAGGCAGGCAAGGCTCGTGGAAGGGGAAAGGCAGTGTGCGCAGACGCCAGGTGAGATACACACATACACATATACATATACGTATACATACACATATACATATACATATACATATATACATATACATATGCATGAACATAGACATACATATACAAATGCACATACACATACACAAAGTAAACCGAAGTGCCATAGAATCAGGCACCATGTGAGATGCAATGAGTTGTACTGCACTCCGTAGTGCCATAAAATCTGATGCCATGTGAGATGCCCTGCCATGCGCTGTACTCTTCAACATTTTTTTCTGATGATGCCTCACTATTCTGTCGCTGCTTGGCAACGCATGGGTCTGGCTAAACTAGTCAGGAATTCCCCCCAGAACCCTCCTGGGCTCCGCAGGGTTCAGGGGGCAGCGCGTTGCACTGGGGTCGCACCGAGTCGCTCAAATTGCGGCGCGTCGCACAAAATTTTCATCTTCAATGACCTTTGTTGCCAACTTGATTACCTGACTCCTTCAAAGGAATCTGCTGCACCCATACTAACAAACAAACAAACAATCAAACTAACTAGCAAACAAAAAGCAAACAAATAAATACAAACAAATAGATACAAATAAACAGATATCAATTAACAAAACAAACAATCAGATATAAATAAAAATAAAAAAAACTAACAGATGCAAACTAACTAACAAACAAGAAGGAACAAACTAACTAACTAACTAACTAACTAACTAACAAACTAACAAACAAACAGCTACAAACAAACAAACAGATACGGTACAAACAAACAAACAGATACAAACAAACAGAAACAAACAAACAAACATACAAACAAATAGACAAACAAACAGATACAAACACCACACAATCATCACAGGCCCAACAGGCGTCTGAGGAGGAGGCAAAAAAACGAAAGCAACAAGCATCCTCGAGGCGCTCCGCAGAGTCCCTAGATGCAGAGCACAGGGGAAACCCATCCCCCAAGCAATACATGCGGCAAAGCACAGGCCAGGTCCGTTTTGGCGCCGTCTCATTCGCAGGGAATGAGGCGGCTCCTCAAGCGACACCCAGGGGAGGCTCCGCGAAGCCAAGTGGATATGGAGCATCAGCTAGCGGTCGCTTCACATCCAACTCGGTCGCAGGACTGAGGCCAAGCCTGCAAGGTAGGGACTTCTTTAGGGTTTAGGGCTCGATCGCAGGACTGAGGCCAAGCATGCAAGGTAGGGACTTCTTTAGGGTTTAGGGCTCGATCGCAGGACTGAGGCCAAGCCTGCAAGGTAGGGACTTCTTTAGGGTTTAGGGCTCGATCGCAGGACTGAGGCCAAGCATGCAAGGTAGGGACTTCTTTAGGGTTACGGCCCGATGCAAGGAGGGACTGAGGCCAAGCCTGCAAGGTAGGGACTTCTTTAGGGTTTAGGGCTCGGTCGCAGGACTGAGGCCAAGCCTGCAAGGTAGGGACTTCTTTAGGGTTAGGGGGTTGGGCCAAACTGACGCACAAACAAACATAACACGAAGAACAAACGAAGCACCCCCAACCACTACAAAAAACCACAGCCACCCAACCACCCACCCACAACCAACCCAGAAACCGCCGGAACCACGCAACCAGCGACAACCACCCAACAATCAACGAACCACCCACAACCACCCACTACCACCCACTACCACCCATCCACACCCACCCACTACCACCCGCAACCACCTCAACCATCCCAAAACATCCACAGACCCATCCACAAAAAAGACCCTACCCACCACAATCACCCCCTTGCCACCACAACCCACCAGCAAACCAGTCTCACTGCCACCACTGCCAAACATACCACCCGCAAGCTATCCAATTGCACATCACAAAGTACCCACTACCACCCACAACTACCCACTACCACCCACGACCACCCACAACCACCCACAACCACCCACAACCACCCAGGCGCCAAAGGTCCCTCCTTAATCTCCCAAGCCTCCACCGGCGGCGCCAGCAGTATCCGCTTCATTCCAGACGGCTGCGTCGGCGATGGCCCCAACACCTTGAGCGTCGACCTGGGCTGCCTTGGCTTAGAAGCCACATGCTCCATAGAGGTCAAGTACATTGTACTGCTCGACGCCTTTGACAACTCTATCAAGTTCTCACACTTGGCCAACTGGGTGCCCCCTGACGAGGGTCACTGCACAGATGTGGACTCATACCCCATGAACTACCACATCCACATGGTGGCGCAGCCTGATAGTATAAAGTAGGTACCTGGTTTCACTTGCCTACCCCCCCCCCCCACACACACACCCACCCACCCACCCACACACACACACACACACATATGCACATATGCACACACACACGCTCACACACACACACATACACACTCAAACACACTCACACACTAACCACCATTACCACCACCCACACACCCACATACACTTGTACACCCGCAATCCAACGCAACCCAATCCTACCCCATGACCACATTCATACGTTGGCACAGACTGATTGCGTAAAGAAGGTATTTGCCCCCTTCTGTCATCAGGCACACAGTCCACCCATGCTTCCCGCCCATTGCCCCCCCACCCCTTTCCCCCCACTCAGCCACCCACTCACCCACTCACCCACCCACTCACTCACTCACCCACCCACCCATGCCCCCACCCATGCCCCCACCCATGCCCCCATCCACTCACCCTCCCCTTGCACCGCCTGCCTCCCCCAGGTTCGTCGACATGGGTCAGTGGAGCGGCGGTATCATGGCTACTGACATGCTCCCCTCCGTTAGCAAGCAGACCGACCAAACAACCTGGTGGCGCATGCAACGCTCCATCAAGCAAACCCGTCTCACAGAGCCCACCCACTCACCCACCCTATGCACCGCCCTGCCTCCCCCAGGTTCGTCGACATGGGTCAGTGGAGCGGCGGTATCATGGGTGCTGACATGCTCCCTTCTGTTAGCAAGCAGACCGACCAAACAACCTGGTGGCTCATGCAACGCTCCATCAAGCAAACCCGCCTTGCAGAGCCCACCAGCATAATCATCGACATGAAAGAATCGGTGCGGACGTGCGTGCTGCAAATCATGACTCAGCGTGTCATGGGGGGGCCTAGGACAGAGGAGGGAAAGGATGTGACCCCGTGGAACACATTACCCAGTAGTCCGGCGTCCACCCAGGCCCCACGTTTGCCTCAGGTAAACAGTTTATTGGGGTTGGAAATTCTTTGTATCAAAAGAAAAAGAAAATCAACTATGAGCAATAATCAACTATGAGCACCATGCTGCAATGTGAAGACACTGCTTTATTTCATGAAACATACTGACTTACTTACTTACTTACTTACTTACTTACTTACTTACTTACTTACTCACTCACTCACTCACTCACTCACTCACTGACTGACTGACTGACTGACTTACTGACTTACTGACTGACTGACTGACTGACTGACTGACTGACTGACTGACTGACTTACTGACTGACTGACTGACTTACTGACTGACTTACTAACTTACGTACCTACAGGAGCAAAGGATTGCGATCATCAAGGCAAGGGTGAAGCCCATGGGGGGCAATGCAGTGGAGGATGGAATATCAACGGATGGCAGACCTCATTTAGAGGGTGAGGCACGCTTGTTGGAACTTTGGCTGCTGTTGGACGTATCTGGCAGTATGGCTGGCAAGAAGATGGAGGCAGCACGTGTGGTGGCATTGAACTTCGTGAAGGGCATTCCCTTGGGACGAGGTGAGGGTGGAGGGGGGGGAGGGGTGTGGGTGGGTGGGTGTAGGGTGGGGGAGTTGGAGGGGGGGAGAGGGGCAGTGTTATTTGTCTAATCGTGCTGTATGGGTTGATGGCTGGCAAGAAGATGGAGGCAGCACGTGTGGTGGCATTGAACTTCGTGAAAGGCATTCCCTTGGGACGAGGTGAGGGTGGAGGGGGTGGGGTGGGGGGATGGATGGGTTGTGTGTGTGTTTTTTGGGGTGGGGGGGGGTGGGGGGGCATTTTGTTTGTCTAATCGTGCTTTATGGGTGGATGGATGGGCGGATATATGTAGGCGGTGTGTGGTGGCAAATATTTGTGTGAAGGGCAGGGGAAGCCTTGGGACAAGGTGAGGGTGGTGGGGGGGGGACGAGGGTGAGGGGTGGGGGCGGTATTGTGTGTGTCTTATGGTGCTTTATGTGTGGATAAATGGGCGGACAGATGTAGATGTAGGTTCCCTTGGGACGAGGTGGTGTGTGGGGGAGGATGGGGTGGGGTGGGGGGGGGGGGGGGGGTACGCAGGGAAGGAGGGGAGAAGTGAGGGAGGATGAGAGGGATGGAGGGAGGGTGAAAGAGTGGGGGGAAGTGGGTAGGGGGGGGATATGGTGGTGGTGGTGGAGGTGTGGGGGGGGAGGTGGTGGAGGTGGGGGAAGGTGGTGGTGGTGGTGCAAAAATTCTGATACTCACATGTTCCCTTGCAGGTATTCGCTTTAACATGGTGGCCTACCGAGCTGATTGTGAAGTATGGAGCAGTGAAGGCAGCACTGAATTCACCCCAGTGGTTAGGGAGGATGCCCTTCGGAGCATTAACGAGCTTACTGCTGGTGGAAAGGCTTCTCTCCTGACTTGCTTACAGGTGGGTGGTGGTGGTTTGTGTGTGTAGGTGGGTGGTGGTGGTGGTGGCGGTGGTTTGTGTGTGTGTGTAGGCGGGTGGTGGTGGTGTGTATGTGGGTGGTGTGTGTGTAGGCGGGTGGTGGTGGGGGCGGTGGTTTTTGTTTTAGTGTAGGTGGGTGGTGGTAGGGGCGGTGGTTTTATGTGTGTGTGTTTACGGGGGTGGATATGGAGGATGCTCTTCCAAGCATTAACGAGCTCACTGCTGGTGGAATAGCTTCTCTCCTGACTTGCTTACAGGTTATTGTTTGTGGTGGTAGTTTGTGTGTGTAGGTGGGTGGTGGTGCTGGTGTGTGGTGTGTGTGTAGGTGGGTGGTGGTGCTGGTGGCGGTGGTTTTTGTGTGTGTGTAGGCGGGTGGTGGTGATGGTGGTGTATGTAGGTGGGTGGTGGTGGTGGTCATGGCGGTGGTTATGTGTTTGTGTAAGTGGGTGGTTAGTGAGAATTCTCTCCGGAGAATCAACGAGCTTGCTGCTGGTGGACAGGCTTCACTCTTGACTTGCTTACAGGTGGTGAGTAGGTAGGTGGGTGATGGTGGATGGTGTACGTCACTATTTATTTTTGGGGCTACACATAGCAGCTTCCAGCCAGCTCCATTAGCCAGCCGCTGGGCTATGCCCAAAACTATCAGCTGCATCGGAATGCTCGTCATGTCAGCTTTTAGACGCACTGGCTAGCTTCAAGTTTGGCCCAAGGGCTGGGAAAATGAGGTGCCTAGAAGCTGCTACTCGGAGCCCCAAAAATAAACAGTGGTGTTAATGTTTGTATGCTTAGTGCAGGACATTAAACAGTGGTGTTAATGTTTGTATGCTTAGTGCAGGACATTAAACAGTGGTGTTAATGTTTGTATGCTTAGTGCAAGACATTAAACAGGCAATCGCAGGATATTAAATTAAACAGCAATGTAATTGTTCTCTTAGCTTTGAATTTCCACAGGGCGTTAAACAAACACTACTATGTACTGCCCACGTGACCCACAGGAGATGTACACAAAAGATCAGTACAGCATCCCAGATGGCTACCACCGCCGAGTGTTCCTGATCTCTGATGGCGGTACAACTGACAGCGAGGCGTACGACGTGTACAACGTAGTACGAGACCGTAACAGCCCTACAGCAATGAATACGTCGTTCTTCTGTGTCGGTGTCGGGTTGCTGGGGGGCGGGGAGCTGTCCCAGAAGCTCTTGAAAAGTGAGTCATAATCTTGTGGCTTGTGCTGCATGTTTCTTGCTTGCTTGCTTGCTTGCTTGCTTGCTTGCTTGCTTGCTTGCTTGCTTGAAGACTGAGTCATATTCTTGTTGCTTGTGTTGTTTGTTTCTTTCTTTTTTTCTTTGCCGGCTTGCCTGCCTGCCTGCCTGCCTGCTTGCTTGCTTGCTTGCTTGCTTGAAGACTGAGTCATATTCTTGTTGCTTGTGTTGTATGTTTCTTTCTTTTTTTCTTTGCCGGCTTGCCTGCCTGCCTGCTTGCTTGCTTGCTTGCTTGCTTGCTTGCTTGCTTGCTTGCTTGCTTGAAGACTGAGTCATATTCTTGTTGCTTGTGTTGTTTGTTTCTTTCTTTTTTTCTTTGCCGGCTTGCCTGCCTGCCTGCCTGCCTGCCTGCTTGCTTGCTTGCTTGCTTGCTTGCTTGCTTGCTTGCTTGCTTGCTTGAAGACTGAGTCATATTCTTGTTGCTTGTGTTGTATGTTTCTTTCTTTTTTTCTTTGCCGGCTTGCCTGCCTGCTTGCTTGCTTGCTTGCTTGCTTGAAGACTGAGTCATATTCTTGTTGCTTGTGTTGTTTGTTTCTTTCTTTTTTTCTTTGCCGGCTTGCCTGCCTGCTTGCTTGCTTGCTTGCTTGCTTGCTTGCTTGAAAACTGGGTCATCCTCTTGTGGCTTATGTTGTTAGTTAGCTTATTTAAGCAAACAAACAACACAAGCCACAAGAAAATGACCCAGCTTGTTTCTTCCTTTCTTTGCCTACCTGCCTGCCTACCAGCCTACCTGCTTGCTTGCTTGCTTGAAGACTGAGTCATATTCTTGTTGCTTGTGTTGTTTGCTTGTTTGCTTGTTTCTTCCTTTCTTTGCCTACCTGCTTGCTTGCCTGCGTGCCTGCTTGCTTGCTTGCTTGCTTGCTTGCCTGCTTGCTTGCCTGCTTGCCTGCCTGCTTGCTTGCTTGCTTGCTTGCTTGCTTGCTTGCTTGCTTGCTTGCATGTTTGTTGCATTATGTATCACACCTAACCCCCAGCCCTCTTACCCATCACAGAAATGTCAAAAAAGAGCGGAGGCATGTATGTTCACTGACTCGACCCTTCCTTGCTCCACCCCCCCTCGCTTGTTTCTTCCTTTCTTGGCCTGACTGACTGACTGACGGACTGGCTGACGGACCACTTTCTTGCATGTTTGTTGCATTATGTATCACACCTAACCCCCAGCCCTCTCACTCTGCACAGAGATGTCAAAGAAGAGCGGAGGCATGTTTGTGGTGCTATACTGCACCGACTCAACCCTTCATTGCTCCACCCCCCCTCGCTTGTTTCTTCCTTTCTTGGCCTGCCTGCCTGCCTGCCTGCCTGCCTGCCTGCCTGCCTGCTTTCTTGCATGTTAGCTGATTTTTGGGGTGGGGTGGGTCACGTTTGCAATGATGGTAAAAGGGTAATATGTTAAGATTTTCTATTGATTCTACCTGCCTGCCTGCCTGCCTGCCTGCCTGCTTTGTTGCATGTTTGTTGCATTATGTATCACATCTAATCCCCAGCCCTCTCACCCATCACAGAGATGTCGAAGAAGAGCGGGGGCATGTTTGCCGGCGTCGAACTTAGTATTGACATGTGGGCTCGATGTAGACTCATCCCCATGTCAATATCCCCCCCCCCCCCCCTGTACCTACACTACACCCACCACCATGTCAATACTCTTCACAGAGATGTCAAAGAAGAGCGGGGGCATGTTTGCCAGCGTTGAGCCTAGTATGGACCTAACCCAACCCAACCCAACCCAACCCAACCCAACCCAACCCAACCCAACCCAACCCAACCCAACCCAACCCAACCCAACCCAACCCAACCCAACCCTCTCTCTCTTCACAGAGATGTCGAAGAAGAGCGGGGGTATGTTTGTCAGCATTTAGCCTAGTATGGACATGTGGGCTCGATGTCGACTCATCATTGTTACATTACGTATCACACCTAACCCCCAACCCAGCCGTCTCACCCCTCACCCCTCACCCCTCACAGAGATGTCGAAGAAGAGCGGGGGCATGTTTGTCAGCGTCGAGCCTAGCTTGGACATGTGGATTCGATGTTGACTCATCCAAAAGGCAACAAGGGCCGCTCAAGTTTTATTTATTTATTGTTATTACTTTTTCCCCACCCCTTCACAAGCACACACAGGCACGCACACACACCCCTTTGCAGAGATGTCAAAGAAGAGCGGGGGCATGTTTGCCGGCGTCGAACCTAGCATGGACATGTGGGCTCGATGTAGACTCATCCAAAAGGCTGCATTCAGCACAACCCTCACCTTGGCACCTACCCTTCAACTCCCTGATGCTGGACGCTACAGCCAGCCACCTGGTCAACTCCCTGGCTTAGTCAGACCTGGTCAGCATATTACAGTGAGTCACCCTTAGGGTTGTCAAGTACAATATCGGGGATTTGTATATCATACAATATATCATACAATATTGTAAGATATATCAGCACATACAATGTAGTATAATATATCAATCTATCATACAATATAGTATGATATATCAGCACATACAATGTAGTATAATATATCAATATATCATACAATATAGTATGATATATCAGCACATACAATGTAGTATAATATATCAATATATCATACAATATATCCAGGAAGAGCCCAAGCCTCAAAAATTTCAGTCGTGCCGATCGATTTTTGAATCCAGAGAATATGGTTGTAATCGCATGTATCATGGCGATGTTTAAAGTTACTTATCAGGTCATTCTGAACACCTCATTTAGGGGGGGGGGGGGGGGGGGGGGGCTATCTATTGGCACCACTTAGTACCTCGTGCAATAAGTATCCCCCCCCAAACCCCCAAACCCCAAACCCGCCAGACCCAGGCCCAGCCCAGAGTAAGAGTGGGTGAAAGCTGGGTATGTGTTAGTAATATGGGTGGGTAATATGGGTAGTCTATTGGCACCACTTTAAACCTCATGCAATAAGTATTTACCCCCCCCCCCCCCCCCCCCCCCCCCCCCCCCCCCCCCCCCCCCCCCCCAAAAAAAAAACAGCCCAGCCCAGAGTATGAATATGAGTATGAGTGGTTGAATGGCTGGGTATGGATTGATAATATGGGTGGGTGAAAGGGTAGGTAATATGGGTGAGTGGGTGGGGGTGGGGGTGGGGGGGTATGTCCCCAGCCCCCCCCCACAACCCCAACCCCCCCGACCACCCCCCCGACCCTCCACCGTGCGACAACACAGTTGGGTGGGACCCAGGGGAAAGTGTGGCTGAACCATGCTGACAAAACTGTCCTGCGACTGTTTTGTTTGAAATAGTGAGAACCCCAGTTTTGGGCCGCCCCTGCAAAGGTGAAGACTACGGTACTTGGCAACCCAGAGGGGGTGCATAACTGATATTTGACTATCACACAATCCGTACGTGGGAATTCCGAGTATGCCATCATGTGCGCCATACTGTCAAACCCCAGAATCCATATCTAAGTTTTTCAAAAAGGGGTTATTTCTATTTAAGAAGGAGGGGGGGGGGGGGGGGGGGGGGGGGGGGGGGTCAGCCCTCCCCAGGTTTTTTAGGCACGATGCGACCTATCTTTTTTTCTCCTTCCGAATATATCATACAATATATTGTACGGCCATAATCTTGGAACCAGAACAATATTGATAACACTCGTCACTTTCCATCCCAGCTGCCCCTTCCTCTTCCCCCCTATCTACCTCTGTATGTATGTATGTATGTATGTATGTATGTATGTACTAGTACGGTTGCCCGTGTGGCCGGTGGCCACACAGACACACATCACCCCCACCTCAATCATAATAGGGTGCCCGTGGGGCTGGGTTACAGAATGGGCTACACATATGTCATTCCAGTACATACATACATTTACATTATGTTGCACTCCTTGATCTAGTTTGCAACGTAAATGTAAACTCAGCTACTCAGCTACTCTGTTGTTCTGCTCATTCAAGTGCATGTATAACCACCACTTAGCTACTCAGCTACACACATCACCTCCACCCCTGTCATAAACACAGTCATCATGTTTCCCCCACTTCAAATGCTGAAGCATCTGACCCCCCCCCACACACACACACACACAGTCCCCAATCTGCCCGAACCTCGACCCAGACCCAATCTCAAATTTGCCTCACCCCTTTACCCGCCAACACACACGTACTTCCCTGCTTCTCCGTTCCCATTAATCTGATCTTCTCTCGGCCACTTTAGCACATGGGTTTAACAGAAGCGATTATGATGTTTCCAGCTGAGTTCGAAATCGCGCAGACGTTTGGACGTTTCGTCAGACGGAAATGCGAAGACTTTTGGAAATTGCAAACGAACGTCTGCGCAGTTTCAGACTCAGGTTGAAACATCGGAATTGCGCGAGAATAAAGCTGCTTACCTGTAGCTTCCTCTTCGCGCATAGATACCTGGTTGGGCGTGCAAGCTGTTTCCCGAAAGGGCCTTCGTTCGGCCAACCCTGTCACGCACACGCTACAGCTCAGCGCGAAATAACCTTATCGTTGCAGGGTGGGAGTGGTGTGGGGTGGGGGGGGAGATCTTGAAGAGGTATTGCACGCGGTGCAAGGAGCACGCAGCAAGAAGGAAGTCGGAAGAACGTCACAGGGTTGCAGGGACTTCAATCGTGCAGAGATACCATGAGCCGTGCGAGTGTCTTAGCTCGCAGCACGATGAATGTTTCAATAGAGCCTGCAGAAAGGCTGGAGAATGGAAGTCAACTACCTCCAATAGCGAATCAGGCGATGTGATAGCATAATGAGATGACGAATGTAATGCTGAGATGAAGAATCAAGTGCGCATGCGTGAGCCAAGTGAAAGTCAAGGGCCAGCCGAATCATGAGCCGAAATGAACATTCTGGAGCATGAGTCGCAGGTCGCTCCGTGAAGAAGCAATATACTGAAAACTATTATTCCGAGCGCCATGCAAAGCGATCTGAGGGTCAGCAAATGACCTCCGAGAAGAGGATCTCCTCACACATTTCATTGCAATTCATTGCAGTCACAGTATGGGAGGCAGTTGTGGACATGAAATGAGCGCGCGCGCATAGCTTAGCGCATCTGCTGTTTCGGTAATTGAACATTTTGCTGGGCGAAGACTTCGGTGTACGGAAAGTCGGTTGCGAGTCGGTTACACTTCGCACGCCCATGGCACGTGGGTACGCGATGATGACACGACCACGACCGCGACCACGACCATGATTTCTTTATATATAGATGTATGTATGTATCACACCTCCCACACAACACACAACACACTTCACACACGCATTTCCTTTCCATCCCAGGATCCGCTCCCTCCCACCCATCCAACCCAGCCCCTCCCTAACCATAACCTCCACCCAACCCAACCCTTTCCAAACCCCCTCCCCCCCCCCCCTTCCTATCTTCTCATCCCTTCCCCTCCTCCCCCCCTATCCACCCACAGATGTTGGTCCAGATTAACCAATCACAGCCAGGTGATGTGCTAACCCTCAGCATGAGCGAGCGCCCCGGCAAATCCCTCAAGCTCTACATCCCTATGGCACCTTCCACGCCCGGACCTTACCCCCGCACTTTCCGACGGACAGCGTGGGATGGGAACGAGGGCGGTGAGGCGACAGAATCTAGGGGCAGCAGCGCCGCTGGTATTGATGGAGAGCTGTCTGAGACATGCGGTGGGGGTCCTCCAGTAGGGCGCATCAGGAGTGGGTCTGCCTTCTCACAAATCCATGCTATGCTGTGAGTGTAACTTATCTGATTAATTCTCTAATTAATAACACTTCAGATTTGAAGGAAATTGTACTAAAAATAAACCCACTTTTTAGCGCTTGCGCGCATGTAAGTGCAGCAAGCTGCGCTTTAAAGAATCTTATTTTGCCAGCAATTTTCTAAAAACATCCAGGGGACTACATCTAAGCAATTAACATTCTGGTACCACCTTCTGACAAATCGACACCATGTGAGTGATTGGGTTGGAAGTGGGGTGAAAAGGAAGATGGGGGGGGGGGAGGGGGGGGGGGGGGGGGGGGGGGGGGAGAAGCACCACCCACCACACCACCACCAGGTCCACTACCATCACTAGGACCACGAACAAAAACAAAAACAACAATAAATAGACCACAACTACCACCACCACCAATGATGCAAGATCTGGCCTAAAAAGCCTACACCTTAAAACCTTCCATGCAGGTTGCTGACCTCAATAATGCAAGACCTGGCCTTAAAAGCCCAAACCCTAAACCCTTAACCCTTAATCCCAAACCCTTCCATGCAGGTTGCTGTCCTCAGTGATGCAAGACCTGGCCTTAAAAGCCCAAACCCTAAACCCCAAACCCTTCCATGCAGGTTGCTGTCCTCTATGATTCAAGACCTGGCCTTAAAAGCCCAAACCCCAAACCCTAATTCCCAAACATGCTTCCATGTAGGTTGCTGTCCTCAATGATGCAAGACCTGGCCAGTTACGGAGCTGAAGACGAGGCGCAGCAGGAGGAAAGGTTAGAGCTCATCCTAGAAGCAACAGAGAGCTTGGCAGCTTCACATTGTCTCATGACACCGATGTCGCACATGATCGTGGAGGTCAAGATGCCGAACATGCGAACCAAGCTGAGCGATGAGTACTTCAACTCCATAGACACTCAGAACCCACACACGCACATCGTCCCGTACCACGTGCACGTAAGTACATCCTTCGCTCTTTGAAACTCCTTTCACCCTTATGCTCATGCAGTCTTATTACTCACAAGAACTCTCACACTCACATGCACACACACATACGCACACGCACTCATTCCCACACATGTACATACTCACACATGCACCCGCACACACTCACTCACACATTCTCACGCTCACACGCATACACACATGCACTCACTCACACACACATAAACGAATGGGCTCAAATAACTTTTCATTATGTAGACCTGACGCTCTCGCACCCGACTCCTTACGCAGAGACTCCCTGCCACGCGCATGACAGCTGGCGACCCCACCGAAGACGCCGCCGAGTTTGGGCGCTTGTCGCGGGACACCACGGAGAGCTTAGTCCGCATGATTCGCCTGAGTCAGCGCCAGCGTGGCGCCTGGCTGGCGACCCCCGACCTGCATCTGCGCGCAACCAACCACGTGCTGTTCAACCTAGTAGAGACGTTCATGCCCCTGGGCCTGTCCAACGCTTACCACAACACCAGCCACGTTGAACTAGCTGTGCAAGCGCTGATGCGGGCCAAGCCAACTTGCCTCAACAATGACCTGTGGGTCACCGTGCTGGTGCTAGCGTTCCTAACTAAGCACTTGATGTCGGTGTACGACCTGTGGCAGCTGCTGGAGGCCAATGCATGGGTTTGGCTGCGATACCAGTGGCCAGTGTTCCCCCAGCACCCCCTATACAGGCCGGGGGACAAGGTCAGCAGCTGCAGGACATTGGCAGTGACGCAGGCAGCTAGAGTGACCAGCACCATCGGCCACTGTGTGTTGGACGCTCACCAGCTCATTCCCTAAGCTGGGTGGTGTGTGGTGGTTTGGCTGCAATACCAGTGACCTGTGTTCCCCCAACACCCCCTAGACAGGCCTGGGGACAAGATCAGCAACTGCAGGACGTTGGCAGTGACTCAGGCAGCGAGAGTGACCAGCACCATATGCCACTGTGTGTTGGATGCTCACCAGCTCATTCCCTAGCGTGGCTGGTGGTTGGTGATCAGCTACTATATAGGCTACAACATAGGTCCAGATCAGCCCTGAAAAAGGGGGCGATCCAACGTTTACACTAGCTCTAAAATGTGGTTGGAGATAGTGTCAGACCAGATTTCAAACAGGGACAGAAAGTCTTTAGACAAGCGCTCTGTAGATGTAGGTTGAATATAGCTTCAGATCAGATATAAAATGGGTTTGAAGAGACAGTGAGATCAGCTCCTGAATAGGATCGGAGATAGGTTTAGACCAGCTGTCAAACAGGGTTGGATATCCCTAGAGACCCACTCTACAGAGGCTCGGACATTGATTCAGATCAGCTATCAAATAGGTAGGCAGAAACAGTGAGAACAGAGCCCGAATAGGATAGGAGATAGGTTCAGACCAGCTGTCAACAGGGTTGGATATCCCTAGAGACCAGCTTTGTAGAGGCTCGGGCATAGATCCAGATCAGATCTCAAATATGTATAAAGAAACAGAGAGAAGAGCTCCTGAATAGGATAGGAGATAGTTTCAGATCAGCTCTCGACTAGGGTTGAAAAACGTTTAGATTAGCTCGCAAACAGGGCTAAATAACCAGGGTTGAATAACCCTTGAGACCAACTCTTTAAAACTGTGAATGTAGCTTCAGATCACATCTCAAATGTCCTTGAGGAAAGCATGAGATCGGCTCCTGGGTAGTATTGAAGATGGATTCAGATCAGCCCTCAAATTAGGTAGAAAAACATTAAATCAGCTCGCAAACAGGGTTCATTAATCCCTGACACCAACTATTTAGGGTTTTGAATATAGATTCAGATCAGATCTCAAATAGGGGTAAAGGAACCGTGAGATCAGCTCCTGAATAGGATCGAAGATAGATTTAGATTAGCTCTCTAGCAGGGTTGAACAACCCTTGGGATCATGTATGTATAGGGTTGGATATATAGCCTCAGATCAGATCTCAGATCAGATCTCCAGCAGGGTTGAGCAACCCTTGGGATCATGTATGCATAGGGTTGGTTAGCTAGTGAGCCGGTACCCTGCAGTGGGTAGGACCATTGCTAGTCTAGTCTCACTCTAGCACCTCTTGGGTCGCATCTTTGCATAGGCCTATGTGTTTGCGTTTGCATTTGCATCGTGTCTGTTTCTGTTCCCTTTTCCTGTCTTCCTGTTGTTTGTCCATCTAAATGTATAGGGTTGGATATATAGCCTCAGATCAGATCTCAGATCAGATCTCTAGCAGGGTTGAATAACCCTTGGGATCATGTATGTGAAGGGTTGGATTTATAGCCTCAGATCAGATCTCAGATCAGATCTCTAGCAGGGTTGAATAACCCTTGGGATCATGTATGTATAGGGTTGGATAAATAGCCTCAGATCAGATCTCAAATAGGGTGGCTGATTGCTGTATTTGTGGCTAATTTCTAGGGTTGCCAAATACAATATTGTTTCCATATATTGTATAGGTATATTCTATGATATATTGATGATATCATACAATATATCGTGCAATATTGTACAGTATAGCAATATATCGTACGATATTGTATGATATATCGCCTGCTAATCTTGGGGACCAATACGATTTTGACATCCCAATTAACTGAATACATGACGCTGTCATTGACAGGCCTTGTTGGCCAAAGACAAGCCCGCCCCACAACATCCGGGAGGGGTCTTCCAACTTAACCTAAAAATAAAATAAACAATATTGGAGCAAGCAAGCAAGATTACGGCATGCAAGCATGATGACAACACTTATTCGAATCCATCCACTATGTAGTTACAGTTCACATGCATTGGTATCATAATAAGTGGTCGTGTATGTAGCAGTTATCCTTCCTTTCCTTCGCCCTGCGGCAGCCTGCAACCTGGTCAGGCTGTTTGACAGGTGTTCAGGGTGTTCAACACCTGTTTATAGGCATCATGTAGTCGTTGAACAGGTGTTTAACACCCCGAACACCTGTTTAACCTGAGCAGGTGCAGGCTGTCGTAGGGTCATAGTAAATCACTCGTTTGGCAGCAGTGTACATGGGCATCACTGTGGCTGCTGCTGCTGCTCTTGCATTCCAAAGGCTATAGTACGGCTTGGTATCATAATTGGTGTTAGTGTTTGTAGCAGTTCACCATTCCTTTGTAGCACAGCGCTCTAATGGTAGGAGTGTACACAGGCACCCCTGTGGCTGCTGCTGCACTTGTTGTTTACATGCCTCAGTACGGCTCAGTATCATACTTGCTGTTAGTGTTTGTAGCAGTTCACCATTCCTTTGTAGCACAGCGCTCTAATGGTAGGAGTGTACACGGGCACCACTGTGGCTGCTGCTGCTGCTGTTCTTGTAGTCCACATGCATCTGTACGGCTCAGTATCATAATTGGTGTTTGTGTTTGTAGCGGTTCACCATTCCTTTGTAGCACAGCGCTCTAATGGTAGGAGTGTACACGGGCACCACTGTGGCTGCTGCTGCTGCTGTTGTTCTTGTAGTCCACATGCATCTGTACGGCTCAGTATCATAATTGGTGTTTGTGTTTGTAGCGGTTCACCATTCCTTTGTAGCACAGCGCTCTAATGGTAGGAGTGTACACGGGCACCACTGTGGCTGCTGCTGCTGCTGTTGTTCTTGTAGTCCACATGCATCTGTACGGCTCAGTATCATAATTGGTGTTTGTGTTTGTAGCGGTTCATCATTCCTTTGTAGCACAGCGCTCTAATGGTAGGAGTGTACACGGGCACCACTGTGGCTGCTGCTGCTGCTGTTCTTGTAGTCCACATGCATCTGTACGGCTCAGTATCATAATTGGTGTTTGTGTTTGTAGCGGTTCATCATTCCTTTGTAGCACAGCGCTCTAATGGTAGGAGTGTACACGGGCACCACTGTGGCTGCTGCTGCTGTTGTTCTTGTAGTCCACATGCATCTGTACGGCTCAGTATCATAATTGGTGTTTGTGTTTGTAGCGGTTCATCATTCCTTTGTAGCACAGCGCTCTAATGGTAGGAGTGTACACGGGCACCACTGTGGCTGCTGCTGCTGCTGCTCTTGTAGTCCACATGCATCTGTACGGCTCAGTATCATAATTGGTGTTTGTGTTTGTAGCGGTTCACCATTCCTTTGTAGCACAGCGCTCTAATGGTAGAAGTGTACACGGGCACCACTGTGGCTGCTGCTGCCGCTGTTGTTCTTGTAGTCCACATGCCTCTGTACGGCTCAGTATCATAATTGGTGTTTGTGTTTGTAGCGGTTCATCATTCCTTGGTAGCACAGCGCTCTTATGGTAGGAGTGTACACGGGCACCACTGTGGCTGCTGCTGCACTTGTTGTCCAAAAGCCTCAGTACAGCTCAGTATCATAGTTGGTGTTTGTGTTTGTAGCAGTTCACCATTCCTTTGCAGCACAGCACTCCTAAGGCAGCAGTGTGCATGGGCACTTGTAGTTCACAGGCCTCAGTATGGCTCAGGACCATAATTGTTGTCCGTGCTTTTCGTACTTCACTTTTCCTTCGTAGCATTACACATTCATGCTTCATTCATACGGCTCCACTTCACGCAACCCCACCTCCTGGAGGCTAGAAAAGTTGGTTAGAAGGCATTCTTCAAGAGAGCTACTCTATACGTGAATGGCTTGTGCCCTTTCCTTGCTTCCGAGGCAACATCTAATGTATTGGATAAGTTCTTACCCATGCTATCCTTGCATGAACCATTGCACACTGTATAACGAAAAGATAGTGAACAGATGTTGGCATTTTTTTAAATGTGTAGTTTATCAGAATGTGTCTGAACTTTTAGAGACGCCATTGTTTTGGAAATGGAGTTGATAAGTATAGACAGTTGTAGAGATGTTGATGCCATATGATGTATTTGAACACTTTTAGAACATGCTAAATGTTGAAGTGTTGGGATGATGAAGATATCTCACGTATTCATCAATGTATTTAGAATAGTAATGATGTGTTTATTTTAAATTGAAGTTAAATCATTTGCATAGCACAATCTACGGGCCCCTGGCGTTTACGATTTGTCGGGGTTCCGTTCACCAGTGCGTGTGTTTTTAAATATCTTTCCTGTTTATAAGGTTGCTTTGGGGACTGGATCAGATTATAAAACTTTTAAATAACTTTCCTGTTTATAAGGTTGCTTAGGGGACTGGATCAGATTATAAAACTTTTAAATAACTTTCCTGTTTATAAGGTTGCTTTGGGGACTGGATCAGATTATAAAACTTTTAAATAACTTTCCTGTTTATAAGGTTGCTTTGGGGACTGGATCAGATTATAAAACTGTTTTTAAATAACTTTCCTGTTTATAAGGTTGCTTTGGGGACTGGATCAGATTATAAAACAAAAAGTAGACCCTAGATGCATTAAAATCCGTTACTCTGATACGTGAGTTTTGTTGTTGAGCAAGAATATAAGCAATATTGGGTAGTCCGATATGTAATATTTTCGTCTCCCCTAACCACAAACTGGGGCATCTGACACCCTGGATACTTGGTGAGGCCAAAAACCATATCCGAACAGGGTACTTCCAAGCGCGCGCTGTTGCGCGTCGGCGCTGCCTTTTGAGCCCCACTGCGCGTTTCGTGCAGTTTTTTGCAACCCCCTGTGGGCACAGCAAGCAATTTTTGCGCTTTTTGCACTACAAAGCGCAGTTTTTTTCTTCCAAGTGCGCTAAAGCGCTGGCCAATTTGGTCAATGGAAGTACCCTGTGGCCGAAACGCTGCAGGTTGGGCAAGTTCCTTGCGCCTATTTGACTACCCCCTAGACATACACACCGAAGGGGGCGATTTAAGAAAAAGAAAAACAACTCGATGAACTAGTACCTAACTCCAGTAAAAAAAACTAAATGGGTGGGTCTCAACCTATGCTAGATCTAAACTCAAAATATTATTTGTGATTGGGGAAGTTACTCCTACTCGGAACAAACGTACCGATACACTTGGGCCGGGAGTAAATAATATATACTGCCGAAGACTTGGTGGTTGGTCCCAGTGCAAGCGAACGGGCTGCCCCCACAACTTCACGCCTCGCCATAAGGAGTATAGCATTTATTTATATATTGCTGACGAAGACTGTGAGCAGACTTCAATGCTGGATCCAGTGTTACAAGGGCTACCAGGCGACATGAGGTCGCCTACTCTCCATTTCTGATTAGGAGAAGCTCCGCCACATCATAATACCCGAATGAAAAAACACAACATTAAATACAATATAATTAAAATAATAAAAATACATTGAATTAATAATTAAATTCATTTCATTCGGGACGCGCCTCCAGGCGCCCTTAATTATAAGATTCAAGGGCTAGTGTAGTTATTATCCGACATACGTCGGTTACTGAGTTGGCATAATGCACACCGGTACCTGTTCCCTCCTGGTCCCGTGTTGCCTGCCGCCAGGCCACAGACTAGCTGTGGCCTGCACGTGACTGCAGTACCTTGCAGTACGCATCCGACTTCTCTATGAGTGCGCCTGTAGCGCCAATTAGCCATCTTCTCTCATACTATGGAGATATACAATATTGATATTCTCACCCACCTGTTTGATTCTCTTGTACAACCTATCCTGAATTTTGGCTGTGAGGTGTGGGCTCCTTCTATTCTGAACAACACACTTATCTCAAATGACCATGCTTGTGAGAAATGGCATAGAGGTATACTTAAACAAATGTTGGGTGTTTGCCAATCTACTACATCTAATATTATCATGGAAGAGCTGGGTAGAACCCTGTTGTGTTTTGCTTGGCTTAAACAAGCTTTGCGCTTCTGGAACAAGACCATACATAAAGAACCTGAGGATCTCATTAGAATGGCTCTTGAGGAATCTTTTGACTCCAACACTGGCTGGGTTCATGACTTGCGTTGTGCTCTCCACAAGCTAGGATCCAGTAAAAACATCAACATTTTGGAGGCTGTCGATGTCGAAGGTATTATGTCTGAAGTTTTTGAGTCATGGAGGTTTAAGTACCCAAGTGACACCAATGCAGTTAGAGACATCCCTGATGAGAGAAGGGTTGGCTTTAAACGCCTCCGATACCAAAAATGGTTCGCAGCCAACAGCAATGATGAGAATGGCTTGATTCCCTTTACATCCGCCTTACATAAGCAGGATCAGATTCGTTCTATAGCACAGTTTAGAATGGGTTCCCATTGGCTGAACACAGAAAGAATGAAGGTGGTGGATAGAGCACACATCCCTCGCTCAATGAGAAACCGATCAAATGTGTGGGTTCCAAAAACCTGAGGATGAAATGCATATGTTTGAGTGCCCTTTTTATAATGATATTCGCCTCCGCTACCAGAAGCTGTTTACAGATATTTATAGGCATGTCCATGAGGATACCAACTTAACCGTATGGAATGTGGAATTCTGCGATTCCACATTCAGAACCTTTATGAATGGAAATGGCACTAAGTCTTTTTGGAGCAACCTAGCCGACTATCTTTCTACTTGTAGAAGAGCAAGACAGGAAGCCCTGGACTGCTTAGTGGCACCGTAATTTATCATCCCTTTTTTTCTTCTTCTTGTGACTTCTCATTTGTTAGCTTCTTACCTCCGCCACTGTAAGTGGTTGAGATCTGGGTCCGGCTGTAAGGGGTTTAATACCTACGCCACCAAAACGGTGGTTGGGAGTTTGGTTTGTTTGTCCTCGACACACCCCTGATGTAATGGGGTTTTTGCTTTGTGGGTGCTTTTTCTTTTTGTTTAAAGCACAGAGTCTCATACACCCTCGCGGTGTCAAGTAGACTTTAACATGTAATGTAATGTAATGTAATAGTCTTTAACTGTGTAAACATCTACGACTAAGAAGTGTAGGGAGGATCACCCTTTGAGGTGAACATCCTTATTGTAATTGTGTTTACTCTCAGCAGTGAGCAGTCTTTAAACTGTATAATCCGCATTAAGGGCGCCTGGAGGCGCGTCCCGAATGAAATGATTCGGATCCTTAATTCAATGTATTTTTATTAATTGAATTGAATTGTATTTAATGTTGTGTTATTTTAATTCGATTTATTCCTTTCCATGTAATTTAACTAACGTGATTTGAATGCATGTTATTGCTTTAAATTGTATCAATTCGAGTTGGAATAAATTCGAAGGGCGCCTGGAGGCTTTAAATTAATTTAAATTAATTCCAATGAATCGATTGATGGTTTAGCATTGTGAACTATAAAGTGACGAAAAAGAGATGTTTTGAAGGGTTGTTGATTTTTAAGCAGTATTGAACGTTTCTGTAATGTAATGAAATGCATGTATGTAGATTGATTTTGTTTTTAGAATTTGATGCAAGAAAAATGAGGCTAATCAGGTGCCTGGTTGATTTTGCGGAATTTGTACAAGGTATTGCATGTTTCGGCCCAGCCCAGACGTGAACGGTATGTCCCGTCCTCCTGAACGGGTTTTTGGCTATCAGCTAGAATACACTCCGAAGAGTGGACAGAGATGTTGCAGCGGAACAGACGCGCCAATCTATACACGGAGACGAGAATAGCATTACAAGCACAGGAGACCCATCAAGGGGCACCAGTGGTGAACGGGGCGGCAGCCTGGAACCTAACAGGGTACGTCGATGGATACGATGTATCGTCTTTTTATAGGAATGATTACCGTAGTTTTTTCGTTCAGAAGAAGCAACACAAAATGAAAAATGAAGGGAAACAATTAAAATAAACAAAAGGAGGTGGGAAAAGAAAAAAACAGATTGATTTGTCCGCGTTTGCGTTTTCCCTGTTAGTGATTTGTTTACTGACGAAAATGGCGTGCAGCCAAATTGCTGGCTGAAGCTATGTTACCAAGTTACAGTTACAGTTCAAGTATCGCAGGGTGGGACTTGGCCTTGAAAGACGGCGAGCACTGAACAGCCCAGAGTTGGACGAAAACCATGTAACAATCCAACTAAATCTTCGACCAGGTGTGTGTTTCTCTTGCTTCTCGAGTTGGGCCAGGTTGATTGAATTGTGGAATTTCAGTAGTGTGCCTGAAGCTCTCCAAGCCTATTGCTACATTGCAATCAAACCAACAGACTTCAGGCTGGATCCATGCACGGTAACAAAGTTTAATACATTCTTTTTCTACTTGGTGAAGGTATAAGACTATAAGAGCCCCACCACCCCCACCCCACCCCCCCACCCCACACACACAGTCACACACACCCAAGAATAATACATTTTGTTTTATTTTGGTTCGCGTTTACATTTTCCCTAGTAATTTGTTTTTCTGTCGAAGACGGCGAGCTGACAAAATGCTGGCTGAAGCAAACAAAATTCAAGTTCAAGAGGAACAATACAATAGCAAACTTGTCAGATGGTTCAATGCGCCCAAGCGCCCGAAGAGTACAAACCATAATGCTCCTTCCGAAGAGGGCGAGCAGCTAATTTGTTGGCTGGAGCGATGTAACCAACTTTAACTTAAGTTCAAGTCGCATGAGATATTTGATTTGTTTGCATGATCTATCAGCCTTAGGGCTGCTCACCGGCTGCGGGCAGAGTAAACACGGGCACTCAGTGACAAAGTTCAGGGGACGTGAGGAGACCAGGAAATAAGCGTTTAAACAACTGGACAAGTTAAAAGGGCCAAGGGACGCCTCTTGAGAGAGGAGTCCTGACGGCAAACCTGAAACCCTTAGGTTACGGGGGAGGACAGACGAGAAAGATAGCGGAGTCAATAGGGCAGGTAGAACCAACGAACAGCTAAAGCTGACACTCGGGCAGTATATACTCCACTACACCATACATCTGGATTCCTGAGTATGTATACCGGTACTATAAAATATGTCTGCAGTTTTACAGACAAAGGGTAGGCTAGGGACTTTCCCAACCTTTAAAACAGGAAAGGCTATTTACACAAACAAGCACTGGTGAACTGTCCCCACCAAATTGCTGGCTGAAGCTTTGTAACCAAGTTCAAGTTCAAGTAGCAAAATAGGCAACATAGTCTTGCCCAACCTCTTTACTGGAAAGGGCTGTACACAAGACAAGCACTAATGAACTGACCCCCCCAAAATCGTAAATGGCGGGGGCCAGGGGTTCCTGCAATTTATATGATTTAACTTAAACAATTAAAGTTGAAGGACAGAAATCATTATTATTCTGAAAAACATTGATGAATATGTCATATATCTTCTTCAAACCAACTCTTCAACATTAAGCATGTTCTGAAAGGGTTCAAATGCATGATACAGATCTCATGTTAGAGCCATTGACAACTAAATCCTGTTAACTAATTCCCAATATAAACAAAATCGTCTCCTCAGTATGTCATTACAGTAATAATAAGGTGCCATATGATTCTTCCCTGGACAGCCTATTGGATCCCCCAGGATCTGTAACATTGCACTAAATTGTCCTTAACGCCATTCGAACTGAATCCTCAGTGTCGCTGGTTTGTGTCGGGAGACCCACCCCCTGGAGTAAAAATCCTTTCACAAACAGTCACAACTAAAAAATAAAAATGGCAGGCCTTTGAAAGAGGCCAAGAACTTTCCTACGTGCTGTTGTGCTGTTCGATCTTAGGTGCAGTAGCGGTCTGAGAACGCAAAAACTGTAGCAACCTCCCCAGTGCAAGCGAACGGGAAGGTTTCTTCAACATCACGCTCCGTGGCAAGACGTAACAATTTTCATTTTTAGACAGGCCATTGTTGACCCAAGCCAAGCCCGTCCCATGCATCAGCAAGGGTCTTCCAACCAACATACATCAACAGCAGCAACAACAACAGTGATATCAACACCAACAACAACACATTAGCAAGCACCCATAGCCCATTGAGCTTGACTATGCTGCTCACAACCCAGTCCCAGCCCCGAACCCAGTCCCAGACCAAGAAACTGTCCGAGGAACAGACCCAGTTCTACTAGACCCAGTCCCAGATCTAGTCACAGTCCCAGATACAGACCAAGACCAAGATCCAGACCCAAACCCAGACTTATACCCAGACACAGACCCATAGTTCAGGTGGGGGAGGCTGATGCCCAACACCAAGGTTGTACAGAATGCTGCGTCCTGCATTGCAGACACAACGTCGGAAGGTCCGTTACGTCACGAGGCGCAAATTGGGGAGGGTCTGTTGCGTCGCAGACGCAGCTTCAGTGGGTTGGTTGAGTCGCAGATGGGTTGCGTCTTGGGACGCAGGCTATACAATTGTATGCGTCTCAGGTCGCAGAGCTGGGGGTCCTCCTGAACAACTCTGCCCAACAAATGTCAACATAGTTGTAGGATTATAATCGATTAATTAAATTTTCACTGTGGCAATTACTCAGGGCCCCCGTCGGTTAAATAATTGTTTGGGTTCAGTTCAGCATTTTTTTTCTTCTGTTTGATATCGTGGTTGGACAATTCCCTGTAGCCCATTTGGCTACCCCTGGACTGTAACAACATACACATAAATAGTCAAGCCTGAGGGTCTGATGAACACGAGCAGGAGTACCTCACACACAACAGCAGTAGCAAAGCTACCACCATCACCGTCAACTCAACTTAACAGCAGCAGAGCCCCCCCCCCCCCCCCCCCCCCCCCCCCCCCCCCCCCCCCCTCAAAACAAAATCAGGTCTTTCTTCTTTATCTTTTCTGGTTATATATTTTCAATCACTGTTTCTCGAGAACCTCTAGCTAAGACATGCCCCCCCCCACCCCATCACCCCCCACCCGCACACACACACCTACACTCTCTCCCTCCCCCACCCCCCACCCACCCACACCCTTCAAAGCACCCTTCAATTGGGGCCCGCTGAAGCTACGGCCAAAACCACCTTCTCATCAACAAGTCGTCCCTTCCACACCGCCACGTCCAAGGCGGTACATCCAGGTCAAAGGCAGTACATCCAGGTCAAA
Source organism: Chlamydomonas sp. ICE-L (assembly GCA_013435795.1). Taxonomy (NCBI): domain Eukaryota; kingdom Viridiplantae; phylum Chlorophyta; class Chlorophyceae; order Chlamydomonadales; family Chlamydomonadaceae; genus Chlamydomonas; species Chlamydomonas sp. ICE-L. The sequence continues at coordinate 123,588,592 of JACBWV010000610.1, read as the reverse complement.
GGCGGTTTTGCCAGGTCAAAGGCACTACACCTGTCAAGTGGGGCCCGCTGCGTTTGATAACAAAACAAACAGCTCCTCATCGGACAACCGCCCCTTCTTCACTGCCAAGTCAAAGGCAGTGCAGCCGCTGGCATCCCTTACATCACGAGCTCCTCGCCGCAACAACATTTTGGCCACCTGGGGGTGGGAGTGGGTCAGGGTATAAATTTAATACAATATCATATGATATCATACTCGCATTTGGTCAACATCATATGATATGCCGGTCCCTGCTTGAAGTGCCTTGCTAGCTTATTTTGGATACCCCACGATTCGTAGCGAAAATTCTTCTTCACCACTGCCCACACAAACTGAGCAAACAAGGTGCCTAGCACGTGTCAGTCAGCCGGAGTTTCTTTGTGTGTGTGTGTGTGTGTGTGTGTGTGTGTGTGTGTGTGTGTGTGTGTGTGTGTGCGTGTGTGACACTGGAAGTGCTGATAATTGCTTCATCACTATGTAGTACTTTTCAATCTTGAATGGGCGGTTGGAAGACCCCGGGATTTATGACATGGGCTTGGCTTGGGTCAACACCAACAACCTGCTTCTGATCAGTGCTTTTTATTTCAGATTTCTGGAGGCAAGGAACTGTGTGTGTGTGTGTGTGTGGGGGGGGGGGGGTTCTTGCATCATGCTGCACGAAATGATATGCTGGTACGTAAACCAGCGTGCTATCGAACAAAATGGCGTAGTGTAGCGGAGTCCTTCCAAAGTGCTCCACCTCCTCAATTCTTTATCACCACTACCCCCCCCCCCCCCCCCCCCCCCCACACACACACACACACACACGCACACAAACACAAACTCACAACCTGTTTATGATCAGTCCTTTTTATTTCAGATTTCTGGAGACCAGGAGCTGTGTTTGTGTGTGTGTGTGTGTGTGTGTGCGTGTGTGTGTGGTGGTGGTGGTGGGGGGGTTCTTGCATCATGCTGCACGAAATGGTAAGCCGGTACGTACTCACCAGTGTGCTGTCGAACAAAATGGCGTAGTGTAGCGGAGTCCTTCCGAAGTGGTCAACCTCCCCTATCTGAGCTCCATTCTGCAACAAGTACTCCGCCATCCCAGCGGGTGATATCCGCTTCGCCACGCTTCCCTTCTTCCCCTCAGCCGCCGCTTCCAATGCCGGGGGCTGATCCGCCCCTGCTCCGTCCTCAGCCCCCTCCAGCCCCCTGTGCAGTAGCAGATGGTCACCCCTGTGTGCAGCAGCAGACGCCTGCCCCCCCGCCTCTGATCCGTCCTTGTCCTTAGCCCCCTCAACCTCAGGAGTAGCTGACGATGACTGCCCCCCCACCCCTGCCTCGTCCTTGCTCTCCGCCGCTGCCCCTGCTTCCCCTAATGCCTTCTTGCTCCCGATGGAAGCTCCCTCTTTGCTTTCACTCTCACTCCCACTCTTGCTGGCGGGGGCCGCTGTCTCTTCTGGTGTCTGTGGGTGTTTGGGGGGTTTATGGGGTGTTAGAGATTTATGGGATGTTTTGGGGATTTATGGGGTGTTTTGGGGTGTTTTGGGGTGCTTGGGGATGTTTTGGGGTGCTTGTGGGTGTTTTGGGGTGCTTAGGGGTGTTTTGGGGTGCTTCTTGCTTTCACTCTCACTTTGTTTTAGGGTGTTTTGGGGTGTTTTTGGCTTACACTCTCACTTCCACTCTTGCTTGCGGGGGCCACTGTCTCTTCTAGTGTCTGTGGGTCTTTTGGGGTGCTTTGGGGTGTTTAGGGGTGTTAAGGATTGTTTGTGCTGTGGGGTATTAAAGGGTGTTCTAACGGGTGTTTTGGGGGTGTTTGTGGATATTCTGGGGTGTTTAGGGGTGTGCTGAGGGGGTGTCGGGGTGTTCTGGGGTGTTTATAGATGTTGGAGGTGTTGTGGGGTGTGAAAGGGGGGTTCTAACGGGTGTTTTGGGTGTTGAGGGGTGTGTTGAGGGGGTGTAGGGGTGATTTTGAGGAGTCTTGGGGTGCTAAGGGGTGACTAGGGGTGTTTTGATTTGTTCTGGTGTGTTCAGGGGGGGTGTAGGCGTGTTAAGGGTGTTTGGGGGAGTTTTGGGGTGTTCTGGGTGTTTTTGGGGTGTTTGGGAGAGTTGAAGGGTGTTTAGGGGTGTTTAGGAGAGTGTAGGGGTGTTTTTTGGGTGTTTAGGAGAGTTTAAGGGTGATTTTTGGGTGTTTAGGAGAGTTGAGGGGTGTTTTTTGGGTGTTTAGGGAGTTTTAGGGTATTCAGGAGAGTTTATAGGTGCTTTTGGGTGTTTTAGAGAGTTAGGGGTGTTTTAGGGTGTGTAGGGCGTTTCGGGTGTTTCGGCGCGTTTAGGGAGGGGTTTTTTGGGTTTTAGGTCTTTTTTCAGGGTATTAGCGCGTTCATGCTGCTTTTTGGGTGTTTCGGGCGAGTTTCGGGTGTTTTATTTGGTGTTTTTAGGACGAGCTGGTGGTTCGGGCTTTCGGGGGGATTTTTTTTTTTGTGTTTGGGCGTTGTGGGGTGTTCCGGGGCGAGTGACGGGGGTTTTTTTTGGTGTTTTCGGGCGTTTTGGGGGTTCCGGCGCGTTTAAGGGTTTTTTTTGGGGTTTTTAGGATTGGGGGTGTTCCTGGGTGTTTGGGGGAGTTTCTGGGTAGTTTGGGGGTTCTGTGGGTGCATTTCGGCGTGTTTTTGGGGTGTTTGGGGGTGTTTTGCTGTGTCCAGGGTGTATTTTTTTGCTGTTTTCCAGGTTTCCCTTTTGACGTGTAAGGTTGATTTTGGGAGTATATGTTTTTTTTATGTGAAGGGTTGGTTTCAGGCGTTTTGGGGTGGGTTGGGTTAGGTCTATGTGTGGTGGGTCGGGTCAAGGTGTGGTGTGGTGTGGTGGGTCAGGTCAAGGTGTGGTGGGTCTTGGTGTTTGTTTTGGTAGTGGTCAAGTTTGTGGGGTCACATGACGCCCCCCCTGTGGCCGCCCCCCCGCCTGCGGACGGCAGGAGCGTGGTCCGGTCAGTGTGGTTGGGGTCATGGTGTGGTGTGGTGGTGTGGGTCAAGGTGGGGTGTTGTGGGGTGGGTCGGGTCAAGGTGTGGTGTTGTGGGTCAAATTGGTGTAGGTCAAGTTGGTGTAGGTCAAGTTGGTGTGGGTCAAGTTGGTGTAGGTCAAGTTGGTGTGGGTCAAAATGGTGTGGGTCAAAATGGTGTGGGTCAAAATGGTGTGGGTCAAATTGGTGTGGGTCAAATTGGTGTAGGTCAAGTTGGTGTAGGTCAAATTGGTGTGGGTCAAATTGGTGTAGGTCAAGTTGGTGTGGGTCAGAATCGGCACCAACCTGCGACGCCACACAATGCATGAGGAAGGAGGAGCCGTGATGCCACAACGCCGCCATCGAAGACAAGCCACCTGTGGGCGGCTGCACAGGAGGCAGCAAAGGCAGGGGCAGGGTGCCTGAGGCGAGATGGTTGGCCGCGAGGGCCAGCTGCTGTGCTCGCAGGTGGTGGTGTGGGGCAAGCACGTCAGCACCGCCAGCTACTGCTGTTACGGCGGCTCTGCAGAGGGGGGAGGAGCAATAAAGGGGGGGGGGGGGGGAGTCATGCAGGATAGACAGTGTCAGTGACAGGATTGTTGCTCAGTTTTGACCCCACCCCACTTACCCCCCCACCCCCCCCCCCACCACACATCAAACACCCACCCCCAAAAACGACTGCAGGTGAAGGACAAATGAAGGGTCGAGTCAGTGCAATATAGTTAGTGTCAGTTACTTAGTGTGGCGTCACTTGTTGTTGCTGAGTTACCCAAATCATTAAAAACAAATCAAAAATCCGGCAGCACATCAGCAACCCCGGCCACTACTGCTGCAAACGGCGCTCTGAAGGGGGGGTGCAATCAGGGGGCGGGTGGGGGAAGGGGGGGGGGGGTGGGGGGGGGGGGGGGAAGGATTCAGTGAAGAATAGACAGTGGCAGTTACAGTTGTTTGCGCTTTGACCCCCCCACCCCTCGACCCACCCACCTCCCCCCCACCAATTTTTAAAATCCAAGCACGTCAGCACCACCAGCTAATGCTGTTTCGGCAGCTCTGCAGAGAGGGGAGGTGCAATCAAGGGGGGGATTCAGTGCAATATAGTTGGTGTCAGTTACATTGTGTGGTGTTACTGGTTGTTGCTGAGTTTGACCCACCCCACCCCCAACACACTGTGAGGGGGGGGAGGGGCAATGCAGGAGGAGGAGTCAGTGCAATATAGTCATTGTCTGTTACATGGTGTGGTTTTACAGGCTAACACCCCTACCCCCCCCTGGACGACATACTAACACCCCTACATCCCCCCCCTGGACGGCTTACTAACACCCCTACATCCCCCCCCTGGACGGCTTACTAACACCCCTACATCCCCCCCCGGACGACATACTAACACCCCTCCTCCCCCCCCTGTACGGCTTACAACACCCCTAGTCCTCCCAACACCTCCCTCCCCCATCAACCCCCCTCATCCCCAAACACACATGAATCACCCGAAGCCGCCGACCGAAGTCCCGGCTTCCACGGCCTGCCAGATTACTGAGCAGAGTGGCTTGTGCAGGGGGAGCACAAATCGGCGTCTACATACTTGCTTTGATGACCTGCAAGGGGGGTGGGGGGGGCAAGGGGGGGATTAGTGTAGGGTGTATGGGGTGGGTGTGTGGGGTGCAAGGGTGAGCTATGTTAGGGTGGGGTTGGTGGGGTGGGGAGGGGGCACGAGGGGATCACAAATCGGGCGCTTCTAATACTTGGTCTTTGCTATACCTGCAGGGGGGTGGGAAGGGGCAAGGGATTAGTGGTATGGGTGTGAGGGGGTGGTGGGTGGGGCCAGGGGTGGCTAATGTAGGTGGGTGGGGTGGGGTGGGGATGGGGGGGCAAGGGGATCACAAGGCGGCGCTCTACTACGTGTCTTGAATATACCTAACAGGGGGGGGGGGGCAAAGGGGGGATTAGTGTAGGTAGGATAGGAGAGGGGGGGGGGGTAGGGAGGGAGGGGGTGAGGGGTGTTGGGGGGGGTGGGGGGCAAGGGGTGACTAATGTAGTGGGGGTGGGGGTGGGAGGGGGGTGGGGGGGGGGGTGGGTGGTTGGGTGGGGTGGGGTGGGAGGGGAGGCAAAAAAAAAGACGGGTCACAAGCGGCGCTCTACATATTGGTCCCTTTATTCCTGCAGGGGGGGGTTTGTAGGTGGGTTGGGGGGGGTGGCCAAGGGGGCTTTTAGTATAGGGTGTGAGGGGGTCAAGTGGGGGGGGGGGGGGGGCTAAGTGTATAGGGGGGGTGGGGGGGTGCAAAAGGAGTAGCTAAATGTAGGGGGTGGGTGCAGGGTTGGGTTGGGGGGTGGGTGGGGGCAGACGGTTCACACAGCGGTGCGTATACAGCTTGTCATATGTATGTAGGAACATACCATATACAGTATATGATTCCCGCAGTCTGCAGGCCAATGTTATCATTTATATACAAATCATATATGATTTTGTTTGATATCACTGATAATCATTCTCCTATTGCGCCTCTTAGTCAACTTGTATGGATTAAAACCGGTCCATTAAAAAACACGTATATAACGCCTGGTGGGGCTATTAAGGCTCCGTCAACGCAGGTAAAGAGCGGTCTTCTACCTCAACGGGACGAGCTACCATCGCGGTTTCTACCAACGATCTCAACGCTTAGGCGCCTAGGTGATCGCCCCCATCCTCCTCAAGCGACTTGGTGTACCACTACACCAATTGACTCGCTGAAAGGGGCTGTCCCCATGTATATATACATATATTGTCCAAACCGACTCAACACGTCTGCTTCTTCTCTTCTCTGAAAGGGAGAATTACATGACATGGGCCGGGGATTGTTCCGGTAGGGCCCTCCCCAGGTTTCAACCCTCCGTGCACCTCGGCGCCTTTGCCACCCACCAATGCCGGATCAGGATGCAGGAATTTGATGTGTGGTGTGGTTGTGTGTTGTGTGTGTGTGTGGGGGGGGGGTCACCGGCCTGCCAGGATGGATGGGGATGTGATGTGTGGGTGGGTGGTAAGGAGGCGGGTGCACCTACTTATGCAGGATGATTTGATGTTGGTTTTGTGGTGAGGCGGTGCATCTGTCGGGATGCAGGATGGATGTGGATGTGTGGGTGGTGACCTGCCGGGATGCTGTATGGCTGTGGATGTGGGTGTTTGGGTAGTGCACTTGTTGGGATGCACGATGGATGTGGATGTGTGGATGTGTGTGGGTGTGTTGGTGGTGCACCTGTCGGGATGCAGAAGGAATGTGAGAGTGGGATGTGTGTGTTGGAGCGTGGTTGTAGACTGTAGGCTGCGATGTGTGTGTGGGGGTGTAATGTGGATGCGGAGTGGTTTTGGGTGCACATGTCAGGATGAGGAATGGGCAATGATTGGAATGTGCCATGGCACATTCACGAAGTGTGTGTTGCGTGTGCGGTGTGAGGTCTTTTTGTTTGGTGTGTTAGTATGTGTGTTTGCGTGTTGTGGGTGTGTGTGTGTGGGGTGGGGGGGGGTGGTGGGAAGGGCACATGTAAGGATGTAGGATGGGCATGGGTGTGGAATGTGCACATGACAGCATGCACGATGGGTGTGGCTAGATGTGTGTGTGTGTGTGTGCGTGTGTTTGTTTGTGGTTTTTAGTATGTTTTTGTTGGGGGGGGGTGGGGGAGGGTGGGGGGCCACAATGTCAGGATGTATGATGGCATGGGGGTGGAATTGGCACATGACCGCATGCCACGCGGGGTTGTGGAACTAGATGTGTGTGGTGTGTATGGCTGTTATTTGTTTTGTGTGTGTTCTAAGTGTTTGTGTGTGGGGTGGGGTGGGAGGTGGGGGGGATGCACAATTCAGGAAAATGTAGGATGGGCTGGGTGTGGCATGTGCAACCTGCAGCAAATCACGATGGGTGGCTAGATGTGTGTGTGTGTGAGTGCGTGTGGTTTGTTTTGGTGTTGTGTTAGTATGTGTGTGTGTGGTGGGTGGGGTGAGGGTGGGGGGGGGCCCTGTCCGGTGCGGTAGGCTGGGCAGGGGTGTGGGATTGCCCATGACAGCATGCACGATGGTGTTGGCTAGCATGTGTGTGGGTTGTGTGCTGTGTTTGTTTTGTGTGTGTTAGTTAGTATGTGGGGTGTGGGGGGTGGGGTGGGGTGAGGGGGGGCACACTGTCAGGAGGGTAGGCTGGCAATGGTGTTGAATGTGCACATGACAGCATGCACGCTGGGTGTGGCTAGATGTGTGTGTGTGTGTGCGTGTGGTTTGTTTGTGTGTGTGTTAGTATGTGTGTGTTGTGGGTGGGGTAGGTGGGGGGCCATGTCAGGCATGTAGGATGGGCATGGTGTGGAATGTCAATGACAGCATCCCTGGGTAGTGGCTAGAATGGTGGGTGGTGTGGGTGTGTGGGCATGTGTTTGTTTGTGTGTGTTAGTCTGTGTGTGTGTGTGGGGTGGGGTGGAGGGTGGGGGGGGGACATAGTCAGGAGGTAGGATGGGCATGGTGTGGAATGACCACAACAGCATGCACGATGGGTTGGCTAGATGTGTGTGTGTGGTGGGCGTGTGTTTGTTTGTGTGTGTTTTAGGATGTGTTTGGGTGTGGGGTGGGGTGGGAGGTGGGGGGGCACAAGTCAGGCTGTAAGGATGGGCATGGGGTGTGGAATGTGCATCGACGCATGCCCGATGGGTGTGGCTAGGGTGTGTGTTGTGTGCGTGTGTTTGTTTTTGTGTGGTGTGTTTTAGTATGTGTGTGTGTGTGGGGTGGGGTGGAGGTGGGGGGGGCAACCTGTCAGGGGCTGTCGGACTGGCATGTGTGGTGATGTGCACATGACCAGGCAGATGGGTGTGGCTAGATGTTGTGGTGTGTGTGCGTGTGTTTGTTTGGTGTGTGTGGTTGTATGTGTGGTGTGGTAGTGGGGGGGGGTGGACGGGGGGGGGGGCAACCTGTCGGACTGTAGGATGGGCTGGACTGTGGCCATGTCACCTGCAGCTGCACGCCGTGTTGATGCGTTGCGTGTGTGTGTCGTTTGTTTTGTGTTTAGTATATGGTTGGGGGCGTGTGGTGGGTGTGTGTGGGTGGGGTGTGGGGGTTGGTGGGAAGGCCCAGGTCAGAGTTAGGAGGGCATGGTGTGGCATTCAAGTACCATGCACGATGGGTGGGGCGAGATGGGGTGTTGTGGGCCGTGTGTTTTGTTGTGTGTTTTGTATGGTGGGTGTGTGTTGGGTGGGGATGAGGAGGGTGGGGGGCCACATGTCAGGCATTCGCTGGGCATGGGTGTGGACTGTGACATGCCCGCCGGCCAGCTGGTGTTGGCTAATGTGTGTGTGTGTGTGTGCGTGTGGTTCGTTTGGGTGTGTTTTAGTATGTAGTGTGTGTGTGGGTGGGGTGGAGGGTGGGGGGGCACCTGTCAGGATGTAGGATGGAGGGCCATGGGTGTGGAATGTGCCAATGACGCATGCCGATGGTGTGGGCTAGATGTGTGTGTGTGTGGCGTGTTGTTTTGGGTTTGTGTGTGGGGTTTAGTCTGTGTGTGTTGTGTGGGGTGAGGTGCCGGTAGGGGGGACACAATGTCGGATTTAGATGGGCATGGTGGGGTTGGGCACCAGAATGACACATGCCGATGGGTGTGCTAGATGTTGTGTGGTGGGTTGTGAGTGTGGTTGTTCTGTGTGTTGTGGTATATGTGGTGGTGGTGTGTGGGTGGGGGGAGGGTGGGGGGGGCAAATGTCAGGATGTAGGATGGGCATGGGTGTGGAATGTGCACATGACAGCATGCACGCTGGGTGTGGCTAGATGTGTGTGTGTGTGTGCGTGTGTTTGTTTGTGTGTGTGTTAGTATGTGTGTGGTGTGTGGGGGTGGGGTGGAGGTGGGGGGCCACATGTCAGGATTAGGATGGGCAGGGGTGTGGACTTGCAATGACAGCATGTCACGATGGTTGGCAAATGTGGTGTGTGGTTGTGGCGTGTGTGTTGTTTGTGGTGTGGTTAGTAGTTGTGTGGTGGGGGTGGGGTGGGAGGGTGGGGGGGCACCTGTCAGAATGTAGGAGGCTGGGTGGGAATTGACATGACAGCAGCACGATGGTGTGTGGCTAGATGTGTGTGTGTGTGTGCGTGTGTTTGTTTGTGGTTGTGTGTTGTCATGGTGGTGTGGGGGGTGGGGTGGAGGGTGGGGGGAGCATATTTCAGGAGGTAGGAGGGGCATGTGTGGATGTGCACATACAGCATGCACGATGGGTGGTGGCGTAGCTGTGTGGTGGTGGTGGGCCGGTGTTGAGGTTTGTGTGGTGTGTTAGTTGGGTGTGTGGTGTGGGGGTGGGGTGGAGGGTGGGGGGCCCCATGCAGGATGTCGATGGCAATGGGTGGGGCAATGTTGCACATGACAGCAGCACGATGGGGTGTGGCTAGATGTGTGTGTGTGTGTGTGGGCGTGTGTGTGGTTATGTGGTGATGATTTAGTATGTTGTGTGTGGTGGGGTGGGTTGGCGGGTGGGGGGGGCACATGGCAGGCTGTAGGATGGGACATGGTGGGAATGTGCCCATGACAGCAATGCACGATGGGTGTGGCTAATGTGTGTGGTGTGTGTGGCGAGTGTTGTTTTTGTGTGTGTTAGTAGGTGTTGGGTGGGGGGGTGGGGTGGAGGGTGAGGGGGCCCTGTACAGAGTGAGGATGGGCATGGGGTGAGAATGTGCCCTGAAGCCATGACCGATGGGGGTGGCTACGCTGTTGTGTGGTGTGGGTGCGTGTGTTTTTGTTTGTGTTGTGTTAGTATGGGTGTGTGTGGGGGTGGGGTGGGGGTGGGGGGGCCCATGTCCGGAGGTCGGATGGCAGTGGGTGTGATGTGCACAATGAACAAGCCATGCACGATGGGGTGGCTAGATGTGTGTGTGTGTGTGTGTGCGTGTGTGTTTGCTTGTGTGTGTGGTTAGAGGTGTGTGGGTGTGGTGGGGTGGAGGGTGGGGAGGGGCAAATTGTCAGCGAGGTAGGATGGGCATGTGTAGGAATGTGCACATGACAGCATGCCATGGGTGTGGCCAAATGTGTGTGTGTGTGTGATGCGTGAGTTTTTGGTTTTGTGTGTGTTTAGTATGTGTGTTTGTGGGGGGGTGGGGTGGAGGTGGGGGGGGACATGTCGAATGTAGGATGGGCATGGGTGTGGGAATTGGCCATGACAGCATTGCACGAGGGGTGTGCTAAATGTGTGTGTGTGGGCGTGTGTTGGTTTGTGTGTGTGTTATATGTTGTGTGTGTGGGGGGGGGTGGAGGGTAGGGGGGGCACATTCAGGATGTAGGTTGGCATGGTGTGGAATGTGCACATGAAAGCATGCCACGATGGGTGTGGGCTAAATTGGTGGTGTGTGTGTGTGGCGAGTGTGTGTTTTTGTGTGGTTGTTTGTAATGGGGGTTGGGTGGGGGGTGGGGGTGGAGGGTGGGGGGCACATGTCAATGTGATGGGCAGGGGTGTGAAATGTGACATGACAGCACTGCACATGGTGTGGCTAGATGTGTTGTGGTGTGTACGTGTGTTTGTTGTGTGTGTTATATGTGTTGTGTGGTGGGGTGGGGTAGGAGGTGGGGGGGGCACATGCAGGATTAGGAGGTGGGCAAGGGGTGTGGAATGTGCACATGACAGCAGCATGCAAAAGCACGATGGGTGGGAATCACGATGGGTGCTTTTGTGGCGAGATGGTGTGTGTTGTGTGTGGTGGTTTGCTTGTTGGTGTGATAGTATGTGTGTTGTGTGGGGGTGGGGGGTGGAGGGGGGGGGGCACATGTCAGGATGTAGGATGGGCATGGGTGTGGAATGTGCACATGACAGCATGCACGATGGGTGTGGCTAAATGTGTGTGTGTGGTGTGCGGCCGTTGTGTTTGTTTTGGGTGTGTGTTAGTATGTATGTGTGTGGGGGGGGTGTGGTGGAGGGTGGGGGGGCCACAGTCAGGATGTAGGATGGGAATGGGTGTGAATGTGCACATGTCAGCATGCACGATGGTGTGGACAATGTGTAGTGTGTGTGCGTGTGTTGTTGTTGTGTGGGTTAGTATGTGTGCTGGTGTGTGGGGTGGGTGGAGGGTGGGGGGGGCACATGTCAGGATGTAGGATGGGCATGGGTGTGGAATGTGCACATGACAGATGCACGCTGGGTTTTGGCGGGATTGTGTGCTGTGTGTGCGTGTGTTGCTTGTGTGTGGGTTAGTAGGTGTGTGTGTGTGGGGTGGGTGGAGGGTGGGGGGGGGAGGCACATGTGGCCAGGATGTAGGATGGGCATGGGTGTGGAATGTGCACATGACAGCATGCACGATGGGTGTGGCTAGATGTGTGTGTGTGTGTGTTGGGTGTTTGTTTGTGTGTGTGTTAGTATGTGTGTGTGTGTGGGGTGGGGTGGAGGGTGGGGGGGGCACATGTCAGGATGTAGGATGGGCATGGGTGTGGGAATGTGACACATGAAAGCATTGCACGATGCGTGTGCGCTAAATGTGTGTGTGTGTGTGCGCAGTGTTTGTGGTGTGTGTGTTAGGATGTGTGTGGGGGGGGGGTGGGGTGGAGGGTGGGGGGGGCACATGTCAGGATGTAGGATGGGCATGGGTGTGGAATGTGCACATGACAGCATGCACGATGGGTGTGGCTAAATGTGTGTGTGTGTGCGTGTGTTTGTTTGTGTGTGTGTTAGTATGTGTGTGTGTGGGGGGTGGGGTGGAGGGTGGGGGGGGCACATGTCAGGATGTAGGATGGGCATGGGTGTGGAATGTGCACATGACAGCATGCAAGTGGGTGTGGCTGTAGATGTGTGCTGTGACATGTGGGGTGAGTGGTGTTGTTGTGTGTGTGTGTTAGTATGTGTGTGTGGTGGGTGGGGTGGAGGGTGGGGGGGGCACATGTCAGGATGTAGGATGGGCATGGGTGTGGAATGTGCACATGACAGCATGCACGATGGGTGTGGCTAGATGTGTGTGTGTGTGTGTGTGCGTGTGTTTGTGTGTGTGTGTGTTAGTATGTGTGTGTGTGGGGGGTGGGGTGGAGGGTGGGGGTGGGCACATGTAGATGTAAGGATGGGCATGGGTGTGGACTGGAATGTGCCAAGCAGCATGCACGATGGGTGTGGCTAGATGTGTGTGTGTGTGCGGGTGTGGTGTTTGGTGGTGTAGTATGGTGGTGTGTGGGGTGGGGTGGAGGGTGGGGGGGGGCACATGTGCAGGATGTGAGGAGGGGCATGGGTGTGGGAATGTGCACAGACAGCATTGCACGCTGGGTGTGGGGATGGTGTGTGTGTGTGTGCGTGTGTTTGCTTGTGTGTGTGTAGTATGTGTGTTGTGTGGGGGGGGGTGGAGGGTGGGGGAGGCACATGTCCAGGATGTAGGATGGGCATGGGTGTGGAATGTGCACATGACAGCATGCACGATGGGTGTGGCTAGATGTGTTGTGTGTGTGTGTGTGTGTTGTTTGTGTGTTGGTGTTAGTATGTGTGTGTGGGGGGGGGGGGGTGGAGGGTGGGGGGGGCACATGTCAGGATGTAGGATGGGCATGGGTGTGGAATGTGCACATGACAGCATGCACGCTGGGTGTGGCTAGATGTGTGTGTGTGTGTGTGCGTGTGTTTGTTTGTGTGTGTGTTAGTATGTGTGTGTGTGTGGGGTGGGGTGGAGGGTGGGGGGGGCACATGTCAGGATGTAGGATGGGCATGGGTGTGGAATGTGCACATGACAGCATGCACGATGGGTGTGGCTAGATGTGTGTGTGTGTGTGCGTGTGTTTGTTTGTGTGTGTGTTAGTATGTGTGTGTGTGTGGGGTGGGTGGAGGGTGGGGGGGGCACATGTCAGGATGTAGGATGGGCATGGGTGTGGAATGTGCACATGACAGCACGCACGCTGGGTGTGGCTAGATGTGTGTGTGTGTGTGCGTGTGTTTGTTTGTGTGTGTGTTAGTATGTGTGTGTGTGGGGGGGTGGGGTGGAGGGTGGGGGGGGCACATGTCAGGATGTAGGATGGGCATGGGTGTGGAATGTGCACATGACAGCATGCAAGATGTGTGTGGCGGGATGTGTGTGCGTGTGAGTGGGTTGTGCACATGTAAATAATTTAAATGGATTATTATTAACTCAGGAAAAACACGTGCAGCTATTGCACTTTTGACCTCAACAGGGGTCGGCACTATAACCGTGGGGTATAGTTTAGTGCAAGCATTATATACAATTCTGGACCCTGTCTTTTACAGGATGTCAGGATGCAGGACGGATTGCTTGTATATTACATGGGCAAGCACACAATTGTACTAATGTCTATTGCAGGGTAAGCACACAATTGTACTTATGTCCTGTCTTATCTTGTATTCCACTGCATTGTACAGTGGTGTTCAAGGTGGCGCATGGAGGATACAGCATAGCATGTGTAAAGCGGTACATAGGGTGCAGGATATAGTAGTACGTGCTATGTAGTACATAGTATGTAGCATGAAGTACATATGTTGGAGCATGTAGGTCATAGTATGTAGCATGAAGTACATACTTTGGAGCATGTAGTACATAGTATGTAGCATGAAGTACATACTTTGGAGCATGTAGTACATAGTATGCAGCATGAAGTACATACTTTGGAGCATGTAGTACATAGTATGTTGCATGAAGTACATACTTTGGAGCATGTAGTACATAGTATGTAGCATGAAGTACATACTTTGGAGCATGTAGTACATAGTATGTAGCATGAAGTACATACTTTGGAGCATGTAGTACATAGTATGTAGCATGAAGTCCATACTTTGGAGCATGTAGTACATAGTATGTAGCATGAAGTACATACTTTGGAGCATGTAGTACATACTTTGGAGTAAATGTGCGCCACCACCCACCCACACTCACCACGCCCTCACACCTCACCCACCTCCAACAAAGTCGTCCTCAGACCACACCCACGAGTCCTCGTCCTTCTGTCCGCCTCCAAATGCATCGTCATCCTTTCCCCCTCTTGCTCCCATGTCAGGCCGGCTGGCTGCGGCTGATCCACTGCGAGCCTGGTGCACAGCCGCCCTTGCCTCCCACACGCTGTTCACAAAGCTGTTGCCCAGGGCTTCAAAGGCCTGCAGCAGAAACAGGTCAAATACAAATTGAGCACTAGTAGTGTTGTGCCCCCCTCCACACACACACACACACACACACACACACAGGCGCACACACACAGACGCCCTTGCCTCCCACACGCTGTTTACAAAGCTGTTGCCCAGGGCCCCAAAGGCCTGCAGCAGAAACAGGTCAAATACAAATTGAGCACTAGTAGTGTTGTGCCCCCATCCACACACACACACAGGCGCGCACACACACACACACACACACAGGCGCACACACACAGACGCCCTTGCCTCCCACACGCCGTTTACAAAGCTGTTGCCCAGGGCTTCAAAGGCCTGCAGCAGAAACAGGTCAAATACAAATTGAGCACTAGTAGTGTTGTGCCCCCCTCCACACACACACACACACACACACACACACAGGCGCGCACACACACACACACACACACAGGCGCACACACACAGACACCCTTGCCTCCCACACGCTGTTTACAAAGCTGTTGCCCAGGGCTTCAAAGGCCTGCAGCAGAAACAGGTCAAATACAAATTGAGCACTAGTAGTGTTGTGCCCCCCTCCACACACACACACAAACACACACAGGCGCACACACACAGACGCCCTTGCCTCACAACACGCTGTTTTCAAAGCTGCTCCCAGGGCCCCAAAGGCCTGCAGCAGAAACAGGTCAAATACAAATTGAGCACTAGTAGTGTTGTGCGCCCCTCCACACACACACACACACAGGCGCACACACACAGGCGCGCACACACAGACGCCCTTGCCTCCAACACGCTGTTTACAAAGCTGTTTCCCAGGGCCCCAAAGGCCTGCAGCAGAAACAGGTCAAATACAAATTGAGCACTAATAGTGTTGTGCCCCCCTCCACACACACACACACACACACACAGGCGCACACACACAGACGCCCTTGCCTCCAACACGCTGTTTACAAAGCTGTTTCCCAGGGCCCCAAAGGCCTGCAGCAGAAACAGGTGAAATACAAATCGAGCACTAGTGGTGTTGTGCCCCCCCACACACACACGAATCATAATATTATATAATAATTGTTGGCAAGGGCTTCAAAGGCATTTTGCATATTCATAATATTGTGTAATATCATATGATATCATTATACTGAATCATCATATTACAGAATAATTGTTGGCAAGGGCTTCAAAGGCATTGTGCATTTTCATAATATTATATGATATCATATGATATCATTATGCATTTTCATAATATTATGTAATATCATATGATGCCATTATGCATTTTCATAATATTATATAATATCATGTGATATCATTATAATGAATAATAATATTAAACAATAATTGTTGGCAAGGAATTTAAATCCATTTTGATAGTCAATTATTTTTGTACTGCCAAGGACTGCATTTTGATGGTCAATTATTTTTGTACTGCCGAGGACTGCATTTTTCTGGTCAATTATATTTGTACTGCCGAGGACTGCATTTTACTAGTCAATTATTTTTGTACTGCCGAGGACTGCATTTTTCTGGTCAATTATTTTTGTACTGCCGAGGACTGCATTTCGCTGGTCAATTATTTTTGTACTACCAAGGACAGCATTTCGCTGGTCAACTATTTTTGTACTGCCAAGGACAGCATTTTGCTGGTCAACTATTTTTGTACTGCCAAGGACAGCATTTTGCTGGTCAACTATTTTTGTACTGCCAAGGACAGCATTTCGCTGGTCAACTATTTTTGTACTGCCAAGGACAGCATATTGCTGGTCAACTATTTTTGTACTGCCAAGGACAGCATTTCGCTGGTCAACTATTTTTGTACTGCCAAGGGCAGCATTTCGCTGGTCAACTATTTTTGTACTGCCAAGGACAGCATTTCGCTGGTCATCTATTTTTGTACTGCCAAGGACAGCATTTCGCTGGTCAACTATTTTGACTGCCAAGGACAGCATTTCGCTGGTCAACTATTTTTGTACTGCCAAGGACAGCATTTCGCTTGTCATCTATTTTTGTACTGCCAAGGACAGCATTTCGCTGGTCAACTATTTTTGTACTGCCAAGGACAGCATTTCGCTGGTCAACTATTTTGACTGCCAAGGACAGCATTTCGCTGGTCAACTTTTTTTGTACTGCCGAGGATGGGGAGTTGCCAGCTTGCTCGCTGAAGCTATGTAACCAAGTCCAAGTTCAAATTTATAAAATTTCCTGGTAAATTGTTTTTTTCACTGCCAAAGACGAGTTGCTGCCAAATTGCTGGCTGAAGCTATGTAACCAAGTTTAAGTTCAAAGGTATGCATTTCCCCGGCAAATTGTATTTCTCCTGCTGAAGATGGGGATTTGCACATTGCTGACTGAAGCTATGTAACCAAGTTTAAGTTCAAAGGCCTGCAGAGGCAAAGCAAGGAGTGATGGATATAGATAGCGAACTACAATATGATATCATATGATGGCAGCAGTCTAATTAGGCTAAAATTACCATTTATATACAATATCATATGATGCAATTTGTATGATATCATATGGAACCATACTCGCCTTTGGTCAACATCATATGATATGCCGGTCCCAACTTACAGTGCCTTGATTGTTGCTTATTGCTAGCTTATTTTGGATACCCCAGGATCTATAGCGAAAATTCTTCATCACCACTGCACACACAAACCCACAAGAGCCAACGAGGTACCTAACATGTGTCAGTCAGCTGGAGTGTGAGTGTGTGTATGTGTGTGTATGTGTGTGTATGTGTGTGTGTGTGGGGGGGTGGGGTGGGGTGGGGTGGGGGGGGGGGCGGTCGGGATGTGAGGGGCGATAATCACCATCATCATTGTTATTACTATCATCATCATCATCATCATTGCTAATATCATCGTCATCTTCCTCTTCCTCCTTCTCCTCATCATCACTCACCTCAACAACAGGCGGCTCCCACACCTCACTCACACCACTCACCTCAACAACCTCATCCACACCAATTACCTCACACACCTCAACAACCTCATCCACACCACTACTCAGCACCTAAAAATCGTTCCACAAAAAAAAAAAACCCCCCCCCCCCCCCAAAAACTCACACACCTCAACAACCTCATCCACACCAATTACCTCACTCACCTCAACAACAGGCGGCTCCCACACCTTGACGTCGAGCGTACAGCTGCGCACTTTGGAGAGGAGGGACTATGAGGGGGTGGCGGTGGGTAGTGGATGCGTCGTGGGTCCGCCTTAGTGGGGGGTGGGGCTTACGGCGCGGCCGGGCGAGGGGGACGGCGATGGGGGTGTGGAGTGGGGATGTCGTCGTGCTGGGCCTGTTCCTACATCTTTCTCTGTGTCAGGGTTGTGGGTGTGGGTGGGGTGCTTTGGGAATGGGGGTGGAGGGAGTGTGTGGTGGTGGGTGGTTGGGTGTTATGTGTGTGAGTGTGGATGGGGGTTGGTGGGTGTGTGGCAGTGTGTGTGAGTGTGGATGGATGGGGTTGTGGGGAATGTGTGTGGATGGGGGGTTGTGTGGTGGGGGTGGGGGGTGGGTGGGTGTCGCTGTGAATGCGGGCGGTGCGGTGCGTGTGGGTGTGTGAGAGAGTGTCGTGGATGGTGTGGGGTGATGTGTGGTGTGTGATGTGGGTGGGGGGGGGGGGGGGGTTGGGGGGGGGGGAGGATGGGGTACAGGTGTGAATTGCAATGGAGGTGAGAGGATGCACTTGGAGAGGGAAACCACTGGGTGGGTTGTGGAGGAGGGATGGTGTGGGTTCGGTTGCGGGACTCCGCAGAGGGGATGGTGTGTGGTTGTGGGGTGGAGGGGAGGGATGGGGTGGGTGGGTGTGGATGGTGTGTGGGTGTGTGGGTGAAGTGGAGGGATGGTTGTGTGTGTGCTTGTGTGTTTGTCGGGGGGGGGGGGGGGGATGGGGTGCGGGTGTGCAGTAAGGTAAGGTAAGTGGATGGGGTGTGGGTGGGGTGTAAGGGTGAGGATGGGGTGCGGGTGTGGAGTGCACTTAAGGTGAGTGGATGGGGGGTGGATGGGTGGGTACGGGTGAGGGATGGGGTGGAGGTGTGGAGTGCAGGAGAGGTGAGTGGATGGACTTTTTTTTGGGTGGGGGGGGTGGGGGGGGTGGGGGGGGTGGGAACCCTGAGAAAGACAAGGGGAGTGAAGGGTTGCATATTTGTATATTTGAATTTTTGAAAGTTGCATATTTGTATATTTAAAATTTGCGTATTTGTATATTTAAAAGTTGCATATTTGTATATTTAAAAGTTGCATATTTGTATATTTGAAGGTTGCACATTTGCATATTTGCACATTTGTATTTTTGAAGGTTGCATACTTGCATATTTGTAAATTTTAAGGCTGCATGTACAGGACGAGGAACAGGACAGGACAGGAGACAACGTAACCCCCTGAGCAAGACAAGGGGAGTGAAGGGTTGCATATTTGTGGGATTGTTTTATATTTGTTTTATATTTGTAGGATTGTTTTATATTTGTTCAATATTTGTAGGATTGTTTTATATTTGTTCTATATTTGTAGGATTGTTTTCTATTTGTAAGATTGTTTTATATTTGTTCTATATTTGTAGGATTGTTTTCTATTTGTAGGATTGTTTTATATTTGTTCTATATTTGTAGGATTGTTTTCTATTTGTAGGATTGTTTTATATTTGTTCTATATTTGTAGGAGTGTTATATATTTGTTTCACATTTGTAGGATTGTTTTATATTTGTTTTCTATTTGTAGGATTGTTTTATATTTATTTTATGTTTGTTACATATTTGTTTTATACTTGTTTTATATTTGTTTTATATTTGTTTAATATTTGTAGGATTGTTCATATCGTTATGGCTTCAAGATTATCATACAATATATCATAATATATCATACAATATAAATACGATACAATATACAATATAGAAAAAATATTTGTACCACATGTTCGATATGGATAGAAAACAACGAGCAATAGTTGATACACGAAAAATCATGTCGATACACCCACGGGCGGCCGACATAGAGGGGGGGGGGGGGGGAGGGGGTCCGACCGTTTTCCCAACTTTATTTGTACTTTGTGTATCTTTCTTTCCAGTGCGAATTTTTGAGCGTTAAGTACACCATTGAGATGGGCTTATACTAGACGAGGCGCAGACTACTGAGCTACCCAAGAAAGTTGTAAAAAATACTAAAAGTAGTAGGGTGCCCTAAGGGCCCCTGCGGTGGTCGGCCCAAGGGTGTGTCCGTTAAAGTGTTTGCACGTTGTGTACGGTATGTGACTGAAGCGGCAGGAAGGCAGGTTGTAGACTCTAATAGGCGCTAGGGGCGGGCAGGCAGGCAGGCAGGCAGGCAGAATGTCAGTTAGACGCGACGATAGAGCCCGTTTTGCTTGACGATGCAAATTCTGCCAATGGCTTCCGTCTTGCTTGGCCGAAATACCGTTGGCTCTCCTCGCATGGCGACGGCAACAGTCCCGTGTTGGTTATATTGTTTTACCACCTTCGCACCCTGACGGACCCAATCCAACTGACTTCCTGACCATTCAAACCGACTGTTCGGCCATCTCCAAGCGGAATTCCAACCGTTACAACAGGCTTTATAACTAGCAGTCGCATTCGCCAACCGATTCACTGTGATTTCGACCATCCCAACCGACTTCTCGCGCGTTTCGCTCACTTTTCGGCCACTTTCTCAGTTTCTATCGCAGCAGCCTTAACTGACTTCCCGACCATTCCAACCGACTGTTCACCCATCTCCAGCTGAATGTTTAACCGTTCTAACAGGCAATATAACTAACAATCTCATTCGCCAACCGCTTTTTCTGAATTGTTTGACGATTGTCGACCATGTCATTAATTAACCAACATTTCGACCAATTTCTCAATTCCTATCGAATTGGTCAGCAACCTACGGGCCGACCAACTGTATAACTGTCCAAACTTTTTTTTTTTATGGTTGGAAAAGCCTTGACGAGATGATGGTCGTAGAACCCCCATTTTAATATGTAATCATGGCTGTGTGTCCAGATATGACGCCTCGGGGTGTGTGTGTGTGTGTGTGGGGGGGGGGGGGGGGGGGGGGGGGGGGGGGGGGGGGTCAGAGGTGGAAAAGAAAAATCCGAACATGCGGTCTGCACACTTTTTTCTTGCCTCCCCCTCGTATGTTTGTATGTGTATGTATGTTACAGTCCAGGGGTAGGCCAAATAGGCTAAAGGGACTTCCCCAACCTTATAGGAAGGGCTTAAAAAGAACAAGCACTGATGAACTGAGCCCCAAAAAGTCGCTTAACTGACGGGGGCCCTGAGTTCGTGCTACAGTGATAATTTAATTCTACAATTTTAATAAATCACCATCTCACCTGGGATGATAATTTGATTGTGCGATTATTATCGCATTTTTTTATAAATTGAATTAAGTATTTCCATCCTTCAAAAGAATCAGGATTCATGACCAGCTTCATGCTGGAGTTTTGATCCACCAATTCAGGTTCAATGTTCATTTTCTCAAAAAATATTTTTCTATCCTCAGCAGATAACGGACATTCTAATATGAAATGCATTTCATCTTCGACTACTCCTCTACCGTCAACCACCATATTGCAGCACATGCAAATTCTACCAGAACGAGAGATACTCCTTCCTGATTCGACATTTAAGTTGTGGGCTCGATGACGTAGTCTTCCTATACTTTTAATATCATCCCTAAGTTAGTGTGCGCTAAACTATGGTTTCTATCCTCTGACATCATCCAATTCGCATACGTAATAGTTTTAATACCGCTGCCTTGGTTGTCACCAAGATTCCTGGGGTTCAATATACTCAGGGATTGCCAGTCAATGTCTGTTATTTTAGAGATGCCTTCATCAATTTCCCCTAAGTCAATCTTGCTCAGTGACGTCTGATTACCTTGAGGAATATCAGAGAAATGTTCTATAACACCTCATCTCTGAATGCATCGTAGTAATCCATGAGACCAGCATTGTTTATTGCTATCTCTGGTTGCCATTAGAACATTCTATAGCAAGGCTCTTTTCACAAAATCATCGTCCTTACGGTCAACGATTTTATTCCAAAAGCCAATACATTGTCTCAACCATTGAGCTCATGTAGGTGACCTATCGAGTTCATTGAGGACCAAGTCGGTAGAGGTGTTCTCTCTAACGCCAACAGCCCTTTTCATAAACTTATTCTGAATAGTTTCACATTTTCCTTCGAGACCGTAAGAAGTATTAATATTACCAAGACGGTCTGAGGCCCACACTTCACACCCGTAAGGATAATTTGTATATGTGTGCCATAAAGGTAACTCAGGATATTGGCATTTGCGAGATCCATCTCGTTGCACCGTTTCCAGAGTGCATGAGTAGCCCTGTTGGCGGCAACACGTTGTATCTCTCCGACATTGTGTGTGCCACCATTCATGCCGTGTTTCCCTTAAAGAGAATCTCTAAATACACAAACTCCTCCTTAATGGGAAGGTCTTGGCCTTTGAACTGCCATTTATAGGTAATTCTTCCATTTATAAGGCCGATATTAAAAAACAACAACTTCAGATTTAGATATGTTTACTTCCATCTTGTAAAAGCTTGACAGAATTCTTCCAAACAATTGAGCATAATCTGTAAGCCTGACTGTGACTCGCTCATGATAGCTAGATCATCGGCATACAAGATTACTCTGCAAATTTTATCAGCAATTCTGATACCTTCTTCTTCACCACATTTATTGGTAAAGAACTTATCCAGTTGGTCAATAAAGAGACCGAATAAAAGCGGGGAAAGATTATCTTGTTTAACACCTGCCTCAGCTAAGAAGGCAGAGCTAATACGATTGCCTACACGAACTCTCATACGGACTTGTTTATACATGTTTCTCAGGGTATTTAGGTAGTTGCCGTGAATACCCATATGTTCAAGGCAGCTCCAAAGGATGTTTCTGTTGACACTGTCATAAGCCTTTTTGAATTCAGTGAAAGCACAAAATACTGTTTTTTATTTTGAATGGTAAAGCTCCACCGTGTGGCGCGGTATAAAAGCTGCATCTACAGTGTTCCTATTTGGTCTAAAACCAAATTGGCCGACAGCACGTTTGTCATTGGTTTCGGCACAATTGGTCCCCCTCGTATTCATAACCATGGAGAAAATTTTAGATAGGACTGATCCAACCGCAATTCCTCTATAGTGATCATACTCAGTGACGGATCATTTGGATTTAGGAATAGGGGTAATGGCACTATCTGCACATTGACTAGGATAGACATCACTCAGGATGCGATTGAACAGTTTCGTGATTATCGGGACTAATATATTTTGAGTTGGGGGGAAGAAAGGGAATCTCCCTTTCCTATTTGGTCTAATAGGAATATAGAACTCAGCAGGTATACCATCTACTCCAACGGCTTTGTTCGATTGAAGTTTTGTAAGCTCTGTTTAGACCACAGTCTCAGAGATCGGGGTATTCAACACACTTGCAGCTGCGATGTCTATTTCTGGGACATTGGTTACTCCTATCTGAACATTGGTTACTCCTATCTGAACATTGGTTACTCCTTTCTGAACATTGGTTACTCCTATCTGAACATTGGTTACTCCTTTCTGAACATTGGTTACTCCTATCTGAACATTCTCAATAGATTGGAAGGTGCTTGCGAAGTGTTTAGCCCATTCCTCCACATTCATGAGGGGACATTTGCTGCTACTTCCCTTGTTCTTCTTCCAGAACAAATGTGGACTCTTCTTTAACTTATCAATCAGGGACTTTGCATTCTGGGCCTTAGCTTCTCTACTTAATCTTCTAGTTAGATTCCGGTATTGCGCCCTCGCTACTTTCGTAGCATGGCCCTCAATACCAGTTTCTCTCTCGAGATCTTTCCATTGTTTCCTCACATTCCTACAGATGCCTCCCCCTCGTGATATATCATACAATATATCACACAATATATCATACAATATATCATATGATATCGTCAACAGTTTGATGCCGTTTGATGTATTGTACTTCCTAGAAGCTGCTGCTCTCATTACTTGTATTCATGGTGCAGGTGCAAAAGTAATGAGAACACCTGGTGAGGCGTGGTATTAAGGGAGCCCCGTCTTAAGACGGTAGAGAACGGGCTGCTACTTTACCTGGACAAAGCTACCATGGCGGTTGACAGCGACCGCGAACACTTAAGCGCACCCGTAGGAGTTTGTACCCAGCACCTCCTTTGTTCCAACAAAATAATCAACCATTGAACAACTCGTTGCGACAAATGGTTCAATGGTTAAGCTGCTGCATGTAGCCGAAAATAAAAGCCATGGCCACACCAGGCTCACCGAAATGAAGATAATTGTATCCATATATATATTATATATGAGATACTAGCGACAATGAAGAAATGAAGCACACTAGACTCACCCAGCTAGGGATGAGCCATTCAGCTACACCCAGTTGGGGATTACCCACCCAGCTGCACTAGACCCACCCAGCTAGACCCACCCCAGTTTGACCCACCTCAGGTAGACCCACCCCAGCTAAACCCACCCAGCTAGACCCACCCCAGTTAGACCCACCCAGTTAGACCCACCCCAGTTAGACCCACCCACTTAGACCCACCCCAGTTAGACCCACCCAGCTAAACCCACCCAGCTAGACACACCCAATTAGACCCACCCAGTTAGACCCACCCAGTTAGACCCACCCCGTTAGACCCACCCGCTAAACCCACCAGCTAGACCCACCCCAGTTAGACCCACCCCAGTTTAGACCCACCCAGCTAGACCCACCCAGCTAGACCCACCCCAGTTAGACCCACCCCAGTTAAGACCCACCCCAGTTAGACCCCCAGTACCCAGCTCAGTACCCACCCCAATTAGGACCCACCCCCCAGTTAGACCCACCCAGCTAGACCCCCACCCCAGTTAGACCCACCCAGCTAGACCCACCCCAGTTAGACCCACCCAGCTAGACCCCCCCAGTTAGACCCACCCCAGTTAGACCCACCCCAGTTAGACCCACCCGCCGTTAGACCCACCCAGCAGACCACCCAGCTAGACCCACCCCAGCTAGACCCACCCCGCTAGACCCACCCCCCCCCCAGACCCACCACCCGTTGAAACGCCACCCACTAGACCTACCCCAGTTACCCACCCATCTAGACCCACCAGCTAGACCCACCCCCGTTAGACCCACCCCCGCTAGACCAACCCCTTTAGACCCACCCAGTTATACCCACCCAGCTACCCACCCAGCTAACACCCACCCCAGCTAATACCCACCCAGCTAGACCACCCCCGTTAAGACCCACCTCAGCTAGACCCAACCCCATTTAGACCCACCCGCTAAGACCCACCCCAGTAGACCACCCAGCTAGACCCACCCCAGTTAGACCCCCCCAGCTAGACCCACCCCAGCTAGACCCACCCCCCCGTCAGACCCCCCCATCTAGACCCACCCAGTTAGCCCCACCCAGCTAACCCCCCATCTAGACCCACCACCATTTAGACCCACCGCTAGACCACCCCCCCATTTGACCACCCACTAGACCCACCCCAGTTAGACCCACCCAGCTAGACCCACCCTGCTAGACCCACCAGCTAGACCCACCCCAGTTAGAACCCACCCAGCTAGACCCACCCCCGCTAGACCCACCCAGCTAGACCCACCCAGCTAGACCCACCCAGCTAGACCCACCCCGCTAGACCCACCCAGCTAGACCCACCCAGGTAAACTCACCCAGCTGGCGATGGACTGCGGAGCACTCTATACACGGAAGCACCACATGGTTCAGTGATTGCCCACCTATCTACCATAGACTCACCCAGCTGGCGATGGACGGCAGAGCACTCTATACACAGAAGCACCACAAGGTTGAGAGATGCCCACACTGGATCCACAGCACCGCAGTCAGCACAGCAATTGTTGCCTGGCACTTGGCGCAGCTGGTGTAGTGTGTCAGAGGTGCCGTAGGTGCTGTAGGTGCTGTCGGCGTCGCTGCTGTCCCCCGCTATACCTGCAAAGATTGTTTGTCTGTTTATGCGTGTGTGGGTGTGTGGGTGGGGTGGGGATCTATACTTGGCGCAGCTAATGGAGAGTGTCGTAGGTGCCGTAGATGCTGTAGGTGATGTAGGTGCTGTCCCCCGCTGCACCTGCAATGAGTGTTTGTGTGTGTATGTTTGTGTGTGTGTGTGTATGTGAGGGGGATGTATGTGTGTGGTTGCATATGCATCAGTGTTTGGGTCTGTGAATGTGAGAGTGTGTGCGTTGATGATGAGGGGAGTATCGTGGGTGCTATATGTGTCGCTGCTGTCCCCTGCTGCACCTGCAAAGTTTGTGTGTGCGAGTGTGCGTGTGTGGGTGGGTGTAAGTGTGTGTGGGTGTGTGTGCGTGTGTGGGTGTATGTGTGGGTGTGTGTGCGTGTGTGGGTGGGTGTAAGTGTGTGTGGGTGTGTGAATGTTAGAGTGTGGGTGAGAGTGTGTTGAAGATAAGGGGAGTATCGTGGGTGCTGGGTGCGTCGCTGCTGTCCCCGGCTGTACCTGAAAATAGTGTTTATGTGTGTGTGTGTGCGTGTGTGTATGTGAGGGTGTATGTGTGGGTGGGTGGGTGAATGTGGAGTGTGCCAGAGGTCCTGTAGATGCTGTAGGTGCTGTCGGCGTCGCTGCTGTACCCTGATGCACCTGCAAAGATTGTTTATGTGTGTGTGTGTGTGTGTGTGTGTGTGTGTGGTGGGGGGGGAGCTACGTGCCCAAGTAGATGTTTAATGTTTTGTGTTCATAGTTTTAGGGCACTCTAATTGTTTGATGTTTTTAGTTGTTTAATATTTTTATTTATATCATTATATGCAATGCAGCTCAGTAGTCATTACTTGGTGCTTTAATCCCATAAGAAGTTGATGCGCTAGCTGTCCCACCGCCACCCCACGTGCCAAGTGTTCAGTGTAATATTCATTACCTGATGGGTTGAGTCTACATGAGGTGGAGGCGCTAGCTGTCCCACTGCCACCCAGCGTGTCACGTGTTCATTGTTGTATTCATTACCTCATGGTTTGATCTGCATATAGAAGGTTGAGGCGCTAGCTGTCCCACTGCCACCCAGCGTGTCACGTGTTCATTGTTGTATTCATTACCTCATGGGTTGATCTGCATATAGAAGGTTGAGGCGCTAGCTGTCCCACTGCCACCAAGCGTGCCAAGCGTCCATTGTTATATTCATACCCTGATGGGTTGAGTCTACATGAGGTAGAGGCGCTAGCTGTCCCACCGCCACCCAACGCACATGTGTTCGCTGTTGTATTCATTACCTGATGGGTTGAATCTACATGAGGTGGAGGCGCTAGCTGTCCCACCGCCACCCAACGTGCCATGTATTCATTGTTGTATTCATTACCTGTCGGGTTGATCCGCCTATAGGAGGTGGAGGTGCTAGCTGTCCCACTGCCACCCCACTTGTTACCGGCATTGTTTGCAGCCACGCTGTTGTACAACAGCTGAGCTGTGTTCACATCTGGCAGTACAGCACTCCGTGATGCGGTACGCCGGTGGCCCCCATTCTTGGCGTTGGAACCCATGCTGACTGTAGAAAGCCTTTTTTCAGGGGAGACGGGAGCAGAGGGGGACGGCTTGGTCGTCATACAGTGAATGAGGCAGTTGATGATGGCCTGGAGTAGGTTAGTGGTAGTGAGTCAGGAGGGGGGGGGGGGGGGGGGGGGCAGGGATGGGTGAGTTAGCAGGGGCGGCTTGGTCGTCATGCAGTGAATGAGGCAGTTGATGATGGCCTGGAGAGGGCAGTGGTAGTGAGTCAGGAGGGGGGGGGGCAGGGATGGATGAGTCAAGAGGGAAGGCAGGAGGGGGGCAGTGAGGAGGGGGACCAGGAGAGGGGGAGTCAGGGGGGGCAGGAGGGAGGGAGGGAGGGGATGGCTTGGACGTCATGCAGTGAATGAGGCAGTTGATGATGGCCTGGAGCAGGCGGTGGTAGTGAGTCGGAGGGGGGGAGGGGCAGGGGGGGGGCAGGGATGGGTGAGTCAGAGGGACGGCTCTGGTCGTCATGCAGTGGATGAGGCAGTTGATGATGATGCCTGGAGTACACAGTGGTAGTGAAGGAAGGGGGGAGGAAGGTGGGAGGGGGGCAGGGATGGGTGAGTCAGCAGGGGGGAAGTGAGGAGGGGGGACAGAAGGGGGGCAGGAGGGGGGGAGGCAGGAGGGGAGGCAGGAGGGGGACGGCTTGGTCGTCATGCAGTGGATGAGGCAGTTGATGATGATGGCCTGGGACAGGCAGTGGTAGTGAATCAGGAGGGGGGGGGGGGGGGGGGGGGGGGGGGGTCATTGAAACCCTTAAACTTGAGTCAGGAGATGTACCCCCCCCCCCCCCCCCGCTCCTGACTCACCACCCCCTGTCCCCTCCCTACTTCAGGCCTTCATCAACTGCCACGTCCACTGTATGGCACCCAAGCCCTCCCCCCCAAACTCCCCTTCCTCCCCCTCCCTATCCTGACTCCCTCCCCCCCCCCCATCCTGACCCACCGACCCCTACCAACTCCCTACTTCAAGCTATCATCAACTGCCTTATCCACTACTTGGCACTCAAGCCCTCCCCCTCTAAACTCCCACCCACCCCCCGTGACCTCTCCCTCCCCCTCCCTCTCCTGACTCCCCTCCCCACCACCACCACCGACCCCGACTCACCACCCCCTGTCCCCTCCCTACTTCAGGCCCTCATCAACTGCCTCGCCCACTGTTTGGCACTCAAGCCCTCCCCCTTTAACAGGGCGAGATACAGGCAAAGAAAGAAACAGACAGATGTACAGGTATGCAGACAGATGTACAGGTATGCAGACAGGCATGCAGGTAAACAGATGTACAGGTATGCAGACAGATGTACAGGTATGCAGACAGGTATACAGGTAAACAGATGTACAGGTATCCAGATAGAGCAGGGGCAAGTTGCCCTAAACAGGCCCAAAACAGGGGCCAGTTGCTCTAAACAGGCCCAATACAGGGGCAAGTTGCCCTAAACAGGGCCTAAACAGGAGCATGGTGCCAAAAACAGGCCCAAAACAGGGGCCAGTTGCCCTAAACAGGCCCAAAACAGGGGCAGGATGCACTAAACAGGCCCAAAACAGTGCTAGGTGCTTCATCCCACCTGCAGGGTCTCCACCCACTCCTGGCGCTCATAGTTGTTCTCAGCTTGAAGCGTGTACGTGCCCTCAGGGCTCACAACCCTGTTATCAGTAGAGCATTTACCAGTTGTCAGTAGAGCATTCATCAGTTGTCAGATCAGTTATCAGTGGAGCAGTTGTCACTTCTCAGATCCTTAATCCTCTCTCTCTCTCTCTCTCTCTCTCTCTCTCTCTCTCTCTCTCTCTCTCTCTCTCTCTCTCTCTCTCTCTCATCCCTTCACAACACCTCTGCCCCACCACACACACCTGAAGCAATAGTTCATAACGCCCTCGTCATCATCCATCTTCACGGTGGAGGTGATGAGGTTCACGGTGTCTGTGGGCTGATTCTTGGCAGGCCCATGGAGGGGACTCAGCTTGTGGAAAAGAGTGACCTGCGGTACAGGGATTATGGTGTGCATTGAATTCAGGCCGTGAGGGGGATAAGAGTGTGGTTGAAAGAGTGGAAAAGAGTGACCTGTGGTACAAGGATTATGGTGTGCATTGAAGTCAGGCCCTGAGGGGGATAAGAGTGTGGATAAAGGGGAAAAGTGTGATCTGCGGTACAGGGATTATGGCGTGTATTGAATTCAGGCCGTGAGGGGGGTAAGGGTACGGCTGAAAGAGTGGAAAAGAGTGACTCGCAATCCTGGGATTATGGCGTGCAATGAAGTCAGACCCTGATGGAACAAGTCCTATGCAGCGTCGCAAGCGACGCGGAAAATTGGTGGAGTGTGATGGCAACAGAACGAAAGGTGGCAACGATGGAGCTGACCGAAGCGAGTTGGTTACGCGGCCGTTGGCTGACGTGTCGGGCTTCAATATTTCGGTCGAACGGACAAATGGGTAAACATGGGGGCTCCCGCCCCCTTGAAGAGGGGGCTCCGCCAAAAAGAGTGTGGATGAAAGGGTGGAAAAGAGAGTCCTAAATTACAGGGTTTACGGCATGCAATGAAGCCAGGCCGTGGGGGAAAAGAGTGTGGAAAAGAGTGTCTGACACAACATTGATTTTATGATGATGGTGCGTTGATTACTGATTTGCTGTTGTTTATAGCCGTGTAGTTGCAGCAATACGTGGCCACACAACTCCTAACCTTCTGCCTGCAGAATAAAATAAAACTGGAAATTGTTACGCCTTGCCACGGGGCGTGAGGTTGAAGGAGGCTTCCTGTTCGCTTGCACTGGGGAGAGGTTACTGTGGTTTTTGCTTTGCGAAAGCAACCGTGCCAGAGCTCCGACTACCGGGCGACAGCACGGGGGAAAGTTCTCGGCCTCTTTCAAGGCTGCAGGTCGGAAATCGTGAACCTAGCAACGGGTTTGATGCCTGCTGTAGTAATGATAACGCCTGGTGGGGCGTGGTATTAAGAAATCCCGTTGTACACGGGCAGAGAACGGTCTACCACCTCGACTGGACAAGATACCATCGAGGTTGACAACGACCTGCAACGCTCAAGATGACGGTAAGGGGAATCAAACCCCCGACCACGCTTCGTTTCAGCGATTTGGTGTACCACTAGACCAATCATATCACTGAAACGGGCTCATGCCTGCAGTAGTATAGCTATACTAGGCCTTGAGAGACTTCTTAGTCATTGGAACGCAATGCAGTTTTAGCCACCATCATCTTTTCTTTAATCCCTTTACTGTCTTGGACTTCAAAGAATTAGAGGGCTCTTGAATTGAATTAGAGGGCTCTTGTGAATTCTTCTTGAATTAGAGGGCTCTTGAATACCTGGGAATTCTTCTCGAATTGGGAATTCTCAAGTACCAAGACATGACCAAAATTGTGAATTCTTCTTGAATTAGAGGGCTCTTGAATACCTGGGAATTCTTCTTGAATTGGGAATTCTCAAGTACCAAGACATGACCAAAATTGTGAATTCTTCTTGAATTAGAGGGCTCTTGAAATTGAATTAGAGGACTCTTGAAATTCTCGAAGGTATTGATGCACTGTTGGAACCTTACAGATTTGAAGCTTACCAACATAATGCAGAGTTAGCCATCATAAGCGTTTTTTAGGCATGCTTAATTGACATCTTCACGATTACAATGTTTATTTGCAAATTCGTCCATCAGCATATCAGGTCTGGTAAATGTTTTCGGATTCTGAAAGGATGGCTGTCAATTAATCAATTCATAAAGATCAAAATCCTTTCAACAATCACTGGCTGTCACCCCCCACCCTCACACAAACCAACCACCCAAGCCACCACCCACTGTAGTACACACCATCACCCCCCACACACACACCACCCCGCACACACTCACCTACACACACTGTAGTACATTCCCACAAACTCACACACTGTAGTACATACCATCACACACATACACACACCACTGTCCCACTGTTTATTGCTTGAGCTACACGTAGCAGCTTCTAGGCAGCTCCTTTTCCCTGGCCTTTAGCCTAACCTGAAGCTAGCTATTGCGCAGGGCCGCTGATATGACAAGCATCCCAATGCAGCTCTGAGCAAGTGGCTGGCTATTGGAGCTGGCGGGAAGCTGACATGAGTAGCCCACAAATGAAACCACCACACACACACCACCACCTACACACTCACACACTGTCCCCACATACCATCACACACACCACTGTCCCCACCTTCTGGCTATAGTAGTAGAGTAGTCCATACAAATCAAGCACAATGTAGCGACGCTTACACACACCACCACCAGCACACTCACCACACCACCACCTACACACACTGTCCCCACATACCATCACACACACCACTGTCCCCACCTTCTGGCTATAGCAGTAGAGTAGTCCATACAAATCAAGCACAATGTAGCGACGCTTACACACACCACCACCAGCACACTCACCACACCACCACCTACACACACCACACCACATACCATCACACACACCACTGTCCCCACCTTCTGGCTAAAGTAGTAGAGCAGGCTATACAAATGAAGCACGAATTAGCATCGCTTCCACACACCACCACCTACACACTCACACACTGTAGTACACACCATCACACACACACTAGTACATATCATCACACAAACACTGTAGTACATACCATCACACACACCACTGTCCCCACCTTCTGGCTATAGTAGTAGAGCAGTCCATAGGAATCAAGCACGAAGTAGCGACGCTTCCAGTCCGCCTTGATCTGCTTGCCTGATGTTGAACGCTTGTACAGGTAACCCTGACGGAGAATACTGACAACTGTGCCGTTGCTGTCTTGGGCTGCGCGAATCTGGGCCTCAATTTCGGTACTCAGAGACTGCTTAGAGGCTGCAAGCAAGGTTGGGTGAGGGGGGGAGTGGGTGAGGGAATGAATGAGGGGTGGGTGGGTGGGGGGGGAGCGGGTGATGGTGGAGATGTTGAGCGCTTGTACAGGTACCTCTGACGGAGAGTACTGACAACTGTGCCGTTGCTGTCTTGGGCTGCGCGAATCTGGGCCTCAATTTCGGTACTCAGAGACTGCTTAGAGGCTGCAAGCAAGGTTGGGTGAGGGGGGGAGAGGGTGAGGGGATGAATGAGGGGTGGGGTGGGGGGGGGGGAGCGGGTGATGGTGGAAATGTTGAGCGCTTGTACAGGTACCTCTGACGGAGAGTACTGACACTGTTGCCATTGCTGTCCTGGGCTGCGCGAATCTGGGCCTCAATTTTGGTACTCAGAGACTGCTTAGAGGGTGCAAGCAAGGGTGATGAGGGGGGGGGGGGGGGGGGGGGGGGGGGGGGGGGGGGGGTGTATATGGGTGTGTGTGGGGGGGGACGGGGGGGAGGGGCGCGAATCTGGGCCTCAATTTCGGTACTCGGAGGCTGCTTAGAGGCTGCAAGCATGGGTGCGTGGGTGGGTGGGTGGGTTTATTTGGGGGGGAGTGGGTGAGAGGGTGAGTGGGTGAGGGGTGAAAATCTGGGCATCAATCTCAGTGCTCTGAGACTGCTTAGAGGCTGCAAGCATGGGTGGGTGTGGGTGGGTGGGTTTATATGGGGGGGAAGGGGGGGGGGGAGGGGGCGGGGGTCTCACACCTGTGCCTCAATCTCAGTACTCGGGGACTGCTTAGAAGATGCATACATGGGTGTGTGTATAGGGGGGCGGGTGGGGGCCCGGGGGGGGGATGGGGGGGGGGTCTCACACCCGTGCCTTAATCTCAGTACTCGGGGACTGCTTCGAAGATGCAAGCATGGTCATGGACAATGTTTAGAGTAATGATAATCTATCGTCTGATATCGTACAATATTGTATCATATATCGCACGATAATCTTGAAACCAGGCCGATATTGACAACCCTACCTACCTGACACATGCACTGACCTACCTGACACCTATATCTGTTTCATGACTTTCGGAGTGGCGCAGTGACGAGCGTAATGAGCCCATAACCCGTAGGTCCCAGGATCGAGACCAGGCTCTTTAAGTCGAAAAGAAGAACAGTGGCGAACGGGAGGGTCCCCTTAACACCACGCCCCTCCAGGCGTTATCTATTTTTTACCTGTCACCTGCACTGACCTACCTGACACCTGCACTGTCCTACCTGACACCTGCACTGACCTACCTGACACCTGCACTGACCTACCTGACACCTGCACTGACCTACCTGACACCTGCACTGACCTACCTGACACCTGCACTGACCTACCTGACACCTGCACTGACCTACCTGACACCTGCACTGTCCTACCTGACACCTGCACTGACCTACCTGATACCTGCACTGACCTATCTGACACCGGCACTGTCCTACCTGACACCTGCACTGACCTACCTGATACCTACACTGACCTACCTGACACCTGCACTGTCCTACCTGACACCTGCACTGTCCTACCTGACACCTGCACTGACCTACCTGACACCTGCACTGACCTACCTGACCTACCTGACCTACCTGACCTACCTGACACCTGCACTGACCTACCTGACACCTACACTGACCTACCTGACTTACCTGACACCTGCACTGACCTACCTGACACCTACCTGACCTACCTGACACCTGTACTGACCTACCTGACACCTGTACTGACCTACCTGACCTACCTGACACCTGGGCTGACCTACCTGACACCTGGACTGACCTACCTGACACCTGCACTGACCTACCTGACCTACCTGACACCTGTACTGACCTACCTGACACCTGTACTGACCTACCTGACCTACCTGACACCTGTACTGACCTACCTGACACCTGTACTGACCTACCTGACACCTGTACTGACCTACCTGACCTACCTGACACCTGGACTGACCTACCTGACATCTGCACTGGCCCACATTTTTGAGTCCCTAAGTTCATCTCCATTGCATGCATTGACGCCAGCATGGCTTTTTCTGCTGCCGCGTCCTTGCATCGACTGATTACACTTTCTAATGCCTTCCTTGCAGGGGCAGTCGTGGGGGGTGGGCTAGGTGGGGGGATGGGGGGGGGGGGGGGCTGTGACTTTCTAGTGCTTCTTCTAAGAAGGGCTTCTGCAGAGGGCAAATCGGGTGGGGGCAGGGCTAGGTGGGGTGATGGGGGGGGGGGGTGGGGGGGGGGGTGGGGGGGGGGGGGTGGGGCTGTGACTTCTAGTGCTTCTGCAGGAGGGCAATCGGTGGGGGGCGGCTAGGTTGGGGGGATGGGGGGGGGGGGGGCCTTGTGCCTTTCTAAGTGCTTCTGAGGAGGGCAAGCGGTGGTGCAGCTAGGTGGGGGGATGGGGGGGGGGGGGGGGGGGGGGTGGGGGGGGGGGGGGGGGGGGGCTGTGACTTTCTAAGTGCTTCTGCAGGAGGCAGAGCGGTGAGGAAGATGTATGTGTGTGTGGTGGGGGGGTGGGGTGGGGTGGGCATGAATTTTTAAGTGCCTCTGCAGGTGGACAACGGGGGTTTTTTTTTTTTTGGAGGGTAGGGAAGGGGCGCAAGGGGGTGAGAAGGGTCGTTTGTGGCGTGTGTGTGTGTGTGGTGGTGGTGGTGGTGGGTAAGGTTGAAAGAGAAAAGCTTTTTCCAAAGTGGATTCGGGGGGATTTGGACTCCCGACCCTCATTTCTTCTATCAGCGAGTTGGTCAGGAGGGGAAAGGGAGGAGGGGAAAGGGAGGGAGGGAGGAAGGATGGAGGGGGGAGGAGGGAGGGAATTGGAGGAAGAGGGAGGGAGGGAGCCCCCCCCCCCCCCCTCACACACACTACACACACACACAAGGCCACATACCTTTCACATACACACACTTGTGCCCCCCCCCCCCCACCCCACTCCCCCCCACACACCACACAAGCCACCTGTTTCAGATTCTTCCTCCAATTTCCAGTGCAAATAGCCGGATTCCCATCGCATCGAGGCTGTGGTCATTCGCCCCCAATGCGGCCAGTGCGTCGGTGTAGGCACGCTTGTGGTTGATGGCAGTGCCGTGCAGCGCTTTGATAAAAGAGTACTTCCGCCTTGCTTGCATCTGTGAAAGAGTGTCAATGTCAATGTTGTAGAATGCCATGCCAATGTCAATGTTGTAGAATGCCATGCCAATGTCAATGTTGTAGAATGCCATGCCAATGTCAATGTTGTAGAATGCCATGCCAATGTCAATGTTGTAGAATGCCATGCCAATGTCAATGTTGTAGAATGCCATGCCAATGTCAATGTTGTAGAAATGCCATGCAATGTCAATGTTGTCATGCCATGCCAATGTCATGTTGTAGAATGCCATGCCAATGTTAATGTTGTAGAATGCCATGCCAATGTCAATGTTGTAGAATGCCATGCCAATGTCAATGTTGTAGAATGCCATGCCAATGTCAATGTTGTAGAATGCCATGCCGATGTCAATGTTGTAGAATGCCATGCAATTGTCGTGTTGTAGAATGCCCAGCCCAATCAATGTTGTAGAATGCCATGCCAATGTCAATGTTGTAGAATGCCATGCCAATGTCAATGTTGTAGAATGTTATGTTAGCGCTACAAAGTCTCCATTTACATTTGTCCAAATGGTTCAGTGTGTGGCTGTAGGTGCGCTTGTGGTTGGCGGCAGTGCCGTGCGGCTGTTATTAGAAGGAGTACTTCTGACTTGCTTGCACATGTTAAAGAGTACCAACAAATGTTATGCCATGCCAATGTCAATGTTGTAGAATGTTATGTTAGCCCAACAGAATCTCTAACACAAATATCCCGCATCCACCATCACCACCTGCACCCATAATTCACATCCACAAACCAAGCCAACATAACATAAAATAACATAACATCACATAACATATGCAGCAGCACATCACCTCTATGTCATCTTCATAACCACATTGTAGCGATCTTTCTCAGGGACCGACCACTACTGACCTTCACCACCCCAACACAACACAAACATTCACAACGCATCACCAACATGACAAACACCACAGCAGCAGCAACACCACAACCACCTCCAACCAACCACTTCCAACAGCCTCCAACCACCTCCAACACCCTCCACTGCCTCCACCACCTCCAACCAACCAACGCCACCACCTCCAACCAACCAACGCCACCACCTCCAACCAACCAACGCCACCACCTCCAACCAACACCAACGCCACCACCTCCAACCAACCAACGCCACCACCTCCAACCAACCAACTCCACCACTCCAACCAACAACTCCACCAACCTCAACTCAACCAACCAACGCCACCCACCTCCCACCACCAACAACCGCCACCACCCTCCCACACCCAACGCCACCACCTCCAACCAACCAACTCCACCACATCACAAATAAATAACAATACGCCTTAGTATGAGGAGAAAGCTTGAGGGGGCCAGGCCGTTTGCTTGCACTGGGATAACGTGCACTGGGATAACTTGCACTGGGATAACTTGCACTGGGATAACTTGCACTGGGATAACTTGCACTGGGATAACTTGCATTGGGATAACTTGCACTGGGATAACTTGCACTGGGATAACTTGCACTGGGATAACTTGCACTGGGATAACTTGCATTGGGATAACCTGCACTGGGATAACTTGCATTGGGATAACTTGCACTGGGATAACTTGCATTGGGATAACTTGCACTGGGATTGCACCAATAGGGGGAAGAGGGGGAGGAGGGAGGGGGGGGGGGGGGGGGGGGGGGGCAAGAATAAAATGTACAGACCACATGTTCGGAAATTGTTTTTTTCACCCCTGAACCTGAACCTGAAATGTCAGCCCTCACCACATCACCTACCTCATTCATCTTTCTAGGCCCACCTATGTCGCGGCGTTTTCTTTCCACTGGCTACCCAGAGGAGGGGCAGGGGGGGGGGG
>JACBWV010000610.1:123481771-123552163 GCA_013435795.1 Chlamydomonas sp. ICE-L | reverse complement strand
GGGGGGTGGGGGGGTGGTGGTGGGGTGGGGTAGAGGGGAAGCTAGACAGGACTTTTCCAGTCCGGGTTAACTGGTTACCCTAAACCCTAACCCCCATAAACCCTAAACCCTACAACCTAAACCCTAAATCCCATAAATTCCTAAAACCCCACCCCCGGGCTTGAAAAGTCCGGTCTAGCCTTCCCCTACAGGGGAGAAGGGGGGGGGGGGGGGGGGGGGCTGTCAGCCCTCACCACATTAATACCTCGTTCATCTTTCTAGCTACCTCGTAGCGAGCTTCTGCATATAGCACCTTGGCGTCTCTGAAGTCCATTGCAAGCTTGTCGGCTTGGTCGGTCTTACGGCTGTACGCCTGTGGAACCAGTGGTACTGGTGATTATGTGTGTGTATGTGTGTGTGCGTGTGTGTATTTGAGTGAGCATTTTTGCAGGTATTTTTGTGCGTGTGTATGCGCAA
The DNA here is from genome assembly GCA_013435795.1 of Chlamydomonas sp. ICE-L. Classification (NCBI taxonomy): domain Eukaryota; kingdom Viridiplantae; phylum Chlorophyta; class Chlorophyceae; order Chlamydomonadales; family Chlamydomonadaceae; genus Chlamydomonas; species Chlamydomonas sp. ICE-L. The sequence continues at coordinate 123,551,707 of JACBWV010000610.1, read as the reverse complement.
TTATATGTGTGCGTGTGCGTGTCAGAGAGTGTGCCTGCACATGTGTGTGTGTGACAAAGAGTGTGTCTGCACGCGTGTGTGTGTGTGTGTGTGTGAATGCATGTGTGTGTGAGAGAGAGAGTGCCTGCCTGTGTGTGAGAGAGTTATTGCCTGCACTGGTTTTGTTGGTATAAGTGTGTATGCGTTGTGTGTGATATGGTAGGCGTGTGTTGTGTGGAGTGGCCGCCACTGTGTGGTGAGGAAGAGTTATTCGGTCTTTAATGTGATAGTGGTCTCGGTGTGTGTGTGTGAGAGAGTGGTATCGGTGTGTGGGTGAGAAGTGTGGCCGCACATGTGTTGGTAGAAGATGTGCCGGCACATGTGGTGTTGTGAGAAGAGTGGGCCTCACTGGTGTGTGGTGAAGTGGTGATTTGGTTTGTGAAGAGGGTGCCGTGGACCTCACGTGTGCTGGAAGAGAAGTTCGCACGGTGTGGTGTACGGTATTGTCCGCACTGTGTGGGTGGTGGAGGAAGAGAGAGAGGCGAGAGAGCGAGGAGAGGCGAGTCTGCACGTGTGTTTATGGTGGCGTATCGTCGTTACTCTGTGTTAAATAATTGTTTGTTGCTAGTTGAAATTTCGTGTTTGTTTACTGTTTTTGCCGTTGTGTATTTCTTTGTTTGATTATCGGGTTTTGAGCATTTTGTATTTATGTGTTTCTTGTTTTGAGCTGTTGCTTGAGAGTGGGGGAACGTAATTGCCCTCCGCCCCCCCCCCCACCCCCCCATCCCCCCCTCCTTCCTCCCCCCCCCCCACCCCACCCCCCCCTCCCCCCACCCCTCCAGCCATCCACCCCCGCCCCCCTTTTGTTTGCTGTTTTGCCCCCCCACCCCCCCCACCCACTACCCCCAACCTGTTTTTTTTCATTTTGCTTCCCCCCGCCCTTCCCTCCCCCCGCCCCTCCTCCACCCCCCCCCCACATCCTCTCTTTCCTCTCTCCCCACGCCCCCCCTCCTCCCCCGCTTCCCCCCCCACCCTCCCCATCATATGCCCAGCATGCATTGCCTATACACCGCAACCCTCCCCACAAGTCCCCCCCCACCCGCCACCCCCCACCCTTCCCCTCATTAGGCCATCAAGAATATTGGCATATAGCACCAAGCACACCCTCCCAAAATAGTCCCCCGCCCACCCCCCCCCCCCCCCCCCTCCCCATCCTTTTCCTCAGCATGCATTGCATATAGCACCAAGCAAACCCTCCCAAAACAGTCCACCCGCCCCCACCCACCCCCCCCCCCCCCTTCCTCATCATTCTGCTCGCAACTTGCCTAGGCACCCAGCACACCCTCCACAACGTTCTAGTCAACCACCCCCCCCAACCCACCCCCCCCCCCCTTCCCCATCCTTATGGCCTCAGCCATTCATGCCTCTCTCCCCCTCACACCCTCCCAACACCTCACCCCCCCATCCCCCTCTTTCCCCACCCCCCCTGTCCCCCCCCTCCTTCCCCTCCCCTTCCGCTTCATTTAACCCTGAGCACCCATTCCCCACAACCCACCCCTTCCCCTCTTTCCCCACCCCCCTTCCCCATCACTTCCAACTCACCTGCTCTGTCATTGAACACCAAAAAACCCCAAAACACTTGATCCCAACCCCCCCTCCTCATCATTAAGCCTCAGCATACATTGCATTTGGCACCAAGCAAACCCTCCCAAAAATAAAAAACCCCACCCCCCCCTTCCCCATCCTTTGACCTCAGCCTGCGCTGCATAGAACACCGAGCAACAATCCCAAAAAACCCACCCCCGTCCCCTCTTCCCCACCCCTCTTCCCCATCCTTCAACTCCACCCTACCTTCCGTGTGGTCCCTAAGTGCTTGGCCTGGAGGTCCTCCATATCCGTCTGTCGCTTTTCGTACTGCTTATGTGTATCTCGTATAGAGGAGAGCAATCCCTCATTCCACTGCATGGACAGGCTGTCGTAGGTGTGGTCCAGCTGTGTAGGTCAAAGGAACGAATGCATTTGAATTTGAATTTGAATTTGAACAAAAAAATTCACTCCACCATTTTTGAAGGGTCACTAACTCAATGGTAGAGTAATCGGCTTTTACCCGATTAGCTCTGGTTTAAAGTCCCAATTAACCCACAGTAATAGCTAATCCTAGGTGTCACAGCACCCTCCATCTCACTTTATAGCGATTCAGTCGATTATTTATATTTGAGTTTTCAAAACAATTTGTAGTCCATACTATAGTTTATACCTTGAGCAGGAGTAAAAAAAAAAGCTCCAGACGTATAGCCTAAAAAACCTGATGGGGGCTGACCCCCCCCCCCTTCCCCCCCCCCCTTTAAATAGGAATACCTTTTTTGTTTACAACTTCGATATGGATTCAGAGGGTTTACAGTATGGCGCACACAATGGCGTCCTCGGATTTATAGTGCAGGGATTGCACAATAGTCAAAAACCAGTTCTGCACCCCTCCCAGGTTGTTCAAGTACTTAAGCCACCCGTTGCTGTCGCATGAGGCGGCCAGAAAAAGATGTAAACATCAAACCCAGCACCGACACTCTAAACGCAATTAAAAACAAAACGGTGCACATGGTCTGTTTTTTTAATCATGATTCTGGTCTGGTCTCTAACCCTTAAGGTCTATCTGTCTGGCTTCAACTGTTACTTGCATTTCTACTTGCATTTCTACTTGCATTTGGAATGGGCTGTGTGTGGGGTGGTGGGTTTGGGTTTCTGGGGGGGGGGGGGGGGGGGGGGGGGGGGGGGGGGGGGGGGGGGGGGGGTACATACTTATTGCACTAGGTCCAAAGTGGTGCCAATGGACTGCCCTTACCAAGGCCTACTCATAGGTGGTCTCAGAATTGCATTTGGAGGTCTGAGTAAAAAGTTTGCAAAAAAACAAATGAGGGCTGACCCCCCCCTCCCCCCCCCCCCCTAAATTAAATGCCCAGAAAATCTGAAAACATGTTCAATATAAAGCAAATAATTATGTCATATACAGTCTATATTCAGAATAAATCGATCGACTACGCTCAATTTTTCGTGGAGGATGCTACCTCCTGCCTTGAGCTTGAGAATTTGTCATGAGAATTCTATTTGCTTTGCCTGAGAATCGAGAATTTGGCCTGAGAATTCTATTTGTTTTGCCTGAGAATCGAGAATTCTGAGAATTCTGGGAATTGTTGAAAACTTTGCCTGAAAAAGTGGAGGTACAAACTACAAACTCCGAGACCCAAATCCACATCATCTTCTGGATTGCACACACAATGATCCCCCCCCCCCCCCCCCCCCCCCCCCCCCCCCCCCCCCCCCCCCCCCCCCTACACACACACACACACACACACAAACACACTCAGATGTTATCACCTTGTTCTTCATGGTGTCAAAGACACGCGCGATATCTCTCAAGGAATGTATGAACTCCTTCACTTCAGCCCCTGGCAGAATGCATGCGGCATAGTCAGAGGGGTGTTGAAGCACCAATTATATCAAAAAAAAAGTGTAAACACAAAAATCAATGTATGAACCCCTTCACTTCAGCCCCTGGCAGAATGCATGCGAGAATGTCCGAGGGGTGCTGTAAACAAAACTAAAAAAACGATACAAAAATGTATGAATCCCTTCTCTTCAGCCCCTGGCAGAATGCATGCGGCATAGTCAGAGGGGTGTTGAATGCTGCGATAGACAGAGCGGTGTTGAAACAAAAACTATATAAAGATTATATACAAAGTATGAACACAAAAAACACAAATATCAATGTACGGACCTCCTTAATTCAGCCCCTGGCAGAATGCAAGCGGCATAGTCAGAGGGGTGTTGAAACAAAAACTATTTAAAAGTATGAACACAAAAACTATTTAAAAGTATGAATACAAAAACTATTTAAAAGTATGAACATAAAAACTATTTAAAAGTATGAATACAAAAACTATTTAAAAGTATGAACACAAAAACTATTTAAAAGTATGAATACAAAAACTATTTAAAAGTATGAACACAAAAACTATTTAAAAGTATGAACACAAAAACCACAAATATCAATGTACGAACCTCCTTACTTCAGGCAGAATGCATGCGGCATAGTAAGAGGGGTGTTGAAACAAAAACTATTTAAAAGTATGAACACAAAAACTATTTAAAAGTATGAACACAAAAACTTTACATATAAACCAGATAAAAACTAGTATAAACTATAAAAACAAAAACTATACATATAAACCAGATAAAAACTAGTATAAACTATAAAAACAAAAACTATACATATAAACCAGATAAAAAGTAGTATAAACTATAAAAACAAAAACTATACATATAAATCAGACAAAAACTAGTATAAACTATAAAAACAAAAACTATACATATAAACCAGACAAAAACTAGTATAAACTATAAAAACAAAAACTATACATATAAACCAGATAAAAACTAGTATAAACTATAAAAACAAAAACTATACATATAAACCAGATAAAAACTAGTATAAACTATAAAAACAAAAACTATACATATAAACCAGATAAAAACTAGTATAAACTATAAAAACAAAAACTAGACATATAAACCAGATAAAAACTAGTATAAACTATAAAAACAAAAACTATACATATAAACCAGATAAAAACTAGTATAAACCATAAAAACAAAAACTATACATATAAACCAGATAAAAACTAGTATAAACTATAAAAACAAAAACTATACATATAACCAGATAAAACTAGGATAAAACTATAAAAAACAAAACTATCATAAAACCAGATAAAAACTAGTATAAACTATAAAAACAAAAACTATACATATAAACCAGATAAAAACTAGTATAAACTATAAAAACAAAAACTAGACATATAAACCAGATAAAAACTAGTATAAACTATAAAAACAAAAACTAGACATATAAACCATTCCATATGAACATGGAATTTTTATGTTCGAAGCAGCACGAATCATATCGCACTGTAAATTTGGCATTGCACTGCCTATCCGCACCCACCCACCCACCAAAGTTTAGTATATTTGTGTGACTTTATATATAAATGTGTATGGCATGGCACTTTTTAAACTGCCTTTCCTGTTTTGTAAGGCAGGGCAAGTCCATTTAGTCTATTTGGCTACCCCCGGAATGTAAGGATACATCAATATATGGCACTGGCTACTAAGCTACCCACTCACCTACCTGCCCACCTAACCACCTACCTAACCACCTACCCACCCACCCACCTACCTGTCCACCTACCCACCCACCCACCCACCTGCCCACCTAACCACCCACCCACCTACCTGCCCACCTACCCACCCACCCACCTACCTACCCACCTACCTAAGCACCTACCCACTCAACTACCCATCTACCTGCCCACCTACCTGCCCACCTACCTAAGCACCCACATACCCACCCACCTGCCCACCTACCTGCCCACCTGCAGCTCCTACCCACCCACCTACCCACCCACCCACCTGCAGCTCCTTGGCCCTCATCGCCATCAGCGCTCATGATGTAAAAGTCATGCAAGCTCTGGCAAAATGTCATCTGTGCAGACACAAATTCTTTAAGGCTGTCTTTGTACTGCTTGTACCCCTTCAGCATGGCTTGGGACCGATCCCCCAATTTCCGGGATTCGGTCTCCAGCTCAGCCACCTGTTGGTGGGAGGGTGGGTGGTTTGGTGGTTGAGTGGGTCGGTAGTTTAGGTAGTTGGCTGGGGACCAATCCCCCAATTTCCGGGATTCAGTCTCCAGCTCAGCCACCTGTTGGTGGGAGGGTGGGCGGTTTGGTGGTTGAGTGGGTCGGTAGTTTAGGTAGTTGGTTGGGGACCGATCCCACAATTTCGGGGATTCAGTGACCAGCTATTCCACATGTTGGCGGGAGGGTGGGTGGGTGCTTAACTTCAAATTAGACCCCTAGTACTCACTGCCCTAAAAGAAGCTTTTATTTGTTGCCCCCCCCCCTCACACGCACACCTGTTGGCGGGAGGGTGGGTGGTTTGGTGGTTGAGTGGGGGTAGTTTAGGTAGTTGATGGCTGGGGACCGATCCCCTAATTTCTGTGATTCATTCTCAAGCTCAGCCACCAGTTGGCTGGAAGGTGGGTAGGTAAGTGGGTGGGTAAGTGGGTGGGTGGGTGGGTAGGTGGGTGGGTGGGTGGGTGGGTGGGCGAGTGGGTGGGTGGTTTGGTGGGTGGGTATTAACATAAGTTGGAAGGTAGGCGGGGGGGTGGGTGGTTTGGTGGGGGTTAGTTTGGAAGGTAGGCGGGTGGGTGGGTGGTTTGGTGGGTGGTAGTTTGGAAGGTAGGTGGGTGGGTAGTTACATAAGTTGGAAGGTAGGCGGGTGGGTGGGTGGTTTGGTGGGGGGTAGTTTGGAAGGTAGGTGGGTGGGTAGTTACATAATTTGGAAGGTAGGCGGGTGGGTGGGTGGTTTGGTGGGGGGGTAGTTTGAAAGGTAGGTGGGTGGGTAATGACATAAGTTGGAAGGTAGGCGGGTGGGTGGGTAGGTGTACTTCAGTGTGTGTGGTCATGTCTAGCAGCCCTCCTAGACTCCACTTCCCCTTGTATTCCTCTCCCAAGTACCCCAAGCTATTATGACCCACGCTTCCACCCAGCCCCACCCCTCTCCTCCCTACACAGACCAGACCACCTCCGTTTCCCCTTGTATTCTTCTCTCAAGCGCCTCAAGCTATTGCCACCCACGCTACAATAATGAATCACGATGCTGATGGTCATGATTCATGGTCATGACATGATGATAATGAATTAATTGTGATCATCGGGATCATCATGAATTCTGAATTATGATGGTTATGATGATGATGATGATGATGATGATGATGATGATGATGATGTTGATTACATTATCCTGGCACAACTGGCGTCCAAATGTGCCTGCAAATTGACAGGGTCACAGTCAGGGTTTTCTTCAAGGTGCTTCTTGCAGCATAATTGCTAAATTATGTACCTTGGGTGTACTAGGAGTGCTACATAAGAGCCTTTTGAGGTTCCTTTGGGGGGCCAAAAAAGCTGCTAGGAGCACTCCAAAGGCTACTAGGAGCACCATGGTGCTACGTAAAGACACTGGTTCCTCTCCTTCAAATGTACCCTGTTTTCCTCTTGATGAGTCTCTCATGAGGAATGTAGGCACCATACATTCACCAATGGGCTTGGCTGCATGAATTGCTTGGCATCCAGGTGCGAGAGGGGATGCCTCGATTTGCACCCACCTTGGTTCTGAAGATTAGAGTATCATCGACATCACTGTTCAGGGGGGGGGAGGGGCTGGTTAGCATTTGCCCCTGCAAGCGTAATATTGCTCGTAACGCAAGCCATTTTTTGATGCCGAATTCGCGCGCACTTGAATGTTGGCTCCATGTTTGCCTTTCTTGGCAAGGGGTATAGAGCGGAGGAGCAGTTGGAAGTGCGAATAATTAGGCCACTGCGAACAGCCAGGCGGAAATTCCTATTTGAAGTTTTGACATTCCGAAGTCATGGATGTCAGGGAAATGCAGCTGGCGGGAGCAGGGGACGAACTGTGACATTTAAGAAGTGCCAGGCGATCAGGTCAACATGTTCAGCCGCGGCTACAGCTGGCAGCCGTGTAGCTGAGGAGTAGCTAGTCGGGAGTGCTGACGCACATATTAGATTATTAGAGGGGTGAGTCACCCCAGAGGGAGTCACCCACTCACCAGCCCGGCAGGGTTCTTCAAGGGTACTTCAAAAATCTGCGTTTTGGCACGTACCTGCTATCAAAATCTACGTGTCATGAGCCAACATATACGTGTCATGAACTAAAATCAAAGTATCTAACGTGACAGAGTCTGTTAGCATGGCCTTGCATGTGAGCAGCCAGTCATTCAATGCCGACACAGTACAGCGGTCTACACTTCCGTGTTGTGATTAGCCTGCACCGTTTGCATGTGAGCAGTCAGTCATTCAGTGACGCAGTACAGCGGTCTACAATACTGTGTGTCGATTACTACTTGATTACTAGTTTTTGCGTGCGAGCAGTCCTCTTTGTTCCCGGTACTCATGAACATTTATTCAGGACTGGTTGTATGTCTAATGTTGTTGGTGACAGGATACATGATAGTTCCAGATCTGTGATCTGTTGATTGGCCACTCCGTTGAATCCTCGATGATTTTCAGTCAGCTCTAGAAGCTGGTACTCAGGTAAGCTGGTACTAAGCTTTTCTTTTGGGCAAACGCCCAAAAGAAAAGACAGTAGGAATCTTGACTGTGAGTGTGAACTAAGATCTTGGCGGATATTTCCCTAGTTTGAAAGTGTATGGGGACGTCTGCCTTATGGGCAAAAAATATTGGTTCACAGATTGGTAGCAAACCCTGAACCCTAACCCCCCTCAGGCTCAGGCTTTGGTTTAGGGGTTCAGAGGTTGTTTTTTATTTTCGTCGTTTTCAATTTCTGTACCAAAATTTTCAGACCAGGGAATTGTGCTCTGCATTTGTAATGCCTGACAATTGAAGGCACTAACAGCTCAGTACAAGGAGAGATTTTTACAACATGGTCACTCCGACTCTCCGAGTGGCTGTAAAAGTGAAGATCAAGACAAATTCACTGCCATGTAAAGTTTCATCAGCCTTGGGTAAGTGAATGGAAAATGGTGAACAAAAATGTTATCTGTTTCCCTAGTCAGGCTGTGTTTCCACGGCCACTTCTGCTTCGGCAGGTTTTCAATTATTCCCCCAAATCATGTAACGCCAGCCATTGGGGAGCTTTAGCCCACATCCCCACCCGCACCCACACACCCACGCACACATCCACGCACCCCACACCCTCTATCATCGCAAATACCGTAAACAAGTAAGGGTCCGCAAATGTGATCTTCGAGGTCTCACTTGAAAAAGACGGAGAACATCGAAACAAGCGCGACGCAGCATGCAAGCGCTGCACTAGTGAAGGACCCTTCACTTGCCTTCACTTGAGTTGGGAAGCGGCAGGTTCTAGCTAGCCCTTCCCGCCATGCATAGCTCCACCGCTTCGGTCAGGTTGGGACCATGGACCAGGGGTTGGGACGGGCATGGAGCGTGGCCAGCGTGGCTAGCCACGTTCAACGGTTGCCGGTTTCTGGACCTAGATACCGAGCACAACCATCGCGTGATTCTTTTCGACATCTACACAGGTTTCCCCACAACAAAGTAGATCGTTCCCCGACATTTCATCTCCAGCATCTCCTCCTCCTGCTCTCGTCGAACGCTTTATACCGCGAAGATGTCCGCTCCTAGATCAAGCGTTGCTTCCGCGAAAACCGCCGTCGTGCAGGTATTGAATCTCCCGTCGATGCATCCTTATTTCTGTTGCTAGCATATGAGATGGCCATGTAACCCCAAGTTATTGCTGATCCGAAGGTAGCAGTACCCCAAGGACTCAACTTCACTGTTCTAGGTAAGTAAGCTTACGAAACATCCGAAACTTCGATGCTTCTGGTTTCGATGCGTTTGGGTTATCAGGCGTGAGTTTCTTGTGCTGCTTTATCAGAACGAGCAGCCATCGTATTGTTTCCTGGTGCCGAAGATGATGTAACCTTAACGCGTCACCATGGACAACAACTAACTCCTCTCCTTCCCCAGGATCACTTGTCGATCAACTGGCCATCGTTGCTGCCAAGGGCATCAAGATCCAGGTCGCCGCGTCAAGTAAGTTACACCCCTCTCCCCTGCCCTACCTTGAGTACATGCCGGCATTCCTAGAGCGGCACTGTACTGGAGATCAATCGACGTGCACAAAACCGTTTCTCAAACGTTCCCACGAGATCATGTATAATTTCTTTCTCTTTCTCATATCGTTGCAGGCGAGGAAGCTTCCACCGCCATCAGCACTCTTCTCACCCTGAAGGTGGGAAATCAGGCCATTATGTTCATAAGTGGCTCAGCCACATCCAAGCTATGTCACTTGAGACATGAGTCCAGGCAAAGGTCCATTTGTCCATGGGCAGGAAAGCTATGGCTGGGCTGTCTATGTTTCCAAATCAGTAGAATGGAAAGCTTTCTCCTGGGCAGGTATAAGAAACACTCCATACTTTGTGTGAGCTTCTAGGACCTTGTAATGAGGATCTCAATTGTTTGTTAAGAGCCTGGCCATGATATATGATCTGAATCAAGGAATCTAAACATGCCTGTTGCCCTGCAGGCTGCCGGTGGTGCTGCCATTGCTGGTGTGGAGGTTGCTCCTGGAGATTCTATTGCTGCTTCTGCCGCTGCTGCTGCGGGTGCCCAGGTCATCCTTTACCTGTCCCCTAGTGTTGGTATCATCAGCACTGACGTGAGTAAAAGGTGCACGGCAGGTTTTGCTGATCCACCGACCTTGCATTTGAACTATCTCTGGAACCAAAGGTTGGCAGTACATGTGGAGTTTCGTTTGGGTCCACTGGCCGAAACTTGACCAAATCTTGACCAAATCAATGGCAGCAGTGTCATCTTTAATTTTTTGTACCGCTGGGTCAGCAAAAAATGCTGTGCAGGTGTACGGATAATGAGAATGCTACAAGTATGATATGTGCGCAACATTTGCCTCATCATTTTGTTACATTGATGGGCAAGTCCTCAATTGTCTGTCTGGATCCTCTCATCAGGAAAGTATCGGTTTCCTCTGAAGATTAGATCAAGTGGGAAACTAGAGATTGATTACGAAGATATTGAAAGCCTGCATCGGACTGTGTCTGACTGTTTTAAGAGCAAAGCTAGTGGATTTGTATGAAAGCAAGGCTGGGAGAAGACCTTTATCCCATTACTGGTCCAGCAGGATCAGCAGATCTCCTTTCTATTCCCAGATTCCTCTACATTCTCACCTCAGCCCAAACTCCCAGAAATATGTTATTTGCATGTCTGTTGGGACACAATAAATCGGATATTCCGCTGGGCCAGCACAGGCCCTCAACAAATGTCCTCGCATGTGTCTGCATCATCATCGTTTTTACGCTCACTTTGCACTGCTCACTGTGTATTACTTGCCTACTCATATGCTAGCACTGTTTCAAGCGGTTTTGCTATCCATTGGTATTCTTTTATCTGCAGCATGGTAACGTGGCCCCTACCTAGTCCCTAAACCCTAAACCCTGTATCTGCAGCATGGCAAGGTGGCTCCTACCTACTCCCTAAACCCTAAACCATGTATCTGCAGCATGGTAAGGTGGCCCCTACCTACTCCCTAAACCCTCAACCCCACACCCTGTATCTGCAGCATGGCAAGGTTGCCTCTATATACTGTTCTGCCTACTCAAATACCCTACATGACACCAACAATTTATGTATTTGCAGCATGGCAAGGTTGCCCCTACGTACTCCCCACTGGCAGCCATGGCCCCCTCTGGTCAGCCTGATGCTGCCTTGATCGCTTCAGCTTGGGAGACTGCCCAGAAGTCCTGCTCGGTCATCATGGCCAGTGCGGCTGAGAAAAATGTAATTGTCCGCTCCCTGTCTGGCTTGGCTGTGGGTACCTTCTTTGACGTTGAGGCTGCCTCTGCCCCCCCAGTTATCTCCCCCATCCGGTCAATGGCTGTTCGAGCCCGTGCCGCTTCCAGGAAGCTACAGACCACCACCACCGAAGAGCGTGTTGCCATGCTGCATCGCATTGCGGACGCTCTGGTTGCCAAGCAGGATGAGATCATGGCTGAGAACGCCAAGGATGTGGCTGAATCCACTGTGAGTCAACACCACACACACACTAACACACACAAACACACACACCACACAAACCAACACACACACACACACACACACTAACATACACACGCACACACCACCACCACACACACTAATTCACACACACCACCACCACACACACTAACACACACACTAACACATACGCACACACCGCCACCACGCACACCACCACCACACACACCGTGACCACTGAAGAGCGTGGTGCCATGCTGATGCATTGCTGACGCCCTAGTGGCCAAGCAGGATGTGGCTGAACCCACTATGACCTGGGTTGGTGTTTGGGGTTGGTGTTTGGAGTGTGGGTGGTGTTTAGGGTTTAGGGTGGTTCTGGGGGTTGAGGTGGGTTGGTGTTTGGCGGTGGGGGCCATGGATGTGGCCTACGTGGATGGGTGTTGGTATCTCAACACATGCATGGGCTGAGCAGCTGGCATCTATCAAGTGTTGCATGGCAGATTTGCTTAATTGTATTGCAACCGTAATTAGTTACGTAGTACTTATTGCAGAAATTTATTGCAGAAATTTAATGCAGAAATTTTAATTAAATGCAGAAATTAATTTTAATTTAATGCAGAAATTTAATGCAGAAATTTTTGAACAGCGATGCAAGACCCTGGTGGATGCTTTTGGTGGAGCCCCCTCTTCAAGGGGGCGGTTAACCCCGTCGTCCGTCTGTGCGACCGGCCGACAAAAAAAATTGAAGCCTGACACGTCAGCCAACTGTCTCATAACTAACTGGCTTCAGTTGCCAACACACTCTGCCAATTTTCTGCGTCGCTTGCGACGCTACATAGAACTTGTCCTCATGTCTACCCAAGGAACTGCTGAAGGACACTGCTGATCTGTGGGTCTATTGATTTTACTATCATCTGAGCGACTGGCTGTCTACGAATTGTATGCCCGGATTTCTCAGCTTAGGTATTGTGGGACACCCAATTAGTCAATTTCATTAACCCCTCCACCCCACCCCACCCCACCCACCACCCTCTTCCAAGTACACATACAAACACACACACTACAAAGATGAATGCATCTCCACCCCACTTCACACTCCACCACGCGCACACACACACACCACAAAAACGAATGCACCTCCACCCCACCCCACCCCACCCTCCACCACGCACGCACATGCATCACAAAGACGAATGCACCGTCCACTCTACCCCAATGTGCAGGGCAAGGTTGCTGACGCCCTCCTTCAGCGCCTGGTGCTGAAGCCCGAGAAGATCAACAACTTGGCTGTGGGTATTCGTGCTATCGCTGCTCAGGATGAGCCTGTCGGCCGCATGCTGGGTCAGACTGAGATTGCTGATGGTGAGCACCTGCTTTACTTCCACTTCGGTGTTGCACTGTATCTACTCGTTATCGGAGTACAAATTGTATATCAGACAGCAATTATACATTGTATGTACTTAGGCTGTGGGTATTCGTGCTATCGCTGCTCAGGATGAGCCTGTCGGCCGCATGCTGGGTCAGACAGAGATTGCTGATGGTGAGCACCTGCTCTACTTCCACTTTGGTGTTGCACTCTACCTACTCGTTATTGGAGTACAACTTGTATATCATATCTATGTGCTATAGCATAAATAAATATAATTGTATATCATATAATAGTAAAATTGGATATCATACAGTATCAAATATACCTCGTATTTACTAAGGTCACATTCTCATGAGAGTGCACATGAGCATCGTCTTCACGATGACCGAATTGACTTTGCATGGAAGCCATAATGTGGCGTTCAGCAAGGATTAAGCAAGCAACACAGAGTAGACAAGGATGCCCATACTAGTGTGGCCAGCACTGTTTCTTTTGGGGGCTAAGCGTAGCAGCTTCTAAACAGCTCCTTTCCCCCTTCCTTGGACCAAGCCTGAAGCTAGCTTGTGTGTCTTAAAGCTGGCGTGGTGGGGATTCGAATGCAGCTAAAAGCTTTGGGTTTGACTTGATGGATGGTGAATAGATCTGGATGGAAGTTGCTATGTGTAGCCCTAAAAAGTAACACTGGTGTGAAAGGGGTTTAGGACAGGCAAAGATGGGGTGGACAGGGCAGAAGGGGGACGTAGTTACAAAGTTGATATTGAATTTAGTACGGAGACAAACTCACTGAGTAAAGCTTATTATATTATTATAACTCCAATCGTCTCTAGGGGTTGCTTGTGAGTACAATCCTCGACAGTGTGGGGTTTTTGGATAAGTTTCCGACTGAGATGGAGGCTACAGAGGCTATCAGTATAGATGGTGTGTGGGTTGTTGGGGGTGTTTGTGCTAGGGCCTGGTGGATGAGCATCATAGGGCTCCTTCAGGTTACCTGCAGCAGACACCTCCTGGGTTTTTTACCCCCCTTAATGCAGCAGAGACCCCACTGTTTCACTGCTTACACCGGATGCGGTCCCACTTACACACATACTACGGGTTTGGCATCGACTGAGGCCTCGGCCCACGCCACCTGCGCATGAACCCGCGACATGGGCCCGTCACCTCGGGTGGATAAGGGCGGCCAGGCTGGTTGTCCCTTGACCATCATAGGTCTGCTCTAGGTTACCTTCAGCAGACACCTCCTGGATTTTAAACTGGGCCCCCCCTCCTGGGGGACGGGAGCCCCCAGGTTCACCCCGTTGTCCGTCCGTGCGACCGACCGACCGAGAAAACGAAGCCTGACACGTCAGCCAACTGTCTCATAACTAACTAGCTACGGTCAGCTCCAGTCCTTTGCCACCTTTCGTTCCGTCCACTAATACTCTCCACCAATTTTCCGCGTCGCTTGTGACGCTGCATATGACTTGTTCATGCTGAGGATGCAGTGTGTGAGAGTGTGAGAGTGTGGAGTTTGACAAGTGGGGTTCCTTGGCTTTTCATGCTGAAGATGCAGTGGGTGGGTTGGGTTACTGACGGTGGCCAATCTTCCTGCTGCCTGTCGTACACAAGCTTAGGCATTTTCCTGTTTTTTTTTTGGAATGTCATCTTTTCATAAGATTTAAATTTAGGTTTGATGGGCGTGCGCAGTACATCATTTACTGCCAGTTTGATCACGCTCAATATTAAACCCTGACAACCTGCTGACAAAACAGCTTTTGCTTCTTCCCTCCCAGTGAAATGGAGTTTATGCATACCAACAGTGTGATGAAATCCGAATTGAAAATCCCCAGCCAACCTTGTACTTTTATTTTTATTTCCCAAGTCTGGGGACTTGGTGTGTGTGTGTGTGTGTGGGGGGGGGGGGGGGGGGGGGGGGGGGTAGTGGGCCTGATCAGCAACACATGTATCCTCTGCAGGTCTTATACTGGACAGGGCCACTGCCCCCATTGGAGTCCTGCTCATCATCTTAAGGTTTGATGGGCGTGCGCGGTACGTCGTTTACTGCCAGTTTGATCACGTTCAATATTAAACCCTGCCAATAAAGCTGTTGCTTCTTCGCTCCTCTGCAGGTCTTATCCTGGACAAGGTCACTGCCCCCATTGGTGTCCTGCTCATCATCTTTGAGGCCCGCCCAGATGCCTTGCCCCAGATTGCCGCCCTGGCTCTTCGCAGTGGCAACGGCCTCTTGCTGAAGGGTGGCAAGGAGGCGACTCGGTCTAACGACATTCTGCACAGAATCATTGTTGAGGCTATTGGTCCGATTGGCAATGATCTCATCAGCTTGATCCACACTCGTGGGGAGATTGACGATCTGCTTGCCTTGGATGATGTCATCGATCTTGTTATCCCCAGGTTAGTGTTCCATTGGTTTTACTGGCAATGATCTCACTAGCGTGATCCACACACGTGTGGAGATTGATGACCTGCTTGCCTTGGACGATGTCATCGGTCTCGTTATCCCCAAATAATTATTCCCTTGATTGATGCGCCCTCCCCTAGATTAATTTGCTCTTCACCCTCTCCTCCCCCCTCATCCTCTCCTCTCACCCTCTCCTCTCACCCTCTCCTCTCACCCTCTTCTCCCACCCTCAACCCTCATCCTTCACCCATCGAGCTCTCCTCTCACCCTCCTCCTCCCCCTCGTCGCCCTCCATCTCACCTCTCCTCCCCACTCAATCCCCCCCCTCCTCTCACCTCCCCTCTCCCTCCCCCCTCATCCCCTCCTCTCACCCTCTCCTCTCACCCTCTCCTCTCACCCTCTCCTCCCCCCTCATCCCCTCCTCTCACCCTCTCCTCCCCCCGTCATCCCCTCCTCTCACCTCTTCTCCCTCTCGCTCTCAGCCCTCTCCTCTCACTCCTCCTCTGCCTCCCCCCTCATCTGCCCCCCGTGCCTCTCCCCTATTCTCCTGCTCTCGCCGCCCTCACGCCTCAGACTCCCCCTCTCCGCCACCCTCTCCTCCCCCTCTTCCTCCCCCCTCCCCTACCCCCTCCTCCTCCACCCTCTCCTACCCACCCTCATCCCCTCTCTCACCCTCCTTCTCCCTCCCTACCCCCTCTCCTCGTCCCCCTCAAATCCGTCGCAACCAACCCACACCCCCGCCAACACATGGAGCCCTCAATCCTCCCTCCCCCCCCTCACCCCCACCCTCCGCTCCTCCCCCCTCCTCCCGCTCCTCGCCCCACTCCCCCCCTCACTCTCCCCTCTCGTAGCCCCAGCCCGCCCCTCCCTCCCCCCAGGCTCATCCTCATCATCTGCCTCACCCCCTCTCACCCCCAATCCCCCCCCCCCTCCTCCTTCTCCCTTCCGCCCGCTTCTCCTCTCTTGCCCCTCCTCTCCCCACTCTTCCCCCCGCAATCCTCTCCTCTAACCCTCTCCTCTCCTCATCACCCGCTCCTCTCACCCTATCCTTCCTCCCCCCCTCATACTCCCTCTCCTCTCCCACCCTCTCCTCTCACCCTATCCCTCATCACCACCCCCCCCTCCTCTCACCCTCCTCCTCCCCACCCTCTCCCCCCCTCAACCACTCCCCCTCAACCGTCTCCTCTCCCCCTCACCCAACTCCTCTCAACCCGCTTCCTCCCACCCTCCCCTTTTTCAACCCTCTCCTCCCACCCTCTTCCTCCCCTCCTCCCCTGCTCCTCTCAACATCTCTCACCCTCACTCCCCTCACCCTCATCCTCTCACCACTCTCCTCCCACCTCATCACCCCCCCTCACCATTTACTCTCTACGCCTCTCGCTCGCAAGCCTCGTCCTCCCCCTTATCCCTCCACCCACCATTCACCCCTCATCCTCCCTCTCACTCACCCTCTCCTCCCTCCTCCTCCTACCTCACCATTCACCCTCATCCACATCCTCTCAAACACCCCTCTTCCTCCCACCCCTCCTCTCACCCGCGATCCTCCCCCCTCAACATCTTCCTCCCCCCCTCTCCTCCCGGCCTCATCCTCCGCACCATCACCATCACACGAAAGTGACAACCACCCCCCTCGATCCTTTCCTCTCACGCCTGCTCCTCCACCCCCCATCCTTTCCTCAGCACGCCCTCTCCTCTCAATCCTCTCACCCATCGGATCCTCCCACCCTCCCTCCTCGAATCCTCTCTACCAACCCCTCTCCTCTCCCCCTCTTCCTCTCCCCCTCAGGTATAAATCCTGCCCCCCTCCTCCTCCCCACCATCCCATATCCCCCCCTCTACCGTCGTCCTCCTCCAATAATCCTCTCCTAGTCTCCTCTACCTCCGTCTCCTTCGCGAACACCCCTCTCCTCCATCTCCGTTCCCCCCCTCCCTCCTCTCGCTCTCCCCCTCTCGCGCCTCATCCTCAGCAACTCTCCGATCAACCCGCCCCTCCCTCTCTCCTCACCCAGCCCTCCCCCTCCTCAATGCCTCTCCCCAAGTGGCCGTTCATACACTCTCCTGCCCCGAAGAAAAAGAGCAAAAAAAAAGAAGAAGAGACGAAAAAAAGAAAAGAGGAAGAAAAAAAAGAAGAAGAAAAGACTCCTCACACCTCCTCCCCCCCCATGATGCTGTGATTGCTGACATCTGCTGCCTTGTGTATTTGACAACAGGGGAGGCAACGCTCTGGTGACCTACATCCAGCAGAACACCAAGATCCCTGTGCTGGGTCACGCTGATGGAGTTTGCCATGTCTACATTGACGAGAAGGCCGACCTGAAACTTGCCATTAAGGTATGATCTGGGATTCAGGCTGGTTTGGTGCAATATTTTGTGCAGCTAGTGCATTCACTCTTTGAAATATTCATATCAGACATACCTAAGCAGTCCAGCTAAGAGTCTATGTGGCTTGAGGCTTGGGATGCACTAAGATGAGCAGTTGTATTAGTTTATTTCAGGTTTGTGTAGCCCAGGTTGTGCTGCTACTTGGGCTACTCAAGCCTGGTTTCAGGATTTTTGCGTAGCCGTCGCATGGCAGAGCGCAAAGCGCTGAGTCAGGGAGGTTGGGGGGCAGCGCCAAACCCATCCGTTGCCATGCAACGACGGAAAGGCGACGCAGTGGCGTCGCGTCGTCAAAAAGGAAAACTAGTATGGTTTAGACTCTAGTGTTTGAGCACTCTTCAAGTAATTTGTCTGTGAATCTCTGTATACATAAATGAGGTTTTGATAATTTCAATTCCTCAGCTTAATAGAAAGCCTGATCATTGAAGTGGCAAGCTTTATCTACTGATATGCACCACACATCTATCTGGATCAAAACCAAAAACATGTCAAATAGGAAAATACCTTATTTTGCAATGAAAAAAAGATCATTAATATTGGGGGGGCCTTGTACTGATCCTCAATTTGGGGCCTGAAGGAGCTGTAAGCCCCCAAAACACTGAGAGAAATCTAAATCCGTGCTTGTTTCTGACATCGAGTTAATGTGAAGAGGTAGAGCTCGAGAAGTGGCCTCCACAGGTTCCAGGTCTCCCAGGTGTGGAAGTTTGGCTAAACCAGTAACTCATTATTTCCACCCCAAACTTCTTGGGTGTAAGGTACTTAGATGTAACATGGCCTTAAAACCATGTTCAAATTCTCAAACATCTAGAACTTGCTAGGTCAGCTCAGAATCAGGGCTATGAAAAGGGGCTTGCTTGAAAACTTAGTCTAAATCCACATGTTAGACCACACATGGATAGCGCTCGATGAGAGGATCGATACCTGCTTTTCTGATTATAATTGGTGTAGATATAGGCCTCACAATCTTTGAGGAGGGGGGGGGGGGGGGGGGGGGGAGATACACAAATCTAAGCATAGTTTATAGAAAAAACTTCTTAGACCCCCCTTGATTAATATCAATATCATCTATAGGCCCCAGTGCAAGCAAACAGGCTGGGCCCCTCAACCTCATGCCTCGAAATACGACAAATTATTTATTTATCTTTTAAAGAGTGCAAACTCACCCTCATGGAATTCTTCTGTCACCATGCAACTGACAGTTGACATCAATCGGAGAAATAATCTTTTTTTGTACAGAAAAAGAGAATCATATTAATATTGTGTAATTCAATGTAAACTCGCCCTCGTGGTAGTCAGTGTAATACAAAAACAAAAACTTAAATTTCCTTATGGTGTTTCGTGCATACTAAAACAACTGTCGCCAGCAGAAAACCCTACTAATCATACTACTTCTGTCACCTTGCAGCTGACTGTAGACGGCAAGATCGACTACCCAGCAGCCTGCAATGCTGTAGAGAAGGTCCTAGTGCACAAGAGCTGGGTTGAGAATGGAGGCTTGGCCAAGGTGATGGATGCAATGAAGGCTGCTGGCATCACTGTCCATGGAGGCATGAGTGTTGAGACCCTGCTGCCTGGCCTTCCCACCCCCCCTGCATTGCGCCACGAGTACAGCTCTTTGGATCTGTCCTTGGAGGTAGTGGAGAACATGCAAGAAGCTATCGACATTATTCACGCGTAAGTGTTATATTCATTTTATTAATTATATATTATATTAATGATTAATTATATTCACGCCGAAGTGTTGTATTCATTCTATATTATATTTATTATTCATTATGTTCACGCATAAATGTTATATTCATAATATGTTATGTTAGTTAGTCATTATATTCACGCATAAGTGTTATATTCATTATTCATTGTATTCACCCGTAAGTGTTACAGTCATTAGGGTCTGTTTTTTTCAGCTCTCTGTAAGTTGGATACCAAAGGTTGTGACGCAAGCCTGATTTCAGGTTCAAATTTTCACACCTGAGCGTCGCACTGGGGTTGCACGGAGTCGCTCAATTTGCAACGCACACAAAACAACTGAAAAGTGTCTTTCAAAGTGTCAACTGAGGCACTGGGCTGTTCTTGGTTCTGGACGGGATGAGCTTACACTCGTCCACATCTTCCCCATTTTTTTATTTCAGATTTCTGTACGCCAGGTTGCTACTTGGGCTATTTAAGCCTGATTTCAGGATTGTTAAGCAGCCATCGCACTGAAGCGCTGAAGTGCTGATCCCGGGGGGGGGGTTGGGGGGCAGCGCCAAACCCATGCGTCGCCATGCAACGACGGAATGAGGACACGTCGTCAAAATAAAATAAACTGGAAGGGAAAAAAATTCCCACATTTTGATTTTACACTGCAAGAGACATGAAATACTCTTTCCACTGCTGAAGTCCTGAGTATTTTCCTTCCCTCTAGCAATTCAGCGGATGTTATGGATTTTGATATTCCGTCACAGGTCGTAGTTAGTGGTTGCGTGTGAAGCAAATCTGCAGTTCCCTGCAGTCCTTGATTACTGGGTCTGGCATCTCCCTCGGCTTAATATTATCAGATGGTTAAGTAGCCTTCCAAGCTTGGTCACTGATCATCCTGGCTGTACACAAACCATTACATTTTTATTAACTAGCTTCTGGGCCTCCTTCACACGTACAGACACGGAAGCAGCCACACTGAGTGCATTGTCACCGCAGACAGTGTAACTGCTGAGGAGTTCCTGCGCTGTGTTGATTCCGCTTGTGTGCTGCATAACTGCTCCACACGGTTCAGCGATGGATTCCGCTTTGGACTGGGAGCTGAGGTGGGTCAGTTGAACGGCATGCTATTGGGTGGCTGCTGCATGTTGTTGATATTGTTGTTACATCAGCGATGGATTTTGCTTTGGACTTGGAGCTGATGTGGGTCAGTTGAACGGCATGCTATTGCGTGGCTGCTGCATGTTGTTGTTGATATTGTTGTTACATCAGCGATTGATTTTGCTTTGGACTTGGAGCTGATGTGGGTCAGTTGAACGGCATGCTATTGGTTGGCTGCTGCATGTTGTTGTTGATATTGTTGTTACATCAGCGATTGATTTTGCTTTGGACTTGGAGCTGATGTGGGTCAGTTGAATGGCATGCTATTGCGTGGCTGCTGCATGTTGTTGTTGATATTGTTGTTACATCAGCGATTGATTTTGCTTTGGACTTGGAGCTGATGTGGGTCAGTTGAACGGCATGCTATTGGGTGGCTGCTGCATGTTGTTGTTGATATTGTTGTTACATCATCGATGGATTCCGCTTTGGACTGGGAGCTTAGGTGGGTCAGTTGAATGGCATGCTATTGGGTGGCTGCTGCATGTTGATGTTGTTGTTGTTACATCAGCGATGGATTCCGATTTGGAGTGGGAGCTGAGGTGGGTCAGTTCAACGGCATGCCATTGGGTGGCTGCTGTATGTCGTTGCTGTTGGTACAGGTCGGGGGCAGGCCAAAAAGGCTAAGGGACATGCCCAGCTTTGACAGGAGGGGCAAAACGAAATAGCACTGAAGAACTGAACCACAAACAATTTTTTTTACCGATGGGGGCCCTGCGTGCTCTGAGACTTATCTGCCAACGACTCCGCCCCTGACTGGCGATGTATTATTTGTTTTGTACAACCATCTCACGCATCCAAGCATGGATGCATCAAAGGCATTGTTAGAACAACTGTACTCTCTTCGACCCACCTAAGAGAACTGATCCATGATCAATTAACCTCATCTCAATTTTGCAAGCAAACCGAGGTGAATTTCGAAATCCGACCCTGTCTCCTGATTGCTGTGGTCTTTGTTAGCAAAACCGCGTCCAAGGGTCTGCATACATCACCCCACACCACACCATACCATAGAACAACAGCTGGGACCATGCCGACCCTAAGTGCTCCCACTCTTTTGCATGAGTGACAACACAATTTGAACTGAATCCTCAGGGCCACTGGGTTTTGTCGCGAGACCCACCTCCTGGGGTGAAATTCCTTTCATAACAAACAAACAAACAAAACACGAATTTTCCCCACCTGCTGTTGTATCAGGTTGGCATCTCTACCAGCCGCATTCATGCCCGTGGCCCCGTCGGTGTGGAGGGCCTGCTCACCAGTAAGTGGTTGCTGCGTGGACATGGCCAGATTGTGGCCAAGGACACGGGTGTGGAGTATACTCATCGCAAGTTAGTCTAAGACCCAGGCTGATATCACGATGAGGTTAAGAATTGGGCGTCCTTTTGCCATCATCATCTCAATGGCACATCAGGGATTTATAGCTCCTTCTCTGAATTCGGATTCCATGGTTTCTGCGGCTGTGAAGTGCCGAATGGTACTTTCGTCGTGTTGTGCGCAACTGTTGAGTTGAATAATAATAAAATAAGTGTCACGTGCTATAGCCTTGTCCATAGCAGGGCAACACACGTCGTTAAACCTGTATTTAACTGTTAGCCAATCCCAACTGTGGGTATCGTAGTTGTTTACTTGCTCCTTTTTTGGTTTTGTTGTCGAAAAATAAGTTAAATCATCTGCATAGCACGAACTCCGGGCCCCTCGGGTCGTTTGCGATTAGTTGTGGTTCAGCTTACCAGTGTTTGTTTTGTAAACAGCCTAAGATTGCTGTTGTGCAAGTCTATTGGGCCTATTTGGCTACGCCTTAACCAGCTAGGCTGTAAAACGCACGCTTTCAGAGCAAGCCAAACTGTACTCGACTTAGCTTAGGCAAAACCGGACACTGCTGGATGGTACCGCCCTACTGCAGTACTGTGGTCCCAAATCTTGCAGCACAGATGTTAGTGTGAAGTGCCGAAGTGCCGTGCTACCAACCTCCTGAACCAAGGTGCGTAAGCATGGATCTTGAAGTCGACACTCGGCATCTATATATTGACACATTTTCATGAGGCTGGACGTTCAAAATAGCTGATTCGCTGACCAGAAGGCGGCATTCTTATTAGCCCCCCCGCCACCCACCGCCACCACACACACACGCACAGAACCACCCACCCTTCAAGTACAGTGTACCGGTATACAACCCCAACTTCCTAAATCCTTGCACCTCGCTAACCTACCGCAGTATAACAGTTCCATAACCAACTTGAACTATAACTTGGTTACATGGCTGCAGCCAGCAATTTTCTGCTCGCCGTTCTGGGCGGTAAAGCAATTTACCAGGGGAAATTTAATCGTTATCAGAACAATTCAAATATATAATTATTTCAAAATCGCAGCATTCTTGTCAAAATAGGCCAATCTATTCATGCACTCATGGATACCGGTAAACAGTGGTAACCTCGCACGATCGAGATTACCCAACAAACAAAGCGAATTACCAAGAGCCCAGGAAGAACACATGTGCTTACAGCTCCACAGTTTTACTTATTTTAGATGTCTCATTCACCAGGTACAGCAAAAAAAATTATAAAGCATAACACGAAGCAAGAAGTGAGGAAGGCTACAATGACAAATGCGACAGATTCCCAAAGACGGCCATACGTTGTTAATAAATACACGATTCGTACGCCTTATCACCAAGCCTTGAAGGCGTGAGGTTGACGGGGCAGCCCGTTTGCTTGCATTGGAGCTAACAACCAATACGTCGTAGTAGTCCAGACAACGGTGGTATTATGATATCCAAGGAACATGGGCATGATCAGCAACGAATCCATGCATTCGAACAAGTCTACAGTTGTGCAGACAATGATCCGGGCCATGGAAGGACCACTATATACTTTTGAGCGTTAAAACCCTCTGGTTCAGCTGACGTCGGCCCCAGCTAGATGATCCGTCTTTCTAACCCGCCCACTATTAACTGCTGTAATACTACTAGGGATCGGCAATATGATATCATATGATATCATGTCATCATATGATATCATATGATGCCGGCGGTCTGACTAGGCAACTTTGGCCTGGGGCATCATATCATATGATATTAAATCATTTGCTTTTTCATGATATCATACTCGTTTTTGGTAAACAAAATATGATTTGCCGTTCCCTAAATCCTACCGTGTCAACAATGAGATAACGTAATGACATCATATCTGTGTATGCTGATGCAGTCCTGGGGTTAGAGAAACGACATCTACTTCCACGGCACGATATTCCTTTGCAGCAGCTCACCACTTCGAAGCTGAGGAGGCGGTGAATTGTCATTGCTGATTTAGTCGCTTGGGCAAGCATCTCGTCAAGAAGACGCGAAGCAGTGCTTCAGACAGGCGCCCGGAAAAGTCTAACTGTATTGCTCGCAAGTTCAGCTTCGTCGGCAAATACGGAAGTTTGCTGACCTCACCGCATGGACCCGCATCCAATGACCAGGAGGGCAACATGTTCGCCTTTCCCGGGCGATAATTATGGATTCCTTACCGCCCCTGATTGTTGATTGTTGATTGTTGATTTAGGGCGTACCAGGATTACCCGTATGGTTACGCATCGACGTTTCTGGCGAATTTCATCTTCCATACCGCACCATTTCTGCACAACCTAGGCTGAGCGTGTCCTCTACCCTCTCAGTTTTCTTCATGTCTAAGGCCAGGCACGGTGGTCGCGTGAGATCGGCACTAGGGCCGGCCCCGCTTGGTGATCTATAACCGGGATGCGACGTTTAAATGGTGAAGTCATCGGACCAAGTTGAAAGATTGGTTTGGGTAGCCACATGGCATACTTGGGGGGTGCATTGAGTACACACAAATGTGGGCGGGGAGGTCTGGATATGCCTCATGGACACCATGTTACATTACATTACATTACATTACATGTTAAAGTCTACTTGACACCGCGAGGGTGTATGAGACTCTGTGCTTTAAACAAAAAGAAAAAGCACCCACAAAGCAAAAACCCCATTACATCAGGGGTGTGTCGAGGACAAACAAACCAAGCTCCCAACCACCGTTTTGGTGGCGTAGGTATTAAACCCCCTAGAGCCGGACCCAGATCTCAACCACTTACAGTGGCGGAGGTAAGAAGCTAACAAATGAGAAGTCACAAGAAGAAAAGAAAAAAAGGGATAATAAATTACGGTGCCACTAAGCAGTCCAGGGCTTCCTGTCTTGCTCTTCTACAAGTAGAAAGATAGTCGGCTAGGTTGCTCCAGAAAGTCTTAGTGCCATTTCCATTCATAAAAGAAGAAAGATTACAAGGGGCTCATGTCCTAGCAGTGAAACAACACCGCCCTTAAGTCGGACTCGAGAAACCACCCGCCGTCTTTCTTCATAAAGGTTCAGAATGTGGAATCGCAGAATTCCACATTCCATACGTTTTAGTCGGGTGAATCAAACGCCTATCTGGCACTCGTGTCCTAGTAGTATACGTTGACAGTGATGCCTGACCCGGGAGGGAAACGGGGGGGGTCGATCCTCCCTAGATGGTCGCTGTGCACAGGCGGTGTGCGGGTCTGATCAGTACTAAGTAGCCCTAAATCGTAAGACCATGTCCAAAAGCTTGGCTGTGGTTAAGTGGAACCTCTGGGTAATCTGTCTTCCTCCCGGGACGTGCATTAATGTCAGCGTATACTACTAGTTGTATACGCTGACAGTATCCTCATGGACATGCCTATAAATATCTGTAAACAGCTTCTGGTAGCGGAGGCGAATATCATTATAAAAGGGGCACTCAAACATATGCATTTCATCCTCAGGTTTTTGGAACCCACACATTTGACAGTGTCTCATTGAACGAGGGATGTGTGCTCTATCCACCACCCTCATTCTTTCTGTGTTCAGCCAATGGGAACCCATTCTAAACTGTGCTATAGAACGAATCTGATCCTGCTTATGTAAGGCAGATGTAAAGGGAATCAAGCCATTCTCATCATTGCTGTTGGCTGCTAACCATTTCTGGTATCGGAGGCGTTTAAAGCCAACCCTTCTCTCATCAGGGATGTCTCTGACTGCATTGGTGTCACTTGGGTACTTAAACCTCCATGACTCAAAAACTTCAGACGTAATACCTTCGACATCGACAGCCTCCAAAATGTTGAGGTTTTCACTGGATCCTAGCTTGTGGAGAGCACAACGTAAGTCATGAACCCAGCCAGTGTTGGAATCAAAATATTCCTCAAGAGCCATTCTAATGTTGTCCCCAGGTTCTTTATCTATGGTCTTGTTCCAGAAGCGCAAAGCTTGTATAAGCCAAGCAAAACACAACGGGGTTCTACCCAGCTCTTCCATGATAATATTAGATGTAGTAGATTGGCAAACACCCAACATTTGTTTAAGTATACCTCTATGCCATTTCTCACAAGCATGGTCATTTGAGATAAGTGTGTTGTTCAGAATAGAAGGAGCCCACACCTCACAGCCAAAATTCAGGATAGGTTGTACAAGAGAATCAATCAGGTGGGTGAGAATATCAATATTGTATATCTCCATAGTATGGCATCGCCTACGGAGCATGTGGTGAGCCTTTTGGGCCTTAGCGAGCATCCTAGAAAAAGCAGCTTTTGCACGATTGCTTGAGTCACCATCCACAAAGAGGGATCCCAGGTAGATAAAAGATAACTTTGTAGAAAGCTGTGCTCCATCATAGACAAATTTGTAATCAGGATCCATACGGGCCTCATCACAGAATTGCTTGTTGAAAACGACAATCTCAGTTTTCTTTATATTCACAGCCATCTTAGTAGCCTCGCAGAAATCTCTCAGGCAGTTAAGCATCGCTTGCATATCTGCCGGGGATTCTGCCATTATAGCTAGGTCATCAGCATAAAGTAACAATTGCAGAATCTTTCCCCTAAGCTCAGTCCCTACATTTGGGAGCTTGGATTGGAGGAACGATTCAATTCTATCAATGAACAGACCGAATAGGAGTGGGGATAGGGGGTCTCCTTGTTTAACTCCTACAAGGGATGGAAAGGAGGATCCAATGTCCCCATGTAGGCGAACTTGGAAAACGACATGATTATACATGGACTTCAGAATACTAAGATAGGGGTCTTTGACTCCTAGCCTTACTAAGCAATCCCATAGCAAGTCTCTGTTGACCCAATCATAAGCCTTCTTGAAATCGACAAAAGCCACAAAGAGTGGTTTTTTCTTCTCTCTATATTTATCTACAATATGGTTAAGAATGAATGATGCATCCGCAGTACCCCTACCACTTCTAAATCCATATTGGCCAGCGGCTCTGAGGTTGAATAATTCTGACCAATCATCTAGTCTACGTAGCATGCAAAGGGAGAAGATCTATCCTATGGAGTTGCTCACCGCAAGACCTCGATAGTTGTCCTTGTCATAAACACTGCCTTTGGATTTGGGTACGGGTACCAAGGCAGCTGCAGCCCATTGGCTAGGGTAAGAGGTCTTCCAGATGAGATTAAACAGGTTAGTCATAGCTTGTACAAATCGGGAGTTGGCCTCATGGGAAGCAAATCTGTACCATTCTGCAGGGATACCATCTACCCCGAGGGAGGAGTTTTTCCGTAGGGATTGGAGAACAGAAAACACCTCTTGGGTGGTAAAGTCTTGACATAACCACGTTGGTGCGGCCTGTATCTGAGGTCCATCAGCTTGAGGGACAAAGTCCCTAGCATCCAGACTTGGATCAATACCTACTTGCACATCAAAGAGGTCTGCAAAATAATCAGTCCAATCATGAATTGTGATATCTGCCGTAGTGGCCTTGTTAGGCTCACGCACGTCTTTCCAAAAACTTTTCGGATTATGCCGAAGATTCGTATGAAGGTTCTCCATGCGTGTTTCTAGCCACTTCCTCTTCTTTCTTCTGAGAATCCTCTTGTACTCCTTGTGCATAGAACCAGCCAAGTCAGAGCTAGAGCCATGTTGATGTTCTGCTTGGCTTGCTGCCTGTCTAGCACGATTGCATTCATCATCATACCATGCGTTCACGGGCCCGAGCTTACGTTTAGCTACAGGTTTGTGACATGGTGTGCATTTGCTTATGGCTAGTTCAATAGCACTAGCAATCCCCTTCTCTGAATCTTCCATAGATTACATTACATGTTAAAGTCTACTTGACACCGCGAGGGTGTATGAGACTCTGTGCTTTAAACAAAAAGAAAAAGCACCCACAAAGCAAAAAACCCCATTACATCAGGGGTGTGTCGAGGACAAACAAACCAAACTCCCAACCACCGTTTTGGTGGCGTAGGTATTAAACCCCTTAGAGCAGGACCCAGATCTCAACCACTTACAGTGGCGGAGGTAAGAAGCTAACAAATGAGAAGTCACAAGAAGAAAAAAAAGGGATAATAAATTACGGTGCCACTAAGCAGTCCAGGGCTTCCTGTCTTGCTCTTCTACAAGTAGAAAGATAGTCGGCTAGGTTGCTCCAAAAAGACTTAGTGCCATTTCCATTCATAAAGGTTCTGAATGTGGAATCGCAGAATTCCACATTCCATACGGTTAAGTCGGTATCCTCATGGACATGCCTATAAATATCTGTAAACAGATTCTGGTAGCGGAGGCGAATATCATTATACAAAGGGCACTCAACCATATGCATTTCATCCTCAGTTTTTTGGAACCCACACATTTGACAGTGTCTCATTGAGCGAGGGATGTGTGCTCTATCCACCACCCTCATTCTTTCTGTGTTCAGCCAATGGGAACCCATTCTAAACTGTGCTATAGAACGAATCTGATCCTGCTTATGTAAGGCGGATGTAAAGGGAATCAAGCCATTCTCATCATTGCTGTTGGCTGCGAACCATTTTTGGTATCGGAGGCGTTTAAAGCCAACCCTTCTCTCATCAGGGATGTCTCTAACTGCATTGGTGTCACTTGGGTACTTAAACCTCCATGACTCAAAAACTTCAGACATAATACCTTCGACATCGACAGCCTCCAAAATGTTGATGTTTTTACTGGATCCTAGCTTGTGGAGAGCACAACGCAAGTCATGAACCCAGCCAGTGTTGGAGTCAAAAGATTCCTCAAGAGCCATTCTAATGAGATCCTCAGGTTCTTTATGTATGGTCTTGTTCCAGAAGCGCAAAGCTTGTTTAAGCCAAGCAAAACACAACGGGATGAGCTATGGAGTGCATTGTCAAGTAATCGGTTAACGTCTGGGTCACGCTTAATTGTGTGCGCATAAATCTGGGCATAGTTGTCTTTCCATTTCAGTTTGGGCGAAGGTTTACCACCAGCAGGTGTACTAATAGTACCTTGAGAAGGCCTAAGAGCAGCATCTGGTATGTGGAGTGTGATAGGCATGTGGTCAAACTTTTTACCCCCGGGCCTGAGAGGGCAGTCATGCTTGGGAGTCACACTAAACTTGACTCCTGGGGTGTTGAGAAGACCAGAGGCGGCTAGCGCATAATCAATGACAGATTTCTTGTCCATGCCATCTGCAAAGA
This sequence comes from Chlamydomonas sp. ICE-L, assembly GCA_013435795.1. Taxonomy (NCBI): domain Eukaryota; kingdom Viridiplantae; phylum Chlorophyta; class Chlorophyceae; order Chlamydomonadales; family Chlamydomonadaceae; genus Chlamydomonas; species Chlamydomonas sp. ICE-L. Next base: position 123,522,668 of record JACBWV010000610.1, on the reverse strand, counting down.
AGGTATGTGCACCTTGCATATCACCTTCTGTTCTACCGTTAAGGATGATAAGACCAGTTACTACACATAGCTGGAGTAGGGCCCCCCCCAATCGATTGGGGGGAGCTGTGTCCATGCTACACCTCGGTTGAATGGTTTGGTTGGGGGCTGTATTATTGGTTTGGAATACTGGTTCATCTACTAACTCGGTATCTTCATTGTCCACACCAAGACCAACCCGAGCGTTGAAGTCACCCATCACCACAACGTTGCCTTTTTCCTGGAAGTTCCCAATGATTTTACCTACAGTGAGGAAGTGGTATTCTATACTAATGTAGTCGTCACCATGTTTGTAGTATGAGCTGTTAGCATGTGGGATATAGCACACACCAATGTGTGTTCCATGTATGCGAATCCAGGCCATGCCTAATTCAGGTGCCTCATGGACTAAAGTAGCATTTAGGCAAGTGCGGACATAGATAGCGACCCCCCCATCCTTGCTCAACTTGGGGCGAGGGGCACAAGAAAGGCATTTGAAACCTGGAATGTGGGGGGTGTCTAGCTGGCCTCGCACCCCTGTATGTGAAAACAATAAAATGTCGTGTTTTCTCACCACTTTCATTGCTGCACCGCAGCTGCTTAGAACACTGAGTTGTCCTCTGATGTTCCATGCAAGGCACCTAGGCCACTTCATGCAAGGCACCTTAGTCCACTTCATGCATCAGTGTGATTCTAATCTTGGTATGCCCAAATAGGGCTGCTTAGGTAATCTGGCACATACTAGCAAGTGTGTGGCCCAGGGCACACATCTGGCAGCTCTACCTATCATGTATGTGTACTCCATGCATGCCCCAAACATGCCATGTGGCTACCCAAACAAAGCTTGCAACTTGGTCCGTTCACTTTCATTTTTATAAGCTATAGTCTAGTGGCGTGTGTGCAATGTCAATAGCCTATTTACATTCCATTTGGGGCATGGGGAGAGAAGGCTCAGCTTACAGAAGGATGGACATGCAACACGACATTGAATTACTTGTAAAAGGTCCTAACTGCAAACCATATCCAAAGGGATGTATCCTTCTTCACATAGGATATACAAAATTAAGTAGAAATACGGGTAATCCTGGTCCAGCCTAATTGTTGATTGTTGATTGAGGGAGCCATGTACGTACGACAGGCTAACTGCCGGGCTGGCGATGGAGGGGGAGTCGCACCGCTGGGGGAGTCGCACCGGTGGGGGAGTCGCGTAAACTACACCACAACACGCCACGCCACACCAAACATCACCACGCCACAACCTAGCCATAGTCCTTATTTCCTTAGCATCGTGATCCCTCCGCCGTCCTTTGTGCCTCCGCCCAGTGCCTTACACCCAGATCCCGACATCTCATGACTGCGGATCTGTCTCCCGACTCCAGGGCAGAGGGATCCAGGGCGTAGGGCGTAGATAGGGCGGTGCCCTACCATGGTTCTCTTTTTCAACCCTAACCATATTTTTCATTGTCCTAGGGATAGCTGTGGCGAGGCTCCTATATATCCATCTCCTTGCCTCCTCGGTACCCCCCCGTCGTTTTGAATCTGCGAGTACCACTGTGTTGCCACCACAAGATTCGTTTGCTTGGGCCTCAGTGGCCAGATCTTGCGATTTTTTCGTTTTGAGCGGACTCGCCTCTTGAATCTTGCTTGCTTTCCCTCCCCCCCTTTTTCTTACGTCTTGAACGCGCACTGCCACTTTTCAAGCCTGTGCTGAGCATTTCAATCACTTGCTCTCCCTCTCGGCATTTCATCTTAGCAGCTAGAGTGGTTAGGTCATCTTGGGCAGCAAGCTTCCTAGAGCTAGCTGCGAAATAAGATTTCCTTGATCACTCTCTGATGCAATCGAATGTCGGTGAATTTGCGTGAAACTTTGAATCGTGGAAAATAATGGACAGTGCACCTGCTCCTGAAAAAAAAGTGTCCGTAAATGCTGGTGGAGGTAGGGATAATTGGCCGCGACTGCCGAACTCTCTGGCTGCGAGCAATTCATCTCAACGGATGACCAATCTGCCGCTCGCCCGATTCGGCACTGAAAACCTACAAGCAGCCAGGTACACCGGTGGCGTACCGCATGCGGCGATCATGGTAAGGCAGTATCCAGTCCCATTGCCATTTCATGCCTTATACACCGAGCTTTCCTAAACCTGCTCTGTCCAGCTACACTGCTGCACAATGCCGGAGTTTGAACTTGAAGGCAGTGATTCGAACAAAAGCGAATGCGTCATCTGAAACAGTCTTCGAACTACCGTTTGTTCATGCCGGCTACCCTCGTAGCTTCGTGTCTTGGGATCCCGAATCAACAAGGGAATCCACTGTTTGTCGTCCCGCTGAAAGGGATCCTGTTGACGCGAATGTGTCGGAAAGTTGTGATCATGTTGAATGAACATGGATCTGTTGCATTTTGTTCAGATTTAGTTGAGTCTGATTTATCAAGAACCTGCTCAAGATAGGCTTTGGGAACTTATACTCCTCCAACAAAATATGAACTACAGCTAATCTTCCATCTGGCCACCTCCCTGTCTGTCTGATCAGGAGGTGGTTGATCATGCTGCTGAACAATCAGTATCCCCAGAGCAAGCAGTGCACTTGGATGAGGAGTTTGATGCGTATCATGGTTATAAGCTGGAAACTAGAGAGGATGGTGGAGAACTGGCAAGGGTTGAAATTATGGGAGGCGAGGGCTACCATGATGGCCCAAGATCTTTAGCAAACAAACGCATGAGAGTGAGCGAAGCTGTACATCCATCTGGTCACCCCCACATCCTCTCCCCTCCCACTATGGCACGTCCCCGATCACACCCTGCAACCCAGTGGCCAGCTGACATCAAGCCAGAACACTCTGGTGGACATGTCATAGTGTCCACCAATCCTCAGAGTCGACCTGCACCTGCCATTTTGCCAAAGGTTGAACCAAGTGGAATTGCAACTACTGGAGTTGAAAGGCCTGCAGCATCTTCCCAAGGCAGTAACCAGTTGCCTCCCTCATGGGCCTTCCCACCACCGAAGCTATGCATGGCAGCAGCGGTAAAACGTGAGAGTTTGTTAAATTGTCTGAACAGCCATCAACGCCCACCCAAAGCTATTCCCCCCCTGCTTTTCTTCATGGGCATAGTCCTTGGTCCGCAGGAGTATGCTTTGTTACAGAAGGAGGAAGCAAAGTACAAGGTCCCTGGCACCAAACCTCCTCCCCAAAAGCATGTCCCTGTGACCCTGGAGCAGAGACGAGCGCAACAACTTCAAGATGTCTTACGTGATCACCAGTATGGTCAAATCCTGAAAGAAAATGGGATAGAGATTAAGCCAGGCCGTAAGCGACAAGGGTCCACTGCCCACGCACTTGCCAACTCAGCAGCTCTAGCCCTTGCCAATGCATCTGCTAATGGGACTTGTCCTGCGGCCACTCCGCACGGGCCGGCTTCTGGTACAGGGCAGGCCCCTGGCATGAGTAGGCCACAGCCAGGCTCCAACCCTGCATCTGGGTATTTAGGACATTCCAGCAACTCAGACCACGACTCTGGGAAACCTTATCAGCCTCCCAATAGTGTGAATACTCAATGGCAGCCTCAGCAGGCTCCAAACCCACAGCAACCACAGGCCAGCCAGCAGGTGGGGTCCTGGGCTGCCCAACAGCAAAGCCATGCCTCGTATGCGCGGGCAAACCAAGGAGAACCCTCAGCCAGCCACTTCGCAATCCAGGCAACCCAAGGAGAACCATCATCCAGCCACTATGCACTCCAGGCAAGGCAAAGAGAACCCTCACCCAGCCACTACGCAATTGAGGCGAACCAAGGAGAGCCCTCGTCCAGCCACTATGCTATCCAAGCAAGGCAAGGAGAACCCTCACCCAGCCACTACGCAATCCAGGCAAGGCAAAGAGAACCCTCACCCAGCCACTATTCAACTGAGGCGAACCAAGGAGAACCCTTGTCCAGCCATTATGCAATGCAGGCAAGGCAAGGAGAACCCTCACCCAGCCACTACGCACTAGAGGCAAACCAAGGAGAACCCTCATCTAGCCACCACGCAATCCAGCATAAAGTGAGCCAGTCCCCCGCTGGCCAGCTTACTAGCGGAGGCTCCCCCAAGCCGCAAAGCAGGGGGCTTAATCTGAAAAGACCACACAGCCCTGGAGTAAGCAGAGGGGGAGAAGGTGCTGGCTCTTTGGACCCCCGATTAAGAGGAGACACCCCTGCGTAAGTTCCAACAAAACTTTAAATTTGATTTTTGAATGTCTTGCCACGATTGTTTGGAGGAACCTTCCCGATCGCTTGCACTGGGGAATGGTTACTGTGGGCTCTGCTTCCGCAGACGGCTCCAACATTTTTCTGATGCGCTCATGGTTGTGTCTGCTGATCCAAGCTCATGCTCCTACACACCTGTATTTGTATTTGTGTTGCTACAGAGGTTGCACCCCATTTGTTCCTCATAAAGGTACATCGAAGTTCTGCCCCAGATGTATACCCAGAATGAGAGTTATGGTACCATGTGTAAAATCCTTTTCTCCGTATTGTGTGTAGGGAATTGCTACTTTTGGTTCAGCTAATATTAACTACTATTAGTAAAGTGTAACAATAATATTAGTCTTTCAAAAATAAAGTCTGGTCAGACATCTCCGCCGTCTAATATTAATTTACTTTCACTCATATTATACATTCACTTATATTAACTAAGTTGGCCTTTCCCTAATTGTGTGTGGAAATTAAAAAAAATCCTGATACGAAGATCATGCTCACTAGGATCCTGTTTCCCATGTCCGCTCTTTAATCATATGGCCAGGTACATAGCTTATCTTTTCAGCTACCAGCAGCAGCTTCTAGGCAGCTCCTCTAGTTTGCTACCTAGCCAAATATATAGCAACGAAGTGCGTCAGGAAACTGTCAGAATCATATTTCCAATACTGTGGGGATCTTGGAGCTTAGCCCATTGGCTGGCCCAGGGAGCTGCCTAAAATCTGCTGCCCGCAGCTGAAAAGAAAAGCTATGGCCAGGTCATGTTCAGGCGTGTGGCTGGGATCAGTAACAAGTGCATGCTTACAGCGGGTGCCAACTTGGTATGGAATTTCTCCGCCCTCCTTGAATCCCCGGTGGACGCTGTTTTGTGTATGGGGTGCCACTTCCCGGGTAGAAAATCATTTCAATACAAAAATGCTCCTCTTTGATCATCAGCGCCCTCTAAAGTGCATTCACATGTTGCCTCTTGGTGTGCACAGCTATCGATACATCGTCAAGGCAAATGGAAGGTGGCGAGTCCAAATATCGCTGAACAACCGGGCTGGAGGTGCAGGGGGACGGCACAAGTTTTACTCGGTTCCAGTGTGGGACCCGGAAGTGGCCGCCATCAACGCTGACAGGTGATCATAGGAAATGGGTAGGGACCGGCATATCATATGAGTTTGACCAAAGGCAAGTATGATATATTGATATCATACAAATTGCATCATGTGAAATTGTATATAAATGGTGACTTCAGCCTAGTCAGACTGCTGGCATCACATTATATTAGTCTTTATCATTATTGGCATTTTATCATGGCAAATGAGTGTGGTGTTAAGTATGGTCAACTTGTCAATAACGTAATTCCCGCTGAGGGTTCCAGAGTTTGAAGCCTGGTAGGCGCATACTAGCCTTTGTCCGGGAATCTTGTACAGTACTAAGTCTGCCCACACAGCTGTTTTCGTTTCAGAAAGGGGGTCTTCTGATAGCTTTCAGGCAATTGGTACTTTCCGAGGGTGGGGTCCTGGTAGTGATTTGGGCCACCCCGGGTGGGTGGGTGGGTGGGGTCAGGGTAGCGGAATTTCTGCCCCAAACAGGGCCCCAGGTAGTGATTGCTATAGGAGGCTGGGGTAAAAAAAAAACGGTCTCAAGTATGTCAGCGTGGCATGTTGCTTTGTTTGGGTTTGGTCTGATGATGTGAAGTTTGATGAGAGGGAGACTCTTGGTGGATAATTCTCTTCCCCATCCGTGCGGGGGGCCTGAGTTTGTGCTCAAGTGATTATTTGATTCTACGATAATTCTACGGTCTGATAATGTGGAGTTTGATGAGGGAGACATGAATTGAATAATTATCTTCACAAGTGCTCAACACCAAGTCAGACTCATTGCCCATGTATGTATGTTGGTAACAGTCCAGGGGTAGGCCAAAAGGCTTAAGGGACTTTCCCAACCGTAAAGGAAGGGCTAAAAAAGAAAAATCACTAATGAACTGAATGTGTGCTGGGTTCTTTCCGATGACTCGACGCCACTGTGTCGCCATTCCGCTGTTGCATGGCGACGCACGGACCCCCCCGGGCTACGTGCTCTGCCATGCGATGGGTACACAACAATCCTGATATCAGGCTTGAGTAGCCCAAGTAGCTACTCAACCTGGGCGACATAAATCTGGATTAAAGAACACTGCTCATGCGTGCCGATGCTGCAGGTTGCTTTACAAGCTACGAGGCCCAGGGGCAGAGACAAACTTCCCCCTCTCCGTGGCAGAACGCAGACGCTTGGATGATTTGGCGCTAGCTGATGTGGTGGACAGCTTGAAGTCGTCTGAGTCTATGGCTGCTGCTGCCGTCATGGTCAAAAGTGGCCTTGAGGGAGGGGTATCTGAGATGTGGCGCTTTGCCGCTCCACAGATGATGTGAGCACGTGAGATTGTGTGTGCATCATGCACTAAAAGACAAGTGTGATCTCCCAAGCTAGTTTGAGACGTGCAAGGGCCTTGGCTGCCCACCACTGTTTCTTCGGGGGGCTACGATGGCAGCTTCCAGCCAGCTCAATTAGCCAGCTATTGGGTCAAGCCCAAAGCTCTTTCTCATTTCGAGGAAATTGAAATTGTGACATCCGAGTTTTGTGCCACTCTCAGGACGTGAAGTTAAGGACGCCACTGTGTAAGCCGGAGCTAGCAGTAGTCACCACGAATTCCGAGCAAATTCCTATATTGTTGACCTTAGTCGAACTGAGTACGCAAGGACAGTCTCTTTGAAACCTCTGGTGTATCGGTTGTTTAAATAAAGCACAGCCAAAAAGCTACGTTTCTATATTAACCAAATCAGAGGCATGAGAATTCTGGTCATGGCAGCATGCCATCTGCTCCGTCAGACGCACTGGCAAGCATCAGGTTTAGCCCAAGGATGGGGAATATGAGATGCCTAGAAGCTGCTTGGCATAGCTAAAACCGTGCTGCCCCCTTGTGGTAGAGAGCTGGATGGCGTCACGAGCTCCCCGGCATGCTATGCTGCAAGCTGTTGCATGTTCGAGGAGCTTTATGGGACTGAGTCCCCATACATACTTGCCTTATAGTCTGCATTGAGACGTCTAGTTGGATCTTGTCACCCTTGTCTGTGAATGCGCTGGGTCAACTGCACTGACTCACTTTTAGTGGTGCTCGGCTGTTCACGTTGTGTTCCCATGCGATCGATTAATATGTAGCCTTGTTCTGAATTGTGTTACGCCTGCGCAGACTGTTAGGCATTACCTTTCATTTTATCGGGCTGTCAGGGACCTTGTCCGTCGCTGAGTTCTGGTGCAGAATTTGAATTGTTAATTGGTTCCTCAGCAAACTCTAGGATGCTCACCATTTTCCAATTGCAAGTCCCAGGGAGCACACTAGGCAGATTAGACAGTTTAAAGGCTTGTCCAGGTCATCTGGTCCAGAGATCAGAACCATGTGCAAACCATTGAGTACATGCTCGAAGATCAATTGAATATTGAATTGCTATTTGTGACGGTGTAAAATTGGGGGGTCGTGCTGCCACTGACTGGTTTTTCTGCAGGCATATGAATATTTGATATAGACTGTTGGACGTAGTGATATACACCAAGTTCCCAGGCAGATCTCGATCAACTGACGATTTTGTTGAATTGTAATTATTACATGGTTCTTCAGCCAGCTCTGGGATGCCCAACATCTGCCAAGTCCTAGTCCCCCTGTGCGATATCCACGGAACCCAGGAAGCACACTCGGTGGATTAGCCAGTTAAAAGACTTGTTTAGGTTCTGTGGAAGGAATCCCAAGGCTTAGCATCTCTCTTGTCATCTAGAGGCGTCTACCCTAGGATCATATGTATAGATGTAATTGCATCATGTTCTCTCATTGTTGATAGTATTGCAACAGCAAGACCTCGCCTTTTCGCAAGCAGTGGACGAGCTGGATATTGTGGCCCACGTCAGTTCAAATTCTCAAAAGTTTCCTGCAGGCAGATACTGACACGGGACACACGGTATTGAGTTTTAAACGGCATAAAGAATCGTGTCGAGAAACACAAAGCTTAACTATCTTGCTTAAACTTGACTCAGACCCTCAGCCGCATGCTCTCTTATTTATTGATCTGTTGGGGGCCTTTTCATCCACAGTTTATTACAACCGGCCGTTACTTGTAGAATTACATTGCATTTGAGGTTAGACAAGCCCAATTCAGACAATCTAGCCCCCCACCCCACCCCACCCCACCCCCCCGACTGGAACACACACACAAAATACACACGCTTTGATTCGTGGAGCACGTTCCACCACAGCAACTTAGAGAAATGTTTCACCACAGCAAATTAGAGAAATCCGTATCTGGAATGGAAGATGAGACAGACTGACACACAAGTACAGAAGGTGGAAGCTTCCTATTGTCTACGGTAGTGCAAATAGTGAGCATGCGATTTCTGAATGGAGTCCACCCTGCCAGACTTTTAACGCGTTTCGCATCCTCCTGTCACACAAAAAAGTAATCCGGGAGGTAGACAGCTTCGAACAATGAGTACCAAGATGGGATTGTGAGAGTTCTTGTTTGTGTGTACCTATGCTCGTCTGCGTGTGTGCTACAGTGTTTGTGTGTGTGAGTGTGTTTGGGAAAAGCTGGAACGTGCTCTACCGATGTACCTAATAGGCATCTGGTCAGATTCCTGATAGGTGCATTGGTAGAGTACGTTCCAGCAAATACGTATTCCCCGAGCTAATGGTGAGCTACGAGTTGTAATGCTGTTGCTGGGGCGGAAAGTAGGTGCGGCTACGGTATGGATATATATTTCTCGATGGATATCGCCAGCATGCATTGGTGCCAAGGACACGCCATTTACCCGTCCTCGAGGCGACAGAAGATACGACAGCTCGACATTTACAGAGATAATGTGTTACGAGTAACACACAGCAGTTGGCAGAAGAAAGCGGGCTAGCAAGCAGGCCATATAGCTACATACAGCTGCCCCCTGTAGAGGTGCACCTAGTCAGACACGTGGTGGCGAGTGGCGCGTTCATCTTGCAGTCGGACGACCATCGACCAGCACAACCAGGCCCCCTGAGCTCTCACGGTTGTCTCTGGGTAGTCAGACACGTGATACTAGCTGGCAACAGCTGGCAAGCTGGAATAATTTGATGGCAGCCTCCTGTTGCCTCCACGCCAGGCAGTACAGGACGCTCCCAACCAGACGCGCGCCCCCTATTCACGCAAGCCTGGGTTCGCGCCCGCGGTAGTTTTAGATGTCGGAGCGATCTAGATTCAAGTTGTACACAGAACTAGTGGGGTGGAACAGGTTGGAAAAGGAAACAAGAGAATGGTGCTCGCACTAACGTGTCGTGTGCGGAGGACGGAGAAACGGACGCGGACGGGCGCGGGCGCGGGCGGACGCATCGTCGACTCAGGTCCACGTGTTCGACGGCACTACGACGCAGCTCCAGGTGTCGAATTGCGCGCGACCCTAGTCAGCACTTGGTCAGCCCTTCATCAAGTGCTCGCTTGCTTTATAGCCAAGCTAACCTGCGCATTTAAATAGCCGCCAATCTTTCCTTTGGCAAATATATTTGGTGTGCATCGAGTTTGCATACTTTAATCTTACCCACATATACGAGTGTGTTCCCCTGTGCTCCTCTGTCCGCTTCATATTTAGGAAATCTACCTTCGCTCCGAAAGAATTGATTGAGGGCTCAGCTCTATTCGACCACGCTTTTCAAAAGCCGCTTGGCATTCTGTTTCCTTGCCTTTCTTTTTCAGCTCTGTTGAGCCACGCTATTCAAAAGCTCATCCGCAAGGTGTCGTGTGGTAGGTGAGTGTTGTCAGTGCTGCCTCGTTGCTGCCCCTCCGTCATAGATTGATTGCCTGCTGAAGGAACCAGATTGACCTAGCGTTTGTAATCGTAGCGTTTATCGACTACGTCAATTTATAGCTTGCTTCATGTTTGATGATTTGAACATTTCTCTGATGCGTCTCCGACGTCCTCCATGTTTCCGTCTTCCTCAGATAGAAGAAGCACTGGTTTTCAAGCATGGCTTTCGCCGGAAGCCTCCATGTTCAGGAGTCCACAACGAAGCGATGTGCCAGACCCTCCAGCACCCCTGCTCGATCGGCTAGGCGTGTCGACACTGCTGCCTTTTCGCGTGTAGCAACCGACTCATCGGGCATTAGGCCAATTTCTCCCCAGCGGAATCATGATGTTTCAGAGCATCCATTTTGGAAGACGACGCGCGCAATCAAGTCCCACGTCAGCACGATCGTGAGTACCCTTTCCACGATGAGCATCCCTTTCGGGAACTACTCCCAACAGATGCTTTTGGGAACTACTCGCAAACTTTCGCTGTCTGCCAGATCCAATACCACCTTGGCATACCCGATTGGTCAGGATCAGGAGAAGCAATCGCCCCTGTCTCAGTCCTTGAGTCCCTCAGGTTCATCAATGGAAGCTGCAGCTGCTGAGTCAAGCAAGGATACCTCCCCTCTCCATGCTTTCCTGAGGCGCGCTGATTACCTGGAAGTACAGTACACATCCATGCTGGCAGATCTGTCCAACCTGGCATATGAGGTTGGTAAAATCAACCCCGACATGCTTGCAGAGCACCACAACCTTAATGTCATTGCCACCTCTGCATCCTGCCCACTTGGCCCAGACTCTCGATCAGCGTGGGGGAGGGAGCATGTGGTTGATGAAACACGGGGTCAACCAAACTCCTCCATGAGCAAAGCTGAAGCTGACTACCGGTTGACTGAAACAGTTTTAGTCGGACTGGATGCAGATCACCAAAACCCGAGCACCCTTCTTTCACTTTCCCTGAATTCATCAGAAATTGACCCTGCAGCATCAATGAGAGCGATGTCACATCTGACAGAAACAGGTCCAGCCATTCCCATGCCCATGCCAGCGGAATTCAGCCACCACCCTGAGGAGTATGCCAAAGCAATCCACTGTCCAGTCGCCCCTTTGCCGTGCTCAGACAAGCAGCAAGAGTGGGTCAATGAGTATCTCTCATCCCAAGCACATCTACCCACTGTGCCTCCACTAGATCAGGAGAGAGCTGCCGCTAAAGACGTCTTTGAAAAGGCTCAGGACTGCCAAGTGAACCCTGCACCATTGACTGACTGGTTTGCATGTGATGATCCTATCACCAATATTCGCTACTTCTGCATCAAGGTGAGTATTAGACAGTTTGGTACATCAATGTTTTGTGATGTTCATTAGTCCCCCTTGACTCCACCAGGCTGCGGGCGCATATGGAGTGTAGTAGGGCACCAGGAAAAATGATTATCGCTATTATGTAGTGTCACATGTGACTTCCAATGTGTGGGTAGTTTCGCGGTAGAGCTCACTAGAGCCTTCACAGAGCGCACATGCAGCAGGAGTGCTAAGACAAGCGCAACGAATGGGCCCAAATACATTTTGAATTGTCAGTCCGAGTTGAAATGTCAAGTCCTTTTGAAATGTAAGGCCTTTTGAGATGTAAGACCTTTTGAAATGTCGTGGCTTGTCAGGGTTGAAATGTAAGGGCCTTTTGAAATGTCGTGGCTTGTCAGGGTAGAAATATCACGGGTTGTATTGGCAGTCTTGGTTCATCAAGCAGCCTTGCACTGATCAGCACTAATCAGCCTTGCACTAATCAGCCTTGCACTAATCAGCCTTGCACTTCTTGATCGTCCCCTAGACATGGAAATATTCAAATGATAGCTTCACCTGTCGTTTCTAACCATCTGTATGCTATTCCACAGGGTTCTGATTCGTTGGAGCACTGGCAGATCAACTTGCAGTTTGAAGCTGTCGTCTTTGAGAGCCCTGAGCTGGGAGTGATGATTCATAGTGGTGTCTATGAGGTAAGAGACTTACTGTAGTATTCAGTTACTTGTAGTAGTAGTAGTAGTTGTAGTCAATCTAGCCGCGTAATAGGTTCCGAAAAGGGGGGTCAAGTGTCGTAAAATAATACTACAAGCAGCTACAAGTATCAGATTTCCCCCGCCTTGAAACGTATTTTCAGCCCAGACGATATTGGTTCCACTCGCGGCTGTAAGTTACACTTCTAATCTTCCGTGTCTCGAGAGATCTTGCATTATTGTTACTCCTATCACACCTGGTGTTGCATAGGGTTTAGGGTTTATTCGAGCTGCTTGCATGTAAGCTTGCGATACAGCATGCCCACATACCCAAACTTTACATGTTCCCTCCCCCTCCTTCCCCCCCCCCCCCCCCCCCCCCCCCCCCCCCCCCCCCCTCCTCCCCCTCCCCCTCCCCCCCCCCCCCTCCTCCGACCCCTCCCCCCCTCCTCCCCTCCTCCTCCCCCCCCCCTCCTCCCCCTCCCCCTTCCCTTCCCTTCCCCTCCCCTTCCCCCCCCCCTCCTCCCCCTCCCCCTTCCCCTCCCCTTCCCCCCCCCTCCCCCTCCCACCCCCCTCCTCCCCCTTCCCCTCCCCTTCCCACCCCCTCCCCCCCCTTCCTCCTGTGCAGGCTGCACTGAAGTTATATCACGACCTTCTCCCCCTAATCCGCCAGCATGTGGCCACGTCCCCCTTTGCCACGGTCTGCTTCACGGGCCATTCCTTGGGTGGCAGTCTTGCCTCTGTGCTCATGCTGCTGCTAGTGCAACGAGGAGAACTACCTGCTGAGGCCTTGTCCCCGTGCTACACCTTCGGGGCCCCTGCTGTGTTCTGTGGGGGAGCTGCAGACATGGCAGTGGACAGGGCAGCCGAACAGGAAGAAGCGGATGACCCATGGTTGACCGGCCTAGGCAGCAGCAGGAGTACCCGGCATTCAGGCCTGCTAACTCGGCTGGGCCTAGGCCAGGAGAAGCTGGTGAATGTGATCATGCACAAGGACATCTGCCCACGGGTTTTCGTGTGTGACTACACCATCGTATCTCATCTACTCAAGGCGTGGATGCCCTCTTTCAAAGACCACTCCATGTTGCAGGATTCCCACGATCACAAGCTGCTGTACAATTTCATCGGCCGAGTTGCTATTTTGAGGTGAGTTTAACATATTATTATTATTAAGGTAAGGGTCAAGTTAGTGGGGAATTGGCCTGACACATGACTTTGGGGAAGTGGGCTACACATGTGCTACAATGAATTGCTATATTGAGGCGAGGCATATTTTCAGAGATCAAGTGATGGTGCATCAGATATATACGCTGCAAATTTGAATGGGTTAGTCTATGTAACATTGAAGGAATATATAGTAGTTGGTTACACCCTGAATTGCTTGAGAAACAGGTAGTATATGCCTTCATGGGTCTGTCTTAGCATCGATCCTATCCACCTTCAAATTTACCAACTAATTCCAGGATAGGGAAGTTGGTAGATAGGGACGGCAGTCATGATGCAGATCTGAAACTTCTCGCGACAAACCCAGCTTATTATTGCCATGCAGGGGTTTGGAAGCGTGCCAATCCAGGTCGTGCTTGGCTCATTCAACGAACAAACACATCGGCCTGTGATACATGTTCTTATGTGTTTGGATCATGCTTTGTTTTTGCAGTGCAACTGATTTGATGTTCATCTCACACATTTTTCTGCTGCGTACTGAGGCGTTCTGCTCTGCCTCCATGCGTACTGCCTACGTGCCTGCATAATGCCTACTTGTCTGCTGTGTACTGACCGTTCTGCTCTGCAGACATACGTACTGCCTACAAGCCTGGGTACTACCTACATGTCGACTGTGTACTGACCGTTCTGCTCTGCCTACATGCAGGCCGGATGATGATGCTCCCTTTGTTAGGGGCGATGCCCACCACCCGATGCTACCCGATGCCCCTGGCCTGTACAAGTTGTACGAGCCACAGGCCAAGTCGAGCAAAAGCTGTGTGGCAACCAGGTCTCTCGACGACATTTCTTGGCGACACTTTCACTCACCCAACCAGAGCCACACGGTAGCCTCGTCAACCAAGGATCTGGATGTCCATTCCCTTTCCCACTCTTTCACAATCTCCTCCGATGGCTCCTGTTTGCCCTCTGGGCTCCCCTCTATTAGCAGTGAGAAGAAGGGCGACCCTGTGCTCACCCCAGATGGTAGCCCCATCACGATGTGCAGCGCCCTTCTGAAGTTCATGAACTATCCCCACCCCCTGGCCATGCTTGTTGATTCAGCAAGCTACGGCCATAACGGCTCCATCTCTCGCTACCACAACCCTGAAAACTACAGAACTTGTTTGGTTCGAGTGGCTCAGCTCAAGAGCCCCGGCTTGCAGAGCCAAACACCTTACTATTGACTACCACAACCCTGAGAATTGCAGAACATGCTTGGTTCGGGTGGCTCAGCTCAAAAGTCCAGGCAAGTGCAAAACTTGCTTGGTTTGGGTAGCAGAGCTCAAGATCCAAGACTTGCAGAGCTGAACACCTTACCATTGACTACCACAACCCTGAGAACTGCTGAACTTGCTTGGTTCGGGTGGCTCAGCTCAAAAGTCCAGGCAAGTGCAAAACTTGCTTGGTTTGGGTAGCAGAGCTCAAGATCCAAGGCTTGCAGAGCTGAACACTTTACCATTGACTACCGCAACCCTGAGAACTGCTGAACTTGCTTGGTTCGGGTGGCTCAGCTCATGAGCCCAGGCTTGCAGAGCTGAACACCTTACCATTGAATACCGCAACCCTGGGAAGTTCAAAACTTGCTTGGTTTGGGTAGCAGAGCTGAAGATCCTAGGCCTGCAGAGCCTGCATTATCATCAACATTGACTACCGCTTTTTTTGGCTAGGCAAATTTGACGGCACACTACAGTTATCACAGGAGGTTTGGCACGACAGTTTTTACAGGAGGTTTGGAGAAGCCCTGTAGCCTGTTCGGCTTCCCCTGGACTGCAACATTCTTGGAAGAGTGAAACGATTCCATGGATTCCCAAACCAGTTCGTCATCTGGAGAGTGACATACTATTATGTTGTGAGGTGGGGAATGAGGGGTGGGGTGAGGGGTCAGTTTTTTTTCAAGTAGCGTGCGTGATCAGTTACTATTACAACTAGGAGACTCAATTATTTCGTTTGCATCTAGAGATTTGTATTGATATCATGTACGAAGGTGACAGTGTGAGCTTCAGAGAATGTCCCAACAACGTGTGGAGACCCTTGGAAGAGTTGCGTTGTTCGGCAACATCTATTTATTATGGGGCATGCTCCATTGATAGCCTTATCTTGTCGTGAATTATTTTGTGCAAGCTGCATTGATAGCCTTATCTGTCGTTACTGCATTGATAGCCTCAGCATGGGGCACTATGCTTCATTGATTGATAGCCCCTCCGGGTCGCATTAGCGGTCGCGGTCGCTGTCAACCGCCATGTTAGCTATGTCCAGGTCAGGTAGCAGCTATATAACCTCCGAACGACAGGCTCCCTTACTACCACGCCCCACAAGGCGTTCTCGTTCCCTTGATATTGATAGCCTTTTGTTGGCGGCATGTCTGTGGGTGGGTTTAGGGTCCAGTCCGACTGAGGGTATGGGTCTACTATCCCATTATTGCTTAGGCTTCTGTGGTTTCTTTGTCTTAAACCAACTTCTATGGACCTTTGATCCCTGCTATTGGTTTAGCACACCACGTCTCCTTGAACACGTCCAGACTGCATCTAAGGGAGCTTATCGCTGCTGCACTGTTCTGGCTCCCCTGTTTCGAATTGTTCTAATTAGGGCACTTCGATGGTGGCACGGGCTAGGAGGGGATCAAGGCATGCAAGATACGTGAACAGGATTCAGGTTTGGCCAAGGGAGTCCAGAGCATTCGAGCAAGTGTTGTGTGATTTTGTGTGATTATTGAACACGTTGTGTGACAGCATGAGGAGGAGACTTATAACATTTCAACTACCAGGATTGGATTGGATTGGGCATGATTTTCAGCCCATTCAAGGCTGCTCACCGTCTTCCGATTCCATGTTCCCTCGTGCATTACCCCTGAAAACCAGGGAGTGCACTGAGCATATGAGACAGTCAGAGATTGTTGTACACAGCGTCGTGCTCTGATACTGCCTGTTTGAGTGCACCGCTATAAATAAATAGTACGTCTGATTACGAGGCGTAACGGTGGGGGGGCCAGCCCGTTTGCTTGCACTGGGGCCAACCGTCTACAAAGCTGACTGCTACTACACCTGTGTTCATGGTGCTAGAACATGTGAAGTGGGGGCGTTTATGGTTGCCGTGTATACTTATATGTATGTGTCCTCGTATGGAAGATTACAGAGATTAATGTAGTGTAGTCATTTCGGTGACTGCGTCTCCCTCAATGCACCGTGGACGGATAGGGCACGTATTGCCCTATCAGGCAGTACTGTCTTTCATGCACTGTGTGGGCTCCAACTAGATTCTACATTTTTCAATGAGAGATTCTTTTGCCTCTGGGATGCCTACTTCTTGCATCAGCAACCAATCTGTATTGTTATTGTGTGGTAAGACTATTTTTCATTCCAAGTCTTTTCTGTTTTTAGTGATGTTATGTTGTGCATGCAATTTGACGGGCATGTGGCATGTATTTTACCAGCTTCTAGAAGCGAACAATTTTGTAACGAGATTTGCCGAAGCTCACGATCTGTACTGGTAGTGCTCGTTTGCAGCCTTGCAAATCTGCTATAACTTGTTTACGTGGCTCCAGCCAGCAGTTTGGCTGCTCGCCGTCTTAGGAAGTAAAACTAATTACCAAGAAAATGTGATCATTATCAAAACAATCAAAATCTAAGTATTATTACAGATTATTATGGAAATATACTTGTATACTACCGTATAAGATCTAATATCTCCAAACATTCATGAATACTTCAACTTGAACTTCGTTACATAGCTTCAGCCAGCAATTTGGCTGCTCGCCGTCTTCGGCAGTAAAACAATTATTACCATGAAAATGTATACTCGAACAAATCATTTTTTAATATTCATGGATACACTGAGGTAAGTTCGCACGACCTTGCACTTCATTTGGATTGCGCATCAGATAATTTAGAGGAATATTTTTGCCTCCAGCTTTGGGAATCAGGTTCTGATACGGTTACTTTCCTTTCGTATTCAGGCTTCGTATTTAGGCTACGTTAGTAAATATGCGCTTTCTGCCTTCCGTGCCTTCGTGTTCTTTCCTTGACCCCCCTTTCAATTCCATTAAGGGCACCTGGAGGCGCGTCCCGAATGAAATGAAATTAATTCTGAATTCAGATGATTTTAATTGATTTTAATTTAAGTTTATTCATTTAATGTTGTGATATGTTATTTTCTTGATCCTCCTTCCAATTCCACGAACCTACAGAACTTTAACTCTGATTTTAACTTTAACTCTGATTTTAACTCGGTTACAAAGCTGCGGTCAGCAATTTGGCTGCTCCCTGTCTTAGACAGTAAAAACAAAGGAAAATGTAAACGCGAACAAATTATTTTTCGTTTTTTAAATTTAACATGCAACTTTTTGAAGTTGTGTAAGGTTATTCACATTTTCACCCCAGGAGGCCAGGAGGTGGATCTGCCGAGTGCCGACACAAGCCATCTGCGCCGAGGATTCAGATTACTTGAGTCTATGGCTAGCGCACGGAGACCCACCCTTTGAGGCGACACATATTTTAACAACAAATCAATCAATGTACTTCGTGTGAGTTTAATCGTAATCTAGCTGTCAGCGAATCACCACAAGAAACACTGACAGCTTCAGCTGATTCGTATCAACCACTACATACTAATATTGTTATTTTTGAAATTGAAATTGAAATTGTTACATCCGTGTAATACAGTTACTCACAGGACGTAAAGTAAAGGACACCACAACGTAACTTGAACTTCGTTATATGGATCCAGCCAGAACTCTGGCTGCTTCCCGTCTACTTTTTGTTCATGATGTTTATAAGTACCCCTTGATTCTGTCAGGCCACGCGCATACCGGTAGTCGGAGTGCAGTAGGGCACCAGGAAAATGTCATCATCATCTTCAACGTAGTTCATAGTCTGGCAGATTGAATGGTGTGCTACTGTGCTATATTGCGGTGATTGGCCCTAGTGCAAACTGGCTGGTCCCCTCAGCCTCACGCCTCGTAATAAGGCGTACTAAGTATTTATGCATTCATCATCATTATCTTTGTTCATTGTCTGGCAGACCAGTGCAAGTCTTCAAGCAGCCCAATCCACTTGGCATGCCCCCTGTCAGTGGGTCTCGCACGGGGGGCTTGGAATTGGAAGACGGTGAGAAGCCCATAGTCGGCTTAAAATCATGTAACAATTCAATTCAATTCAACTCAACATTTCAGGCTGATTGAATGGTATGCTAGATGGCTAGATTATCATATCAGCATCAGGGTAGTGCAGGACACAGCGTCCTGCGTCGCAGGACGCAACATGGGGAGGGTCCGTTGCGTCGCAGACGCGACATGGGAGGGTCTGTTGCGTCCCAGGCGCAGGTTCAGGATGTTGGTTACGTCGCAGACGCAGGTTCAAGATGTTGGTTGCGTCTCACCCATCAGTTGATTGGCTCACCACCACTCCATTGCCGTGGGCTAAGGGTTCTGTTGATAGATAGACGCAGCCTAATGACCTGGATGCGTCCCAGGACGCAACATACCGAATTAGGTTGCGTCCTGGGATGCAACCCCTGGGGTCCGTTTGAAGTACCCTGCTCAGCATTGCAGCTAGTCATTCCATCATACGTCCAAACAGGCTCGCCAGCCTTTAAAAATGCTAGAATCCTGTTATATATGCACCCCCCCTCGTTCTCACTCTCCTGCCCTCCCTCCCGTGGTTGTTCCTCAAGAAGGGGAGCAGTGAGCTTGTTCTATGGGCGCTTCCCTGTTTTGACAGGTAGCAGGAACGCAACGAAAGTCTTAAAAAGGCTAAACACATATTCCAACTGTGCTCCCCCATCGTCTACACCCATGGTACCTCTCTCCTGCCCTCCCTCCCGTGGTTGCTCCTCAAGAGGTTGCTTGTCAAGAAGGTTGCTACCAGTACCCAATAGGTTGATCCTCAATAGGTACCTCCTCAAGGGGTTGAACCTCAAGGGGTGTATCCTGAAGAGGTACCCCCTCAAGAGGTTGCTTGTTAAAAAGATTGCTGATGGTACTCACTAGGTTGATCCTCAAGAAGGTTGCTAATGGTACTCGTTAGGTACCTTGAGGTTTTTCTCCTCAATAGGTTGCTTGTCAAGAAGGTTGCTACCAGTACTCAATAGGTTGATCCTTAAGAGGTACCTCCTCAAGGGGTTGCTCCTCAAGAGTTACCTCCTCAAGGGGTTGACCCTCAAGAGGTACCCCCTCAAGAGGTTGCTTGTCAAGAAGGTTGCCACTGCTACTCATTAGGTTGATCCTCAACAGGTACCTCAAGGGGTTGCTCCTCAATGGGTTGCTTGTCAACAAGGTTGCTACCGGTTATTAATAGGTACCTCCTCAAGGGGCTGATCCTCAAGAGGTACCCCCTCAAGAGGTTGCTCGTCAACAGGCACCTCCTCAAGAAGCGGAGTGGTGAGCTCATCCTGGGTGCCCTTCCCTGTTTTGACAGATAGGAGGTATGCAAAGAAAGCCACATAGAGAACACAAAGAACACAAACAACTGAGATCCAAACTGGTGACATCAACTTTTGGCTGACTACCTGATAGGCTGCTGATGCATTGATCCCCACAACGATGATAGTGATGGACCACATGAGCCATGTGTCTAACTTCTTGTTCACGAATTCTCCCATGACAGCTCGAGAAGAGGTCATCGTGATAAGCTGTTTTTGCAATAAATAAAAAGGGGGAAAAGGTTAGTCGTTGCTTGGGAGAAGTATGGGTTGGTTCAAGTATGGCGTCATAGCTTGGGTCAATTATTTTTGCAACAAAAAATATGAGGGGAAAAAGGTTAGTCGTTGCTTGGGTCAATTATTTTTGCAACACAAAAAGATGAGGGGAAAAATTTTAGTCCTTGCTTGAGTCAATTATTTTTGCAACAAAAAAATATGAGGGGAAAAGGTTAGTCGTTGCTTGGGATAAGTATGGTTTGGTTCAACTATGGTGCTGTTTAACACCACGCCCCTCCAGGCTTTATCTTTTTTATGGCGCTGTTGCTTGGGTCAACTATGGCCATTGTCTTCCTTCATCTATGGCCTGCCTGTATGTATGTTAGTCCAGGGGTAGGCCAAATAGGCTAAAGGGACTTGCCCAACCGTATAGGAAGGGCTTAAAAAAGAACAAGCACTTATGAACTGAGCCCCAAACAATCGTTTACACGATGGGGGCCCTGAGCTCGTGCTACAGTGATAATTTAATCCTACAATTTTAATAAATGTCTATGACAATTAAAATAAAACTGGTATTGCACACAAAGAAGAGAAATATTTAGGCTTGAAAGAGATTAGCGGTTGAAGTGCGGAAATAGTTAAGGCTCGAAACCCGCTTGAAAGTACAAGAAAGCAGTTGATGCACGGAAATATTTAGGCTTGAAAGTACAAGAAAAGCGGTTGATGCGCGGAAATATTTAGGCATGAAAGTACAAGAAAAGCGGTTGATGCGCGGAAATATTTAGGCTTGAAAGTACAAGAAAAGCGGTTGATGCGCGGAAATATTTAAGCATGAAAGTACAAGAAAAGCGGTTGATGCGCGGAAATATTTAGGCATGAAAGTACAAGAAAAGCGGTTGATGCGCGGAAATATTTAAGCATGAAAGTACAAGAAAAGCGGTTGATGCGCGGAAATATTTAGGCTTGAAAGTACAAGGAAAGCGGTTGATGCGCGGAAATATTTAGGTTTGAAAGTACAAGAAAAGCGGTTGATGCGCGGAAATATTTAGGCTTGAAAGTAAAGGAAAGCGGTTGATGCGCGGAAATATTTAAGCTTGAAAGTACAAGAAAAGAGGTTTATGCGAGGAAATATTTAGGCTTGAAAGAGAAAAGCAGTTGCTGAGAAAGCTGGAGTAGTGGATATATATTATTTTTGCTAGCCCCTTTCAGTGATATACAATGGTCTAGTGATAGACCAGATAGCTTGAGGATGAAGAGTCGGGGGTTCGACTCCCCCTTCGGTCGCTCTTGGCGTTGCAGGTCGTTGCCAACCGCGATGGTAGCTTGTCCAGTTGAGGTAGAAGACCGCTCCCCACCCGCGTACGACGGGCTCCCCTAACACCACGACCCACCAGGCGTTATCATCACCTTATTTTTGCTCAAACCATGTTGGCTGGAGGTCAGTGGAGGACATGAGGCGAGCTGTGTCGAGGATGGCATAAGACTGGAATAGCATGCCTCATCATTATCTGACTATATGTACGCGTGTATGTAGGGTGAGGCAAAGCGGATAGATCAATATAGCGTCTAGATCTAATATATTATTACCACGACATAAATGGATTTTGAACTTGAACTTGAACTTGGTTACAGATCTGTACCATGAAGCAAATGTGGAAAAAGTAGCAGCAGAGCTTGTCGGTGGTTGGCCCCAGTGCAAGCACACGGCCAGGCCCCCTCAACCTCGCACCTTGTGATAATAAGTACTATTAATTTAGCAGAAAGGAGAGTTGACACTCACCGGCACAAGAGCAAAGGGTAGCTGGACAGACTGCAGAAGATTGAGGCTTTGATTCAAGGTATCAAGCTCGGTCCCCGTGGACTGGTAATACAGAGCCACGAAGATTGTTGGCACGATGGCGATGCCCCGTGTCAACGTGACACGAGCCATCGCAGAAATCTGGAGATGAAGCAAATTCAAATGGAGAGGGTCATGGTTGGTGGTAGGTGGTAAGGAGTTGGTGGTAGGTGTTGGTAAGGAGTTGGTGGTAGTGGTAGGTTGGTGGTAGGTTGGTGGTGGTAGGTTGGTGGTGGTAAGGAGTTGGTGGTAGATTGGTGGTGGTAAGGAGTTGGTGATAGGTGGTGGTAAGGAGTTGGTGGTAGTGGTGGGTTCGTGGTAGGTGTTCTTGTTGGTGGTGGTAGTAGTAGGTGGTGGTGGTGGTGGTAGTGGTGGTAGTGGCAGGTTGGTGGCAGGTTGGTGGTGGTAAGGAGTTGGTGGTAGTGGTAAAAGGGGTGGGATGACTGGGAATTAATGAGCCATTCATCCAATCATTCTTTGTTTCGTACACTCATGCACTTATTCACTCTCTCATCGATTAATTCAGTCAGTCAGACAGCCATTCGTTCAGTCACTCATTCAGTCAGTCCGCAAGTCATTCACTCATTCAGTCAGTCAATGAATGAATCAGTCAATCAATCAGCCCCCGCATTTTCACAACAAGCTGTGCACCTTTAAGTCAATCAATCGGTCAATCAATCAGTCAATCAACCTCAGCACTTTCACAACAAGCTGCTCAGCTTCAAGTACATCAATCAGTCAATCAATCAGTCAATCAATCAGTAAATCAACCTCAGCACTTTCACAACAAGCTGCTCACCTTCAAGTCAAGGTAGCCTGCCATCACAAACTGGCCGGTATACGTCCCCTGTGAGCATGCATTATCAGGTCTTTAGATTCATGTTGCAGTTTGAAAGATTACCCAGACCTATTGGTCAAAGATCGGCTTGTTGAAAGCTATAGTGTAGCGCGCGTGCGGCATCAGGTCTTTAGATTCATGTTGCTGTTTGAAGATTACCCAGACCTGTTGGCCGAGCATATAAGCTCGTTGAATGCTACAGTGTAGCGTGTTTGCAACATCAGGTCTTTAGATTCATGCTGCAGTTTGAAAGATTACCCAGACCTACTGGTCAAGGATAGGCTTGTTGAAAGCTACAGTGTAGCGCGCGTGTGGCATCAGGTCTTTAGATTCATGCTGCAGTTTGAAGATTACCCAGACGTATTGGTCAAGAATAGGCTTGTTGAAAGCAGTGCGCTAGGCTAGTTGAAAGCAGTACTGCTAGTAGAATAGGCTAGTTGAAAGCAGTACTGCTAGTAGAATAGGCTAGTTGAAAGCAGTACTGCTAGTAGAATAGGCTAGTTGAAAGTGTGGCCTACAACATGTAAGGGCAAGCTACCTATGGACAGTGACAGTTTTTTCAAATCTGAAAGTGGGTTTTTTCTAGCTTTATGGTTTCAGGCCTCCTCCAGGGTAAGCGTTTTAGTGGTTTTTGTAGCTTTTTGTAGCTTTTGGGGGCCACTTGGGCAAAATAAAAAAACACATTTTTTGTTTTTTACTTTTTTATAGCGATAATTTCTCCAAAACGGGGTAAAACTTGCGATCGCTATTTATAGCAGAAAAAATATTCCTGCCTCTGGACTGTAGACAACAAAACGCGACTATACATAATCCCTCTGAGGCTTCCAACAAAAATAACATCCATCTGCATCCATCCACAAATTAGTGCGCGCTTTCCACATTATATAGGGGGCTAGACCAGTGCCAGATCTATGTTTAGCTCTGTACCATACACGTATACTCTGTACCATATTCTCGTCCGAGCCCTAAAGCACTGAATAGAGATATATGTATTAACTCACCGTCATGGTACTGCTCTGTCCCGCAGCAAGTAAGCCCAGAGCCCAGATGATGACCATAGCTGGACCATAGGTCTGAGGGATAGGAGTGATAAGTGGAGGCATCAGTTATGTTGAAGGTTCACCTTGCTGAATGAAACAAATGGCACAGCAACCAACGCAAATATGCATGACATTACATTGCATTACATTACATTGCATTACATTGCACTACATTGCATTGCATTACATTGCATTACATTACATTGCATTACATTGCATTATCTTGCATTACATTGCATTACATTACATTATCTTGCATTACATGACATTATCTTGCATTATCTTGCATTACATTGCATTACATTGCATTACATTACATTGCATTACATAACATTACATTGCATTGCATTACATTGCATTATCTTGCATTACATTACATTATCTTGCATTGCATTGCATTACATTACATGACATTATCTTGCATTACATTACATTGCATTACATTGCATTACGTAACATTACATTGCATTATCTTGCATTACATTGCATTATCTTGCATTGCATTGCATTTCATTACATGACATTATCTTGCATTATCTTGCATTACATTGCATTACATTACATTGCATTACATTGCATTACATAACATTACATTACATTGCATTACATTGCATTATGTTGCATTACATGACATTATCTTGCATTGCATTACATTACATGACATTATCATGCATTATCTTGCATTACATAACATTACATAACATTGCATTACATTGCAATACATAACATTACATTACATTGCATTACATTGCATTATCTTGCATTGCATTACATTGCATTACATTGCATTACATTGCATTACATTGCATTACATTGCATTACATTGCATTACATTGCATTACATACCATTGCATTACATTGCATTATCTTGCATTACATTGCATTACATTACATTGCATTACATTGCATTACATTGCATTACATTGCATTACATTGCATTACATTGCATTACATAACATTACATTACATTGCATTACATTGCATTATCTTGCATTACATTGCATTACATTGCATTACATTGCATTACATTGCATTACATTGCATTACATTACATTACATTACATTGCATTACATTGCATTATCTTGCATTACATGACATTATCTTGCATTGCATTGCATTACATTACATGACATTATCTTGCATTATCTTGCATTACATAACATTACATTACATTGCATTACATTGCAATACATAACATTACATTACATTGCATTATCTTGCATTACATTGCATTACATTACATTGAATTACATTGCATTACATTGCATTACATTGCGTTATCTTGCATTACATTGCATTACATACCATTACATTACATACCATTACATTACATACCATTACATTACATTGCATTACATTGCATTATCTTGCATTACATTACATTGCATTACATTGCATTACATTGCATTACATTGCATTACATTGCATTACATTGCATTACATAACATTACATTACATAGCATTACATTGCATTACATTGCATTGCATTGCATTGCATTACATTGCATTGCATTACATTGCATTACATTGCATTACATTGCATTACATTGCATTACATTGCATTACATTACATTACATTACATTGCATTGCATTACATTGCATTATCTTGCATTACATTGCATTACATGACATTATCTTGCATTATCTTGCATTCTCTTGCATTACATTGCATTATCTTGCATTACATTGCATTATCTTGCATTACATTGCATTACATGACATTATCTTGCATTATCTTGCATTATCTTGCATTACATTGCATTACATTGCATTATCTTGCATTACATTGCATTACATGACATTATCTTGCATTATCTTGAATTATCTTGCATTACATTGCATTATCTTACATTACATTGCATTACATGACATTATCTTGCATTATCTTGCATTACATTGCATTACATTGCATTACATTGCATTACATTGCATTACATTGCATTACATTGCATTACATTGCATCACATTGCATTATCTTGCATTATCTTGCATTACATTGCATTACATGACACTATCTTGCATTATCTTGCATTACATTGCGTGCACGGAATAATACATGTGCACTCATTCACGACGAGGTGGATGGCCGTTAGACCGACGTGTCCTCAGTCATAGTTATACATGTATCTTGCAATGACCTTTCATCTATGCGATCTGATCGAGCCATTACATGGCATTCATGGCAATGAGCGGAACAGGAATATTGCAGGCGGGTAACTCTTACGACGATGTATCACAAAACCTTGCGGATCTATTACTCAGGCAGCAGATTAAGAGGTATATGAGACGCAAAACAGATCACTAACCTTAGTTTGAGTGACATTACAACTTATTGCATCTCGCCAACTATGCACGAAAGCTTCTACACAAGTAGAACTGATTCATAAGCTTATAACACACGGGATCACATATCAGGACACAGGACCACAGGGGAGCCATCTTTGCGCCAGTCACAGTCGGGCAGGAGCTTGCATTACATTGCAGGATCTTTGCATTACATTGCATGACAGGACATTATCTGCATTAATGCATTACAGTGCAGTAGCTTGCAGGACATTACATGACAGGAAAGTGGCGGGCGGAGCGGGCGGAATGACAGGAGCGGGCATTACATTGGCATTACATGACATTCATCTTGCATTAGCTGCATTACAATTGCATTACATTGCATTAATCTTGCATTCATTGTATTACAACATGACATTATCTTGCATTTCTTGCCATTCCATTGCGTTATCCCCTTGGCATTACATTTCAGTACATGACATTACTGCATTATCTTGCATTAACTTGCTTACTTGCATTCCATTGCTTATATTGCATTAACCAGTGCATACACCCAGAACCCCACTAAACCTCCCACCCCCCACAATACCACCGTCTACATAAACACTGCGCAATCTGAAGGTCATAGCAGACATGAACACGGAAGTAGGTACAATTGAACTCGAACGTTGGATTACCGGCATCCACCAGCAATTTTGCCTGCTGCCCGTCTTTCAGCAGGTAAAACATTATTAACAAAAAGGGTAAATTCGAAAACGTGCTGAAACACATATTTCTCCATTTATCTTCTTCTGCTTAAACCACTCGACGAGCACGATCCACTTCTTTTTCTTCTTCTTTTTCTTCTTCTTTTTTTATATTTGAAGGAGGACAAAGCAAAAGGATATAGCTAAACGGGACTGTAAGGATGGGTGAGGCAAATGTCCAGCCAATACGTTAAGGATGCCCCGTTTTTTAACCCAATGGCCAACTCCGCCTTGATATCTTGGATGCGTATATATAAAATCAATGCTGCTAATATTTGAGCCCCGGGTTGTTCGACGAATCTCCGAGATGACAACCCCACATTCTTATAATGTGAGGTCAAAGGAAGTAGGAGTAAGTCACGATGGGGGTTCTTGCCGCGGGCCTCTGCTTTAGGCGCTCCATACAGGACACCAGTTCCCACATAAACCACCTGACGGTGGCTGGTTCACGGCCACAAAGTGCATAACAGCGACGGACACGGCAACTGCCTGTGTCGCACATACATACATTGTACAGTCGGTCGTATCCACTATATAACGATACATGCCACGTTGCCACAGTGCATAATATGATCGAAAGGAAGCATACCCTGGAGCACATTCCAACAATAGCAAAATATAGAAATAGCCATACAACAAGGTGCACGTTCCACATGAGCAGAAACCTATAGAATACTACATGGCACGTTCCCATGCAAATATAGAAATACATACATGCACGTTCCACATGCAAAATGCATACATACATACATGCACGTTCCACATGCAAAATATAGAAATAAATACACAAATGCATGTCTCACGGACAACAGCCCCTTGACACTGAATGCTTAGACATAGGGTCACTTCAAATAGAATGTGGGAGGAACATTACCGACTATAGGGATGAAGTTCTCTAAACCTAAAAATGTGGCACACGTCACTCAGCTAAATGTCACACACGTAACACGATATTAGCGCGCGTCACCCCGCACCCCCACACCACCCGCACCCCACACCCTTTTCTCCCGACCCGGCAGCCAAATGCCTTTCCCTTGTGACTAACCAGATTGCTTCCAGTGCTGCTATCCAGTCCTGAATGATTGCACCCCGCACCATCCTGGTTAAGGCGCACACCAGGTTGCCCCAACCCCAACCGCTGCACCCTACCCCCCCCTCTGTCCCTAACCCGTCCCCCCCCGGACGGCCCACACCCTCACCCGCACGGGCTCGGCAGGCACCGACCCCCCACCCACGCCCAATCGCCCCACACCACCTCCGCACCCCCACCCAGAGTCCACCCACACCAGTTTGCAACCACCCACCCGCAAACCACCCCACTCCATTGCCCCCCCCACCCCGCACCCGCCACAATCATCCGCACCCCCACCTCCACCCCACAGCTTAGTTGCCCCCACCCCCCACAACCTGTCCAACACCAGTTTCCTCCCCCCCGCCCCCCCCCCCCGCCCCCAGCCCCCACCCCCCGCACACCCCACCCCCCCCGCGCCACCCCACCCTGATACCCCCACTCCCAGTCTCCACTCAGGGTCCCCCCAAAGTTTAAGTACGGCCCATGATGTTTTATTATTTGTATATTTTCATGTGAAAGATTTGTGATAGTTGCGAATCACTTGTGTATCTGGGGCTGCAGTTGGGCCGTTTTACAATTATTTAATGATGTGGTGCATGGCCAATCCCTTTTGCTGGGTCTGATCTCCATTGATATTCCCCATGCCTCAATTTGCATGTAAATTAGCTATGTCCCGTTAACACACAACAAACCAAGGGTGGCCTTAAACGTACAAGGAATCGGACCCAAGTTCAAGCCTAGGTGGGTGCACATGTGCCTGTTTGGGGAATACATGGAGTACACATCCCCTATGAGGTAGAGGGCGGGTTGCAAGGTGTGCAACATAGTGCCATGTACTTGCAGATGATATGCCCACAGACACCTTGCCTAGGCACCACCTCCCATTAAGGCTTGCCTATGTGGGGAGTGCTTCCTGGTCCCCATGAGGCCTACTAGACCTTCCCCCCTACATTAAGTGGTAACCCTATCTCCCCCAGTATGCTTTGTGCAGCTACCTAGACAAAGCTTGCCAACTGGTTCCGATGACTTTAACCATTTGAACCGGCGCACCCCCGTGAATAATCACCAGTCCTGCTCTGACCCGAGTTCCGTCTCGCTCCACCACCGAGCCTGGCCTTAGACTGGAGCTTTCCTGAGAAAATCAATTAAAGTTCCGCCTGCACGGGCAAGTACTCGTGGCTAGGATGACAGTAAATGCGGAAGATGAAATTCCCGAAAGCGTCGGTGCCCTTACAGTAAACAGTGGCTCGCAGGCCTCAAGCCTGCGCGCCCTATCACACACACCACTCTCTTCCCCCCCCCCCTACAACCCCCCCACACCACAATGTGTCCACCTCATCAATGGCCGGTCCCACCACTTCCCCACCCCCCACGCTCTATACTCGACTCCCCGACACTACAGCTGCACACCCCACACGCTACACACTCATACGAAATCGTACGCCACCAACCTACACGACGCTAGCAGGACATTCTCACGGGTCAATCCCCCTCACCCCCACCCCCCCACACCCACACCTCGTCACAACACCGTCGCTTCCCACACCCCCTCCCCCGCCCCCACACAGCGAGGGAGAAAGTCCAACTGATACGGTCTCCCCCCCATACCCCCGCCAACCCTCACCCACACGCATAAAAGTGTTAGAGAGAGCCCAAAACACACAAACACACACTCTCAGTCTCTCCCGGCTCTACCGATGACAATTACCCCCCCCCCCCAGAACCAACTTCCCCCCCCCATACCCCCCCCCCCCCCACCCCCCCCCCACGACACACCACCACACTTCCCCCCCCCCCCCACACACACCACTTCCTCCCCCTCATCCCCCCCCCCCCCCCCACACCCACACAAACACAACCACTTCCCCCCCTACCCCGCCCCCCCCCCCCCCCCCCACACCCACACACCACACCACTTCCCCCCCCATCACCCCACCCCCCCCCCCCCCCCACCCCCCCCCCCCCACACAACTCGCTTCTCCTCCCCCCCTAACCCCCCCCCCCCCCCCCACCACACACCACACCCCAAACCACTTCCTTCCCCCCCCTACCCCCCACCCCCCCCCCCCCCCACACACACAGACACACGCACCTTTCCTAAGCACAGACTAGTTGTGCCCCCCCCACCCCACACAAGTTGCTCCACCCCACCCCACCCACCCCTCTCCTCGAAACCGAACACCCAACCCACCCACACCCCCACCACACCAGTTTTCCTCCACACCTCTGCTCCGCACATCCCCACACTCCAAACACCGGTTCCTCGCACTCACAACGTTCCCCCCCCCCCCCCCCCCCCCCCCCCCCCCCCGCACCTTTCCTAGGTACAGCCAGCGTTTTCAAGTCCAATGTCAGGGACCTTTTCCTGGCCTGAGAATCCAGCAGCAAAGACGGCCACCACAAACATGTTGATGAAAATGGCTGCCTGCATATGTATGTAGATATGTATATAAATGTCCGCTGTTTTGCATATGAATATATAAACAAATAAAGTGATATGTGTATAAACAAATAAAGTGATGTGTATATAAACAAACTAAGTGATATGAATAGCAATGAACTCCTTGTTGTTGCTTTCTTTGACCTATCTGCACCTCGAATTTGGGAATTCTGAAACTTTGGCCTGGTGAATGAACAAATAACAAACTTTATGTATAAACAAATAACGTGATATGTATAGCAATGAACTCCTTGCTGTCTTTGACCTATAGCCTATGTGCACCTCGGATTTGAGAATTTGGTTTGAGAATTCTGAAATTTGGCCTGAGAATTTTGAGAATTTGGCCTGAGAATTCTGAAATTTCGGCCTGAGAATCGAGAAGTCTGACAATCCAGCAGCAAAGAATGCCACCACAAGCAGTTTGATGCAAATGGCTGCCTGCATATGTAGGGAACGGCAACCAATAGAATTGTTTGAAAAACTAATATTAATTATTAATATTATAGTGTCACAATAAAATTGTTTTTCAAAGAAATTCGAAATTCTGGTGAGACAGCTCGTCTGACTAATATTATATATTATTATTTATTCTCTAATAACATATATATTATATTATATATCATTATTTATTCTCTAATAACATAATTCATTCTCTATATAACATAGCCGTTCCCTATGCATATGTATGTAAATAAACAAATTAAGTGATACGTATAGCAATGAACTTCTTGTCGTTGCTGTCTTTGACCTAAAGCCTAATTGCACCTCGTATTTGAGAATTTGGCCTGAGAATTTTGAAATTTGGCCTGAGAATCGATAAGTCTGAGTTTTCAGCAACCTGGCCTGAAGGAGTTATATGCAGCGTCGCCTGCGACGCTAAAAATGGCGGAGAGTGATCGCGACAGAGCGACAGGCGGCAACGGAAGCGAGTTAGTTACGAGACCGTTTGCTCACGTGTCAGACTTCATCACGGTCAGACGGTCAGACGGTCAGACGAACAAATGGGTAAACATGGGGGCTCCCGCCCCCTTGAAGAGGGGGCTCCGCCAAAAATGGAGGTGCGAACTACGAACAACGAGACCCAAATCCAGATCATCCCCTGAATGGCTCTAATGTAGGTTGCAGTTTCTTGTTGTTGCTGTCTTTGACCTTATACCAATTCAGGGGATGAACTGGACAAACGTTTCGTACTTCGTCGAGAATTCTCGATAATTCCAGGCCAAATTGTTGAGAATTCTCGGATTTCCAGGCCATAATTCTCGACGAAGCACTAAGTACGAGTTCTCGCGGAAATGTTTTGCCCAGTCCATCCCCTGAATTGCTATAATGTATATTACAGTCCAGGGTTAGCCAAAGATAGTAGAGTGATAGCCTTGTTATTGTTGTTGTTATTGTTATTGTGTGACTTGAAGCTGACACAATCGACTGTCCAGAACTGCTGAAGCATTTGAGTGTAGTACAGTCGCTGGCTCAGGGAGCTGCCCAGAAGCTGCTAAGAAAAGCCTACAAGAAAAGCCCTATCGCGCACCACGAGGGAAAGAGCAGACTCTATGCAAAAGTAGTTAAGAGCCTCCTTCTTAGTTGCCGTAGTGGTTGTCAGGAGCTTGCGTGACTGGACCAGCGCACTATGGAGGTAGATGTTGTGCGGCATGATGTTGGAGCCAAAGAGGGCGACGGCCTGCAGGAGTGGGTGTGGGCTTGGGTAGATGTTGTGGGTGTGGCTATATGTCATGGGGAGAAGTGGATGTGGGTGTGGGTAGATGTGCGGCATGATGTTGGAGCCAAAGAGGGCGACGGTGTGCAGGTGTGTGGGTTTGTGTGTGTGTGTGAGTGGGGAGGGGGTAGATGTTGTGCGGCATGATGTTGGAGCCAAAGAGAGCGACGGCCTGCAGAGTACAATAAGATAGGGAGCATTATCGGTGACTAGGGATGTCAATATCATGCTGGTCCCCAAGATAATCAGGCGATTTTGTACTATATCATACAATATATTGTCCGATATATTGATATATTGATATATATATATATATATATATCATTTGTCAATATGTACATATATAAAATGTCAATACATACATATGTCATATGTCAATATATATAAATACGATATGCCTATACGCTATTGTACTTTACAACCCTATCATTGGCAGGTGTAGGTAAAATCCACACTTGCAATTAGGGATTTGCCCCAGTGGATTGTATGTATAGCGCCCAGGATTCTATATTTGATCATTTAGTATTGGTGGCGGACATTTTTCCCCCTTCATATGCCAGTTGGATTCCACCAAAGCAACTCCAACCCCACCCCCCTGACAACCCCTAATATGTTGAGGCTACATTTTAAAATATTTTCCCCAAATCAAACCCACCCCCCTGACAACCCCTAATATTTGTAGGCTACATTTTTAAAATAGTTCCACTAAAGCTGCCCCAACCCCAACCCCAACCCCCTGATAACCCCTAACAGTTTTAGGGAACATTTTTAAAATAGTTCCACTAAAGCTGCCCCAACCCCAACCCCCTGATAACCCCTAACAGTTTTAGGGAACATTTTTAAAATAGTTCCACTAAAGCTGCCCCAACCCCAACCCCAACCCCAACCCCCTGATAACCCCTAACAGTTTTAGGGAACATTTTTAAAATAGTTCCACTAAAGCTGCCCCAACCCCAACCCCCTGATAACCCCTAACAGTTTTAGGCTACATTTTTAAAATATTTCATTAAAGCAAACCCACCCCCCTGACAGCCCCTTATATATTTAGGCTACATTTTAAAATATTCCCACCAAACCCCAACCCCACCCCCCCCTTATAACCCCTAATATATTTAGGCTACATTTTAAAATATTCCCACCAAACCCCAACCCCACCCCCACCCCCCTGACAACTCCTGATATTTCTAGGCTTTTTTTATATTTTCAGCAAATCAGCCCCAACCCCAACGTCCTGACAACCCCTGATATTTGCAGGCTACGTGATGTACCTGCTTCAAAACATATTCGAACATGTATATGTATATATGTATCCATTTAAATCCAAATCATCTGCCGAATTGCTATAAACTTAAGACTGGCACATACATGCAACTGTGACTAAATATTTTTATGTATTCATCTATTTTAAACTTCTGACAGGCACATCCTTGCAACTGGAACTTTACGTATGTATTTATTTATTTTCTTTTAAACTTACGACCGGCACATCCATGCGACTGGAAATGTATATATATGTACCGGTATATACATATATAAATGTATATATATATATCTTTTTTTTTTTTTTTGAACTTACGACAGGCACATCCTTGCGGGAGAGTGTAGGGACCAAGAACCCATACGCCACTGAAGCCAGGGGAACTTGAGCCTTCACAAACATGACTCCAAACGAGCCAATCATGATGGAGATGAGAAAGCCAAAGAACAACTCCAAGTAGCGAATCTGCAATCGGCAACAATGTTAAGGGAAATGCTAAGTTAGTTAAAAAGTGGATGTGCCACAATCGGCGACTATTCTCGTGCCTGAATGAGTACTCCCAGCCACACTGGCTTATGCCTTTCACGCATTCAGCCAATTACCAGCACTTACTGGCAAATCTGCAATCCGCAACAATGCGTAGGGATAGGCTAAGTTAGTTAAAAAGTGGATGTGCCACAATCGGCGACGACTCTCGTGCCCCAATGAGTACTCCCAGCCACACTGGCTTATACCTTTCATGCATTCAGCCAAAATCCAGCATTAAGTAGCGAATCTGCAATCTGCAACAATGTGTAGGGAAAGGCTAAGTTAGTTAATATAAGTGGATGAATAATATTAGTGAATGTTAGTAAATATTAGACGGCCGAGCCGTCTCACAAGATTTTTGTTTATTTTTGAAAAACAATGTGAAATTTTAATAATAATAAATAGTATGCCTTATTACGAGGCGTGAGGTTTAGGGGGCAGCCTGTTTGCTTGCACTGGGGTCAACATCCAAACACTTTAACAATATTATTTAATATAGGCTTTCCAAACAATAATACTGGTAGCTGTTCCCTAAGAATGTGAAGTGAATCAAACATGAATAGGGAACGGCAACTAATATAAGTGTTTGAAAAACTAATATTAACTAATATTATTATAGTGTCACAATAATATTTGTTTTTCAAATACATTCAAAATTCTGGCGAGACGGCTCGTCAGTCCATATTAACTAACAGTAACTTATATGATTCATTCACTAATATAACCTAGCTTAGCCTTTCCCTAAACATGAATCCAAACGATCCAATCACGATGGAGATAAGAAAGTCAAAGAACAACTCTAAACACGTTCTTTTTTGGCTACCCGTGGCAGCTTCCCGCCAGCCCCATTATCCAGGCACTGGGTCAAACCTAAAGCTAGTAGCTGCATTGGAATGCCTGCCATGTCAGCTTTCAGAGGCACTAGCTAGCTTCAGGTTTGGCCCAAGGACAGGGATAGGGAGCTGACTAGAAGCTGCTACGCATAGCCCCAAAAAGAAACAGTGACTCCAAGTAGGGAATCTGCAAATCGTAACAAGGTAAAGTGAATGGCCGTCAATCATGATGGTGGACATGAGTAACCAAAGAAAAACTCCCAACTAGCGAATATGCGTTCCTTAACAATGCAAAAATTGAAAAATTGAAATTGAAGTGAATGGACGTAGATAATGATGAGAAACCAAAGAAAAACTCCCAACTAGCTAATAGGCGATCCTTTCCAATGCAAAAATTGAAAATTTGAACTTGAAGTGAATGGACGTGGATAATGATGAGAAAAAAAAGAAAAAAAAACTCCCAACTAGCGGATATGCAATGCGCAACAAGGTAAAGTGAATGGACGTCAATCATGATGGTGGAGATGACAAAACAAAGAGCGCTCCCAACTAGTGTATCTGCTATCCTTGACAATGCGCAGTGAAAGGTTGGCAATGCAGATCTGAGCCAAATTTTGACCCCCTCACCTTAAAGCTGAATAATAGATCTCATATTTTGATATTTAAACCCCCAAACTGGTGTTACGGTGGTGGTGATGGTACTGGTGTGACGGTGGTGGTGCTGGTACTGGTGGGGAGGTGCTGGTGCTGGCTCTGATGCTGATGTAACGGTGGTGGTGATGGTACAGGTGTGACGGTGCTGGTGCTGGTGCTGGTGCTTTGGTGCAGGGCTTCTCTTTTTGGGGTTTATTTGCAGCTTCTAGGCAGCTCCATGAGCTAGCCACTGTGTTAACCCTTGATATAACAGCACTTCTGGACAGCTGATCGTGTCAGCACCACTGGGTTGCATCAGGTTTGGCCGTATAGCCAGTCAGGGGAGCTGCCTAGAAGCTGCTGCTTGTAGCTGAAAATAGAAGCTATGCTTTGGAGGAGTGTGGGAGCTTAGCACAAGCAAGCATGTGCTGCAGGGTGAACGTGTCTGTTTACTCAGGTCCAACACCAGTACCGGAACTGTTGGCTAGGTACACACTTCCAAGCCCAGGCATGAGTGCAACTGTGTTCTCTATTTCAGATTTCTGTAATCCAGGTTGAGTAGCTGCTTGGGCTACTCAAGCCTGATTTCAGGATTGTGGCGCAGCACGGTA
Source organism: Chlamydomonas sp. ICE-L (assembly GCA_013435795.1). NCBI lineage: Eukaryota > Viridiplantae > Chlorophyta > Chlorophyceae > Chlamydomonadales > Chlamydomonadaceae > Chlamydomonas > Chlamydomonas sp. ICE-L. The sequence goes on along the minus strand of JACBWV010000610.1, from coordinate 123,486,936 downwards.
TAGGGCGGAGCGTGAAGCGCGGATCCCCAGGGGGTTCTGGCGGCAGCGCGTTGCACTGGGGTCGCATTGAGTCGGTCAATCAGCAACCCTCCACACACACAATAAAGTGTTCAAAGCCCATGTATGAGTACAACATAGATGAAGAGGTCAATGTAACTTTCAACCACGGAATGAACAGAAAACTGCCCCAATCCTTTCAATGAGCAGGAGGGCGAATGAGTCTAAGGCCCCCTGGAAATTGTGGTATGGGCTTGTCTTAGTTCAACACTGGCCTGCCTATGCCAATGCCAATGCCAATGTAATGTAATAAGTCCAACCTACCCCAAACCTTTCAATGAACAGGAGGGCGAATGAGTCCAAGGCGGTGATCAAGACTCCGGCCCACAGCGGGACCCGTCCTCCAGAGAGCAACAGGATAGCGATGGCTGATCCGATCACCTCTTGGATGTCTACACACAAGAAAATTGAAAATTGTTACTCCTGGTCTGTGTGTGGGTGTGTGCTTGTGTGGGTGTGATAGCGATGGCTGATCCAATCACCTCTTGGATGTCTACGCACAAGAAATTTGAAAAATGTTACTCCTGGTCTGTGTGTGTGTGCTTGTGTGAGAGTGATAGCGATGGCTGATCCGATCACCTCTTGGATGTCTACGCACAAGAAATTTGAAAATTGTTACTCCTGGTCTGTGTGTGTGTGTGTGTGTGTGTGTGTAATAGCGATGGCTGATCCGATCACCTCTTGGATGTCTACGCACAAGAAAATTGAATTCACACACGGTGTGTGTGTGTGTTTGTGTGTGTGATAGCGATGGCTGATCCAATCACCTCATGGATGTCTACGCACAAGAAAATTGAATTCACACGCGGTGTGTGTGTGTGTTTGTGTGTGTGATAGCGATGGCTGATCCAATCACCTCATGGATGTCTACGCACAAGAAAATTGAATTCACACACGGTGTGTGTGTGTGTTTGTGTGTGTGATAGCGATGGCTGATCCAATCACCTCATGGATGTCTACGCACAAGAAAATTGAATTCACACACGGTGTGGTGTGTGTGTTTGTGTGTGTGATAGCGATGGCTGATCCAATCACCTCATGGATGTCTACGCACAAGAAATTGAATTCACACACGGTGTGTGTGTGTGTTTGTGTGTGTGATAGCGATGGCTGATCCAATCACCTCATGGATGTCTACGCACAAGAAAATTGAATTCACACACGGTGTGTGTGTGTGTTTGTGTGTGTGATAGCGATGGCTGATCCAATCACTCATGGATGTCTACTCACAAGAAAATTGAATTCACACACGGTGTGTGTTGTGTGTTTGTGTGTGAGATAGCGATGCTGATCCAATCACCTCATGATGTCCCTACGCACAAGAAAATTGAATTCACACAAGGTGTGTGGTGTGTGTTGTGTGTTGATAGCGATGGCTTGATCAATCACCTCATGGATGTGTCTAACGCACAAGAAAATTGAATCACACACGGTGTGTGTGTGTGTTTGTGTGTGTGATAGCGATGGCTGATCCAATCACCTCATGGATGTCTAACGAACAAGAAAATTGAATTCACACACGGTGGTGTGTGTGTGTTTGTGTGTGTGATAGCGATGGCTGAATCCAATCACCTCATGATGTCGAACGCACAAAACATTGAATTCCACACACGTGTGTGGTGTGTTGTGTGTGTGATAGCGATGGCTTGATCCATCACCTCATGATGTCTACGCACAAGAAGAATTTGAATTCACACACGGGGTGTGTGTGTGGTTTGTGTGGGTGAGAGCCGATGGCTGGTCCAACACCCTCATGATTCTACACACACGAATTGAATTCACAACACGGAGTGTGTGTGTGTGATTTGTGTTGTGATTCGATGTGGCTGAGCCATCACCTCAGGATCTCGTCACAAGGAAAATTGAATTTACCAACGGTGGTGTGTGTGTGTTTGTGTGTGTGAAGCGATGGCTGATCCAATCACCTCATGGAGTCTCGCACAAAAATTGAATTCACACACGTGTGTGTTTGTGTTGTGTGTGTGATAGCGATGGCTGATCCAATCACCTCATGATGTCTACGGCCCAAGAAAATTGATTCACACACGGTGTGTGTGGTGTTGGTGTGTTGGTGTGTGTTGATAGCGATGGGCTGACCAAGCACCTCATGGATTCTACGCACAAGAAAATTGAATTCACACACGGTGTGTGTGTGTGTGTTTGTGTGTGTGATAGCGATGGCTGATCCAATCACCTCATGGATGTCTACGCACAAGAAAATTGAATTCACACACGGTGTGTGTGTGTGTGTTTGTGTGTGTGATAGCGATGGCTGATCCAATCACCTCATGGATGTCTACGCCAAGAAATTGATTCACACACGTGTTGTTTGTGTGTTTTTGTGTTTGTGATAGCGAGGGCTGATCCAATCACCTCATGGAATGTCTACGCACAAGAATTGAATGCACCACCTGTGTGTGTGTGTGTGTGTGGTGTGTGATAGCGATGGCTGATCCAATCACCTCATGGATGTCTAACGCACAGAATTGATTCAACCGAGTGCGGTGTGTTTTGTGTGTTGATAGCGATGGCTGATCCAATCCACCTCATGATGTCAAACGCACAAGAAAATTGAATCACACACGTGTGTGTGTGGTTTTTAGTTGTATGAGACGATGGCTGATCCAATCCAACTCATGATGTCAGTCCCACGCACAAGGAAAGTTGAATGGCAACCACGGTTTGTTGTGTTTTGTGTGTGGGATAGCTGCTGATCCAATCACCTCAGGATGTCTACGCACAAGAAATTAATTCACCGCGAGTGTGTGTGTGTAGTTTTGTGTGGTGATAGCGATGCTATCCAATCACCTCATGGATGCTCGCACAAAAATTGAAATTCAACACACACACGTGTGTGTGTGTTTGTGTTGTGAGAGCGTGGCTGTATCCAATCACCTCATGGCTATCTACACACAAGAAAATTGAATTCACACGCGGAGTGTGTGTGTGTGTTTGTGTGTGTGATAGCGATGGCTGATCCAATCACTTCATGGATGTCTACGCACAAAAAATTGAATTCACACACTGTGTGTGTGTGTTTGTGTGTGTGAGGCGATGGCTGGATCCAATCACATCATGAGCTACCGCACAAAAAATTTGATTCACCCACGGTGTGTGTGTCTTGTGTGTTGTTATAGCGATGGCTGATCCAATCACCTCATGGATGTCTACGCACAAGAAAATTGAATTCACACACGGTGTGTGTGTGTGTTTGTGTGTGTGATAGCGATGGCTGATCCAATCACCTCATGGATGTCTACGCACAAGAAAATTGAATTCACACACGGTGTGTGTGTGTGTTTGTGTGTGTGATAGCGATGGCTGATCCATCCCTCATGGTGTCTAGTCTACGCTCAAGAAAATGAAGTTCACAAGCGGAGTTGTGTGTAGTGTTTTGTGTGTAGCGAATGGCGATCCAATCACCTCATGCTGTCTACGCACAAGAAAATTGAATTCACACACGGTGTGTGTGTGGTTTTTGTGTTTGTGATAGCTGATGGCTTATCCAACACCTCATGATTGTCACGCACAAGAAAATTGAATGCACACGCGAGTGGGGGTGTGTGTTTGTGTGTGTGATAGGCGATGTCTGAATCCACTCACCTCATTTATTGTTCTACGCACAGAAAAGTGAATTCACACACGTGTGTGTGTGTGGTTGTGTGTGTATAGCGATGCTGAGCCAATCACCTCATGGATGCTCGCACAGAAAATTGATTCACACTCGGTGGTGGTTGTTTTTGTGTGTGTGATAGCGGAGGCTGATCCATCCCTCATGATGTCTACGCACAAGAAATTGAATTCACAACGGAGTGTGTGAGGTGGTTTTGTGTTGTGGATAGCGATGCTGATCCAATCACCTCTGGATGTCTACGCACAAGAAAATTGATTCCACACACGTGTGTGTGTGTGTTTTGTGTGTGATAGCGATGGCTGACCAATCACCTCATGTATGTGTCTACGCACAAAGAAATTGAATTCACACCGGTGTGTGTTGTGTGTTTGTGTGTGGTGATAGCGATTGCTGAGCCATCACCTCATGGATGTCTACGCACAAGAAAATTGAATTCACAAGCGGAGTGTGTGTGTGGTGTTTGTGTGTGTGATATCGTGGCTGATCATCAACCTCCTGGATTCTCACGCACCGAAATTGAATTCACAACACGGTGTGTGTGTGTGGTGTTGTGTGTGTGATAGTCGATGGCTGATCCAATCACCTCATGGATGTCTACGCACAAGAAAATTGAATTCACACACGGTGTGTGTGTGTGTTTGTGTGTGTGATAGCGATGGCTGATCCAATCACCTCATGGATGTCTACGCACAAGAAAATTGAATTCACACACGGTGTGTGTGTGTGTTTGTGTGTGTGATAGCGATGGCTGATCCAATCACCTCATGGATGTCTACGCACAAGAAAATTGAATTCACACACGGTGTGTGTGTGTGTTTGTGTGTGTGATAGCGATGGCGATCAATCACCTCAGGATCGACGCACAAGAAAATTAATTCACACACGGTGTGTGGTGTGTTTGTGTGTGAGTTAGCGATGGCTGATCCACACCTCATGGATGTCTACAGCACAAGAAATGAATTCACACACGTGGGTGTGTTGTGTTTGTGTGTGTAGCATAGCGATGGCGATCCAATCACCTCATGGATTTCTACGCCAAGAACTTGAATTCACACACGGTTTGTGTGTGTGTTTGTTGGTGTGTGATAGGCGTGGCTGATCCAATCACCTCTTGTGTCTACGCACAGAAAATTGCATTCACACACGGTGTGTGTGTGTGTTTTGTTGTGTGATAGCGATGCTGATCCAATCACCTCATGGATGTCTACGCACAAGAAAATTGAATTCACACACGGTGTGTGTGTGTGTGTTTGTGTGTGTGATAGCGATGGCTGATCCAATCACCTCATGGATGTCTACGCACAAGAAAATTGAATTCACACACGGTGTGTGTGTGTGTGTTTGTGTGTGCTGTAGCGCTGGCGATCCAATCCCCGCATTTATGTCTACCCAATAAATGAATTCGGAAGCGGAGTGTGTGTGTGTGTTTGTGTGTGTGATAGCGATGGCTGATCCAATCACCTCATGATGGCTA
>JACBWV010000610.1:123266488-123480716 GCA_013435795.1 Chlamydomonas sp. ICE-L | reverse complement strand
GATGTCTACGCACAAGAAATTGAATTCACACGCGGAGTGTGTGTGTGTTTTGTGTGTGTGAAGCGATGGCTGATCCAATCACCTCATGGATGTCTACGCACAAGAAATTGAATTCACACACACGGTGTGTGTGTGTGTTTGTGTGTGTGTATAGCGATGGCTGATCCAATCACCTCATGGATGTCTACCCACAAGAAATTGAATGCACCACAGTGTGTGTGTTGTGTTTGTGTTGTGATAGCGTGGCTGATCCATCACCTCATGGATGTCTACGCACAAGAAAATTGAATTCACACCGGAGTGTGTGTGTGTTTTGTGTGTGTGATAGCGATGGCTGATCCAACACCTCATGGATGTCTACGCACAAGAAAATTGAATTCACACACGGTGTTTGTGTGTGTTGTGTGTGTGATAGCGATGGCTGATCCAATCACCTCATGGATGTCTACGCACAAGAAAATTGAATTCACAACGCGGGTGTGTGTGTGTGTTTGTGTGTGTGATAGCGTGGCTGATCCAATCACCTCAGGATGTCTACGCACAAAAAAATTGAATTCACACGACGTGTGTGTGGTGTGTTTGTGTGTGTGATAGCGATGGCTGATCCAATCACCTCATGGATGTCTACGCACAAGAAAATTGAATTCACACACGGTGTGTGTGTGTGTGTTTGTGTTGTGATAGCGATGGCTGATCCATCACCTCATGGATGTCTACGCACAAAAATTGAATTCACACACGTGTGTGTGTGTGTTTGTGTGTGTGATAGCGATGGCTGATCCAATCACCTCATGATGTCTACGCACAGAAAATTGAATTCACACCGGAGTGTGTGTGTGTGTTTGTGTGTGTGATAGCGATGGCTGATCCAATCACCTCATGGATGTCTACGCACAAGAAAATTGAATTCACAAGCGGAGTGTGTGTGTGTGTTTGTGTGTGTGATAGCGATGGCTGATCCAATCACCTCATGGATGTCTACACAAAGAAAATGAATTCCACACGGTGTGTGTGTGTGTTTGTGTGTGTGATAGCGATGGCTGATCCAATCACCTCATGGATGTCTACGCACAAGAAAATTGAATTCACACACGGTGTGTGTGTGTGTTTGTGTGTGTGATAGCGATGGCTGATCCAATCACCTCATGGATGTCTACGCACAAGAAAATTGAATTCACACACGGGTGGTGTGTGTGTGTTTGTGTGTGTGATAGCGATGGCTGATCCAATCACCTCATGGATGTCTACGCACAAGAAATTGAATTCACACACGGGTGTGTGTGGGTTGTTGTGTGTGTGATAGCGATGGCTGATCCAATCACCTCATGGATGTCTACGCACAAGAAAATTGAATTCACACACGGTGTGGTGTGGGTGTTTGTGTGTGTGGATAGCGATGGCTGATCCAATCACCTCATGGATGTCTACGCACAAGAAATGAATTCACACACGGTGTGTGGTGTGTTTTTGTGTGTGTGATAGCGATGGCTGATCCAATCCACCTCATGGATGTCTACGCACAAGAAAATTGAATTCACACCGTGTGGTGTGTATAGCGAGGCTTATCCAATCACATCATGGATGTCTCGCCAAGAAAAGTGAAATTCACCACGTGGTTTTGTGTGTGGTGTTTTGTGGTGTGATAGCGTGCGGATCCAATCACCTCAGGGATGTCTAGCACAAGAAAATTGAATTACACACACGGTGTGTGTTTTGTTTGGTTGTGATAGCGGGATGCTGATCCAATCACTAATGGATTAGACGCACAAAATTGAATTCACACGGTGTGGTGTGTGGTTTGGTGTGTGGTGATAGCGATGGATGATCCAATCACTCATGGATGTCGACGCACAAAATTGAATTCACACACGGTGTGTGGGGTGTGTTTGTGTGTGGTGATAGCGATTGGCTGATCCATACTCATGGATGGTCCTACGCACAGAAAGTTGAATTCACACACTGTGTGTGTGTGGTGTTGTGTGTGTTGATAGCGATGCTGATCCAAGCACCTTCATGGATTATACGCACAGAAAATTGGATGCAGCACACGTGGTGTGGGTGGTGTTTTGTGTGAGTTTAGGCGATGGCTGATCCAATCACCTCTATGATGTCTACGCCAAGAAAATTAATTCACACACGGGTGTGTGTGTGTGTTTGTGTGTGGGATACCGATGGCTGACCAATCACCTCAGGATGTCCTACTCACAAGAAAGTGGAATATCACACACGGGTGTTGTGGTGTTGTGTGGTTACGATGGTGATCCACACCCTAATGGATGTTCGACGCCAGAAATTGAAATTCACACACTGGGTGTGTGTGTTTGGGTGTGTGATAGCGAGGCTGATCCATCACCTCAATGGAGTCTACGCACAAAAAATTGAAGTCACACACGTTGTGGTGTGTGTTTGTGTGTGTGATATCAGCGAGGGGCGATCCAATCCCTCAGTGATGTCACGCCAAGAAATTGAATTCACACACGGTGGTGGTTTTGTGTGGTTTGTGTGTGTGATAGCGATGGCTGATCCAATCCCGCTGGATTTAACGCACAAGAAAATTGAATTCACACACGGTGTGGTTGTGTGTTTTGTGTGTGTATAGCGAGGCTGATCCAATCACCTCATGATTTCTACGCACAAGAAATGTGAATTCACACGCGGCGTGGGGTGTGTGTTTTTGTTGTGATAGCGATGGCTGTCCAATCACCTAGGAATGTCTCGCACAAGAAATGGAAATTCAGCAACGTTGTGTGTGTGTGGTTTGTGTGGTGTAGAGCGATGGCTTGATCCAATCACCTCATGAATGTCCTCGCACAAGAAAGTTGAAATGCACACACAGTGTGTGTGTGTGTTTTGTGTGTTGTGGGCGATGGCTGATCCAATCACCTCATGGATGTCTACGCACAAGAAAATTGAATTCACACACGGAGTGTGTGGTGTGTTTTGTGTCGATGATAGCGATGCTGATCCAAGCACACTCATGGATGTCTACGCACAGAAATAATTCACACACGGTGTGTGTTGTGTGTGTGTGTGATAGCGATGGCGAGCCAATCACCGCATGGATTTCTTACGACACAAGAAATTGAAAATTCCACGCGAGTGTGGTGTGTGGTTGTGTGTTGATAGCGATGGCTTTTTTTGATCCATCACATCATGATTCCTACGCAACAAAAAAGTGAATTCACCACGGTGTGTGGTGGGTTTGTGTGTGTGATAGCTGGCTGAGCAATCACCCATGATGTCTACGCAAGCAAATTGAATTCACACGCGGAGTGTGTGTGGTGTGTGTGTGTGTGTTGGCATAGCGATGGCGATCCAATCACCTCATGGAAGTCTACGCCCAAGAAAAGTTGAAATGCCCCACACGTGTGTGTGGGTGTTTGGGTGTGTTGATAGCGTGGCTGATCATCACCATCAATGATGTCCTACGCACCAAGAAAATTGATTCACACGCGGAGTGTGTGGTTGTGTGTTTGTGTGTGGTGAAGCGATGGCTGATCCCATCAACTCAGGCTGTCTACCACAAGAAACTTGAATTCCAACAAGCCGGAGGTGTGTGGTGTTGTTTTTGTGTGTGTGATAGCGATCGCTGATCCAATCACCTCTGATGTCTACACACAAGAAAAATGAATCACACACGTGTGTGTGTGTGTTTGTGTGTGTGATAGCTAGGGCTGATCCAATCACCTCAGGATGTCTACGCACAAGAAATTGAATCAGCCACACGGTGTGGTGTGGTGTTTGTGTGTGTGATAGCGATGGCTGATCCAAGCAACTCATGGATGCTACGTAAGCACAAAAATTGAATTCACACGCGGAGTGTGTGTGTGTGTTTGGTGTGTGATGCATGGCTGATCCAAGCACCTATGGAGCTACGCACAAGAAAATTAATTCACACACGGAGTGTGTGGGGTTTTGTGTGTGATAGCGATGGCTGATCCAATCACCTCATGATGTCTAACGCCAGAAATAATTCACACACGGTGTGTGTGTTGTGTTGTGTTTGTGATAGCGTGGCTGATCCAATCACCCTCATGGATGTCTACGCACAAGAAAAAATGGAATTCCAAAAGGGCGGAGTGTTGAGTGTTTTTGTGTGGTGAGAGCGATGGCTTGATCCATCCACTCATGAGGTCTACGCACAAAAATTGGAATTCACACACGGTTGGGTGTGTGTTTGTTGTGTGATACGATGCTGATCAATCACCTCATGGATGGTCTACCACAAAAAATTGATTCACACACGGTGTGTGGTGTTTTTGTTGTGTCTAGCATGGCTGATCCATCACCCTCATGGATTTCTACACACAAAAATTAAATTCACACCGGTTTGTGTGTGTGTTTGTGTGTGTGAGCGATTGCTGATCCATCACCTCATGGAATGGTACGCACAAGAAAGATTGAATTCACACGCGTAAGGGGGTGGGATGGGGGTGAAGTGGTGTGTGTGTGTTGTTTGTTGATCGCGATGGCTGATGCAATCATGTCCAATGGAATGTCCTACGCACAAGAAATTGAATTTCCACACCGAGTGTGTGTGTGGGTGTTTGTGTGTGAGAGCGATGGCGATCCATACCTCATGGATGTCCTACGCCAACAAAAAATTGATTCACAATCGGATTGTGTGTGTTGTTTTGTGTGATGTGATGCGATGGCTGATCCATCACCTCATGGATGTCTAAACACACAAGAAAAGTGAATTCACACACGGGTGTGTGGTGTGTTTGTGGGTGGGATAGCGATGGCTATCCATCACACTCAATGGATTGTCTCGCACAAGAAAATTGAATTCACACACGGTGTGTGTGTGGTGTTTGTGGTGTGATAGCGTGCTGATCCAATCACTCAGGGATGTCTACGCACAAGAATTGAAATTCACACGGCGGAGTGTGTGTGTGTTTGGGTGTGTGATAGCGATTGCGGATCCACTCACCTCATGGGGTCTACGCACAAGAAAATTGAATTCACACACGTGTGTGTGGTGTGTTTGTGTGTGATAGCGATGCTGATCCAATCACCTCATGGAGGTCTACGCACAATAAAATTGAAATCACACACGGTGTGTGGTGTGTTTGTGTGTTATACGATGGCTGATCCAACACCTCATGGGATGCTACGCACAGAAAATTGAATCACAAGCGGAGTGTGTGATGGTGTTTTTGTGTGGTGATAGCGATGGTGATCCAATCACCTAATGGATGTTCTACGCACAAGAAAATTGAATTCACACACGTGTTGTTTGGGTGTGTGTGTGGGATTGCGATGCTGATCCAATCACCTCATGGATGTACTACGCCAAAAATTGAATTCACACACGGTGTGTGTGTGTGGGTTGTGTGTGTGATCGGTGCTGATCCATCACCTCATGGAGGTCTACGCACAAGAAAATTGAATTCACACACGGTGTGTGTGTGTGTTTGTGTGTGTGATAGCGATGGCTGATCCAATCACCTCATGATGTCTACGCAAAGAAATGAATTCACCGCGAGTGTTGTGTGGGTTGGTGTGTGTGATAGCGATGGCTTGATCCAATCACCCTCATGGATGTCTACGCCAAGAAAATTGAATTCACACCCGGTGGTGTGTGTGTGTTTGTGTGCGTGATAGCATGGCTTATCCAATCACCTCATGATGTCTACGCAAAGAAATTGATTCACCACGGTGTGGTGTGGGTGTTTGTGTGTGTGATACGATGGCTGGATCCAATACACCTCATGGAATGTCCTACGCACAAGAAATTGAATTTTACACAGGTGTGTGTGTGTGTTTTGTTGTTGGTGATAGCGATGCTGATCCAATCACCTCAGGGATGTCTACGCACAAGAATTGAATTCGACACGGTGTGTGTGTGTGTTCGTGTGTGTGATAGCGATGGCTGATCCAATCACCTCATGGAAGTGTCTACGCACAGGAAAATTGAATTCACACGCGGAGTGTGTGTGTGTGTTTGTGTGTGTGATAGCGATGGCTGATCCAATCACCTCATGGATGTCTACGCACAAGAAAAGGAATCAGCAACGGTGTGTGTGGGTTGTTTGTTGTTGTGATAGCGATGGCGGATCCAATTCACCTATTGATGTCTACGCACAAGAAAATTTAATTACCAAAAAAAAAAAACACGCGGAGTGTGTGTGTGGTGTTTTTTTTTTTTTTTTTTTTTTTTTTTTTGTTTTTTGTTTTTTTTTTTTTTTTTTTTTTTTTTTTTTTTGTGTGTGTTGATAGCGATGGCTTGATCCCATCACCTCATGGATTCTTTAACTCACAAGAAAATGATTCACACACGTGTGGGTGTGTGTGTTCCTTTTTATTTGGTGGTGGATGAGAGGCGGATCCAATCACCTCATGAGTCTACGCACAAGAAAATTAAGTTCACACTCGGAAGTGTGTGTGTGTGTGGGTGTGTTGTTTAGCGATGGCTGATCCAATCACCTCATGGATGTCTACACACAAGAAAATTGAATTCACACGCGGAGTGTGTGTGTGTGTTTGTGTGTGTGATAGCGATGGCTGATCCAATCACCTCATGGATGTCTACGCACAAGAAAATTGAATTCACACGCGGAGTGTGTGTGTGTGTTTGTGTGTGTGATAGCGATGGCTGATCCAATCACCTCATGGATGTCTACGCACAAGAAAATTGAATTCACACACGGTGTGTGTGTGTTTCGTGTGTGTGATACGATGGCTGATCCATCCCCTCTGGATGTCTACGCACAAGAAAATTGAATGCACACTCGGAGTGTGTGTGTTGTTTGTGTGTGGTTTAGCGAGGGCTGATCCAATCAACTCATGTTGTCTACACACAAAAAATTGAATTCACACGGGAGTGTGTGTGTGGTGGTTGTGTGGTGTGCTAGCGATGGCTGATCCAATCACTCAGGGATGTCGACCACAGAAAATTGAATTTACACACGTGGTGTGTGTGTGTTTTTTGTGTGTGGGATGCGAGGGCTGATCCAATCACTCATGGATGTCTACGCACAAAAAATTAATTCACACCGGTGTGGGTGTGTGCGTTTGTGTGTGGGATGCGATGGCTGATCCATCACCTCATGATTCGACGCATAAGAATTGAATGCACCTAGGAGTTGTGTGGTTGGTGTTTTAGTGTTGATAGCGATGGCTTAGGTCCAAGCACCTCAGGGATTCTACGCACAGAAATTGAATCAACACGTGTGTTGTGTGTTGTGGGTGTATAGCGAGGGCGAGCCAATCCCTCATGGATTCTACGGCACAAGAAAGTGAATTCACACGCGGAGTAGTGGTGTTGTTTGTGTGTGGTTGATAGCGACGCTGATCCAAGCACCTCAATGGATGTCTACGCACAAGAAATTGAATGCACAACACGGTGTTGTGTGTGTGGGTTGGTGTGTGATACGATGGCTGATCCAATCACCTCATGGATGTCCTACGCGACAAGAAAATTGAATTCAACACGGTGTGTGGGTGTGTTCGGGTGTGTGATAGGATGCTATCCAATCACCTCATGGATTCTACGCAAATAAAATTGATTTCCACGCGGTGTGTGTGTGTGTGTGTGTGTGTGTTAAGCATGGCTGATCCAATCACCTCATGTATTCTACACACAAGAAATTGAATGCACACGCGGAGTGTGTGTAGTGTGTTTGTGTGTGTTATAGCGTGGCTGATCCATCACCTCAGGGATTCTACGCACAAGAAAATTGATTAGCACACTGTGTGTGTGTGTTTGTGTGTGTGATAGCGTGGCGGATCCAATCAACCGCATGATTCTACGCACAGAAAATTGATGCACACACGGTGGTGTGGTTGTGTTGTGGGTGTGATAGCGATGGCTGATCCAATCACCTCATGGATGCTTACGCAAAGAATTGAATTTACACACGGTGTGTGTGTGTGTTTTTGTGTGTGTGATAAGCGATGGCTGATCCCAATCCCTCATGGATGTCTACGCACAGAAAATGGGAATTCCATCACACACGGTTGTGTGTGTGTGGGTGTGTTGATAGGATGGCTGATCAATCACCTCATGGATTCCTACGCACAGAAATTGAATTCACACTGCGGAGGTGATGTGTGTGTGTGATGTGTGTGTAGCGAGGCTGAGCCATCCACCTCCTGGATGTCCTACGCACAAGAAACATTTGAATTTACACCGGTGTGTGTGTGGTTTGTGTGTTGAGAGCGAGGGCTGACCAATCACCCATGGAGGTCGAAACAAGAAAAATGGAATTCACACAACGGTGTGTGGTGTGTGTTTGTGTGTGTGTGATAGAGATGGCTGATCCAATCACCTCATGGATGTCTACGCACAAGAAAATTGAATTCACACACGGTTGGGTTACTATCATGAGGGGGTGAGTGTTTGCAGTTGAGTGTTGGGGTTGGGTTACTATGATGAGGGGGTGAGTGTTTGCAGTTGAGTCTTGGGGTTGGGGTACTTTGATGAGGCGGTGAGTGTTTGCAGTTGAGTGTTGGGTTTGGGTTACTATGATGAGGGGGTGAGTGTTTGCAGTTGAGTGTTGGGGCTGTTAATTTATTTTGAACTGGACTGTAACAATATACAAACAAATACATGCACTGCCTACACGTAAAGGGCATTAAAATAATAACGTACCACTGCCAATAATTGCCACTTCAGCCATGATCCACAAGGCGATGCGAGGTACAGGTGCGTACTGCTGCCTGCAGTGCTCCGCCAAATGTAAACCAGTTGCAACGCCCAGCTTGGCTGATTGCATTTGCACGATGTAGCCCTAGCAGCAGGGGTGTGCGGGTGGGGTGGTGGTGGTTGATTGCATTTGTACGATGTAGCCCTAGCAGCAGGGGGGTGGGGTGGTGGTGGTGGTGGTTGATTGCATTTGTACGATGTAGCCCTAGCAGCAGGTGTGTGTGTGTGGGGGGGGGGGGGGGGGGGGGGGCACGTACCCAGGCACACAAATTGAGTTTTGTTCTCTCGAAGTGAGTGACTTACCCTAAACTTGGCTGATTGCATAAGGTACGATGTAGCCCTAGCAGCACACAAATGTGCAGAGGAGTTTCAATACACACATTAATAAGATTGCCAGATACGATACCGGATAGATATATTGACGATAGCAGCACACAAATTTGTAGAGGAGTGTCAATACACACATTAATCGGGCTGTCAAGTACGCTATCGCATAGGTATACCTTATATATATATCAACAATACCCTATGATATCTCGTGCAATATCGTACGATATATCAAAATATTGTACAATATATTGTTCTTTGTTATATCGCCTGATAATCTTGGGGACAAGTAGGATATTGACATCCATACACGTACCTGTGTGCTACAACAATATGCTGAGGAGTGTCAATACACGCATACATGTGTGCAGATGTGCGCTATAAATAAAGAACAATATGGATATTTCCCCAGCATTCAATTAGTGTCAGTACATAGGTGCCCCTGTGCTGCAGTAATCTTGGTAATTTCACATGCGTGTATCTCCCGTTTCGACGATTGGCTCAATTGTTGAGTTTGTTGAAATCAGGCAGAAAATGCGGGGTTCGAATCCCTACGGGTACGCCTTAGTGTTCGCGGTCGCTGTCAACCGCCATGGTAGCACTGTCCAGATAAAGTAGCAGCCCGTTCTCTACCGCCGTAAGCTGGGCTCCCTTAATCCCACACCCCACCAGGCGTTATCAGCACATGCGTATATGCGCATACTCAATTAGTATCCAGACAACAACAAGTTAAGAGTTGTCATTTTTTTGCAAGACGGATTTGTTGCCTCAAAGGGTGGGTCTATGTGTGCTAGCCCTACACTCGAGGATTAAATCCTTGTCCTAACCAGTCCTAACAGTGTTTTGTTTTTCAAACATGAAAGTGAGTTTCTTCTAGCTTTATGGTTGTAAGCCTCCTCCAGGGACAGCGTTTTAGTGCTTTCTGTAGCTTTTTGTAGCTTTTTAGGGCCATTGAGGGCAAAAAAAAAAAAAAAAAAACTTTTTTTATAGCGAAAACGGGGTCAAAACTAGCAATCGCTATATATAGCGGAAATAAAAATCCCTGTGTCCTAACCCTTGGCTCCAGGAAATTGCTTGTCCTTAAATCGTCACGATTCAGCCGGTCATTGGCAAAGTGCTTGACCTTTTTATGGAAGTTAAGGGATTCAAATTGTTCGTGATTTCCTTGTCTTGGCACTTTCGTCAGGAAATTGAAGCGCAGCTGTTAGTTGCATATATTATAAAACCAGATAATCCTCTCCCATAAACCCATCTAGTCAGATATACAGGCCTACCAAAGGCTGGTGTGTATGATTCAGTTGGTAAAATCACTCACCACCCCTGTTGCTAATAGCAAGACCCAGAGCAGGTCGTAGCCTGTTTGGACTCCAGTTTGTAGATCACCCTCTAAGTTTCCTGGATCCTGTAGACGAAGGTACATGGAGGTACATATTGTTGGTTTGTCATCTCTCTCCATGATGCCACAAGATGACAGTTGGGTGGTTGGGTGGCTGGGTTGTCATCCCTCTCCATGATGCCACAAGATGACAGTTGGGTGGTTGGTTGGTTGGTTGGGTTGCCATCCCTATCCATGATGCCACAAGATGACAGTTGGGTGGTTGGGTGGTTGGGTTGTCATCCCTATCCATGATGCCACAAGATGACAGTTGAGTGGTTGGGTGGTTGGGTTGTCATTCCTCTCAATGATGCCACAAGATGACAGTTGGGTGGTTGGGTGGTTGGGAAGGTACAAGGTTGCTGTGATCAAATTTGTGTACCTTGTGTTGATTGCATGCTTGTTTGTCTTATGCGAGTACCTGTGTGTGTGTGTGTGTGGTGGTGGTGTGTGAGTGGGGGGTGGGGTGGGGTGTGTGCGTGTGTGTGTGTGGGGGGGGGGGGGGGCGCATGTGCAAACTGCTGCATGCTGTGATCAATGCCCAAAACCTACAAAACCTACAAAACCTACACAGACAACCAAATTGAAGTCTAGGCATGCCAATTGAATTACAAACGATTAAACACTCTTGACTTCACAAAACCATTCTCCCCTACCCCAAATGTTGTCAATGATATACTTACCACAAATGCAATGCTCATGAGCAAGCCGGGACCCATGAACTTCATCAATTTCTGGAAGGAGAAGGAGGAGGAGGGTATAGGATCCCCGACCTCCACTCTGATAACACCGTCCTTTGGCATGGCTATATTTTTGATGGATGAAGGCTTAGAGGCTGGGCCAAAAACTTCTACTGCAACGTCAGCATCAGCCTGGAGGCTAGGTAATCAAGTCGCAACAACCGGCAACGACCCCCGCAATCCTTGTGCTCAAGCACCCGCCCAGTCAACCCCCAAATATATGCGCTCTCGTGAATTTTGGGCGAGTTACTGAGAGCTATGGGCGTCAGGGCGTGAGCATGCAAGTCGGTACAAGTGATCTGGCGCCCGGTCCTATGATGTGGGTTGCTAAGATCGGCCTCCTGTCCAATGTTTTGCGTCTTCGGCGATGGTTGGAAGGCGCTTCGAACCTAGATAATACAACCGAGCAGCAAAAACGTGGTCAAAATGGTCGAAATGGTCGCATGGGCCCAGCTGGGTTCACTGTGTTTTATCTTGTCTCTCTAACAATGGAGGGAATCTATTGACTGTCTCGGTCAGATTCTCTTACTGATCTCCGGGCATGCTTGGGTCATATGGGCCCACATGTATACAAAGCATCTCAGCGGTACATCTGTCATCTGCTCTATCACTGTTCAATTATCTGCATCGTGCGCAGGGCGTGCATGCACAGGATGACCGATGTCCTCGGCACGCGCGGCGCACGATGGGCGTGCACCCTGCTTGCATTCGTATGCGTGCATTCGTACTAGGCTTACTATGGGCCTCCATCAGGCCCCCCATGCTGGGGAAGGGAAGGGAAGCCCTGAAGGGGAGGGTGTTGGCCGGTTGTCATGTGGTACTATGTCTTGCACTACTGCCCTTCCTAGATGATTTACTTATTACAAACAAGGCTGCAGTTTCCGATGGACTAATTGATTATCTCATTCATACCACAAGATAACCACAGCCACGCCTTTCTCACTTCAATACTCCAGGCCCCTGTTAGGGATCGAGGGGCCCACCTCCCACGGAGGAAATTATTTCATAAAAAACAAAAACTACTTTTTATCCTTAGCTCTCCGGTATGGTGATAGGAATATTGGACATTCGCCCTGAACAAAAGCCCTCTACAAGAGGGGGCCTAGGGGCAGTCATGCATTGATTCATCTCGCTTGCCAGCCTGGCAGTGGGCCCTTGGCGCAGGTTTGATCGATTTTGATCGGTTTTGCTTACATTTTCCCTAGTAATTTATTTAACTGCCGAAAACAGTGAACAGCCAAATTGCTGGCTGGAGCCATGTAACCAAGTTCAAGTTAGTACAAGTGAATAGCACCAAGGTTTGAATGGGTGGCTGACATATGGCTCACTGCTTAGGCCTCCAGGGCAGGAGACTCCCACACAACTGGGAAGTACTATCTTCAAGCATAGAACCCTACCCCACAGCTTTTATTTTCAGCTCCGAGCACCTGCTTCTAGGCAGCTCCCCAGACTGGCTATTCAGCTAAACCAGAAGCAAAGTAGTGCGCCTGGAAGCTGATATGATCAGATTGCCAGAACAAATAAAGTCTGTGGACTTCGCCCAGGGATTGGCTCAGGGAGCTGTCTCGAAGCTGATGATCGTAGCTGAAAAGAAAAGCAGTGGCATTCGTACATACCCCTCACCCGTGAACCATAGTCGTAGGCAAACAAGTGACGGAGGGCTCAGTCTAGTGATCGTTACACGTCGAGGTAGGAAGGAATGAAGAAGCCACAAAGCCGGCGAGCTTCACATTTAGACATCACAATTATGTCCACAACATCGTGGGATCAACATGAAATAACCATGATCATATCAAGTACATTATCGCAATACATTACATCTACAATATGAGTAGTATTTCTACTTTGTCCCCTATAATCAAACACGAAACAATGTTTCACTGCCAGGCTACTCATGGCAGCTTCCCACCAGCTCCAATGGCCAATCACTGGGTCAAACCCTATGCTAGCAGCTGCATAGGAATGCCTGTCATATCAGCTATCAGACACACTAGCTAGCTTCAGGTTTGACCCAAGCACAGGGAAAGGGAGCTGCCCGGAAGCTGCTATGTGTAGCCTCAAAAATAATCAGTGGTGGAGCAGCAAGTGCATGGTTTGTCAAGACCATAGCTTTTATTTTCCGCTACGAGCAGTAGCTTCTTAGTAGCTCCTTGATTCAGCCACTGGGCTAAGCCCCAGGATTCCAACAGTATTGGACATATTTTTGTCAGCTCCCAGATGTGCTATGTTGCTATAGGTTTGGCTGGGAAGCAATCCAGGGGAGCTGCCTAGGAGCTGCTGCTGGTAACGGAAAAGAAAAGCTATGGTCATGACCATGCTGTTTGGGGCATCTTACTCGTAGTACAACCCGTACACCTGGCACACACAGTACAGGCTCTCATTCTCAAAGTACTCAGAAGCAAAGTTGTCATTCTTCGTGTCCCACAGACACCGCGAAACAATCCTCATGGCCTGGCCGATCTTCTGCCCAATTGTAACCTGCGTGCACAGAGTTGGTTGACAGAATAAGAGCTGTTCACATTATCTACATCATCATCATCATTCACACCATCATTGGCAATAACACACCCAGTTATGTTTCAGTATTTTAATCATCCTTGTTTGCTCACCACCCTCAACATCCCAAACTTGGCCACCTCAACCAACACAAGTGCTGCAGTGCAGGCCTCTACACGAGTATTGTCATCCTTGGGCAAGTCCCATTAGCCTATTTGGCTACCCTGGACTGTAACAACACACAACATATACAACAACCTCCGTTCGATGGTGCCTCCACTGGTCTACTCCATTGTCCACCAGGGTTGTTCAAGATTACTTCAAAATCTACGTTTGAGACGTAACTATTTGTTATCACCACCAGCCTACAGTCGTGGCCCCCATGCCACAACCCACGCCTGGCTGCAGTATGCAAGTGACTGCCGCATGAGAGTTCCAAACGCATGAGGGTCAACAGCAGCAGCAACAATGTCCCTGATCAGGCATCACATTAACTCTGGGAAGGTCTAAGAATGCACATTGTCATCACTTGCAGCCCACCATCAGAATACATGTTATAGCCATATGTGTAGCATGAGTTGGGTGGGCCAGTCCAGCTATTTGGAATTCTTTTAGTCCTTGGGGGGGGGGGGGTCATGAACTGTTGATGGGCCGGGGCTTGATTTAGCTCACAGGCCAGTAGAAACAATAATCCTACCAAGCTTGCAGCCTCTCAAATCAACGCACTCTGTCATTGCAGGAAAAGCACTGCCTTCTGTCAAGAGGCCAGTAACACAACTTCCACCCGCTGCCCCTCGATGCCTCGACCTACCTGAAATATGAGTTTGTACCGGTCGTATCCCAATCCCTTCACTTTCTCTCTCAAGTCGTCTGCTAATTGCTTCGCAATCTGAGCTCCCTTGACTGGGTCGTATTTCTGCTTCTCCATCCTTTCTTTCAACACTTGCTTCAACACGGCTTGAACCTTGTGCCGCTGGAATCTCGTCTCATCGTCATATCCCTCAGGTTCGGTAATGTAGGTGTTCTCATAAATGAGTTCTTTCATGGCGGTGCCGAAAGCTGGCGCGACTTCCATGGTGGTATATTAGGATCAAGGAGGGGTTATTGCGAATCCTATATCGGCACTAGGTCGAGGTATACCTTCAATTGCGTTGCGAGTTCTAAGGAATGAATGTGCGATGTACCGTCAACATGTACCTTTTCTTCTCAAGTTTCGGCGAAGCCAGGAAAGCAAGGGAAAATTTGGAAACTCGGGACTAGCACCAGGACTGATTGTCAATCGCGTCGATGGTTGGCACGAGGCCCTGCTTGACATCCCTGCTTTGCCATTTTACCACTGAGGGCATGTTGTGGTCGCGCAGTCTTTGATTCAACTGTTCATAATCTGATTCCACCACCCAGTTTGCAATTACTGTATCCGTTTGGCTCATAGGTGGATATACCGAGCCCTGCTTCGGCCACCGAGCACTGCTTCGGCTACACCCCGCTCACACCTGGGATTCGCAGCGGATTCGGAATTGGCGATCTTCAACCTGTAAATAGCCTGTTCTCTAGGTCTCTCTGCAGGCTACCCACTAGACTGGGAGTGGACCCATCATGTCCTCGTACGCGCTCCGCCACCTCCGGGAGTTGCGCAACATCAAATTAGATGGTTTGAGGTTTAGGCTAGTAGACGCGCAAGGGCAAGTGGTGGGTCCCTTGGCGCAACAGATTGCCATTATGCTGCAAGGGAAGGACAAGCCAACTTTCAACCCTAAGAAGAACGAGGGGGATGTGGTCATCGTGATCAACGCCTCACGTGTTCACCTCACCCACGATCGGTGGGATACCAAGCTGTACAGATATCATACAGGTGAGAAAGACTTACATGGGGATGGCATGTGTGGAGGGAGGAGGTGATGAAAGTGTGTTGTTGTGTGCATGGGGATGGCATGTATAGGGAGGAGGTGATGGAAATGTGCTGCCCAAATTGATCATCATGCATTGGGGGATTATGACAAATGCATGGCGACGCATGAACCCTCCAACCCCCCCGGGCTCCGCGCGGTGCGCTCCGCCATGCAATGGCTACACAGCAATCCTGAAATCGGGCTTCTTGAGTAGCCCAAGTAGCTACTCAACCTGGCCTACACATATCTAAGATTAAAAACACTGGTGGAGGTCTGGTGGAGGTCATGTGTAACATGAAAACAGATAATTGATACCTCTGCTGATGCAAGTGCAGTATGGGCATGGGTGTCCCCATTTGGTGTATAGATTTATATATTCGGCCAACCAAGGATTTTTTCACTGGACAGTTTGGCACATAAATAGTTCGTGATGTTTTAAGGTCCCCCCTACACTCCGTCAGGCCGCGGGCACATTTGGAGTCCAGTAGGGCAAGAGGAAAAAGGCAATCATCATCATCATTTAAGCATCATCATCATCATCACCATCATCACCACCACCACCATCATCATCACCACCACCACGCCCCTCATCACCAACACCATCATCATCATCATCATCATCATCATCATCATCATCATCATCATCATCATCATCAACATCATCATCATCATCAACATCATCATCATCATCATCAACATCATCATCACCACAATCATCACCACAACCATTATCACCATCACAACAATTATCATCATCACCACCAACATCAGTATCATCACCAACATCACCATCATCACCACCAACACCACAATCATCACCACCAACACCATCATCATCATTAAAGCATGTGAGTTTCCACCACCAGGTCAAGTTCTCGGCTTCCCACTTCTCCCTCTAAATCTTCATCAAATAATTTTGCTGGGGGAGCTCTTAAAAAATGATAAGAGGAGATTCCTTCAACCGTTTTCATAGATATTTCCGATGCTTTTAGTATGAATAGCGTTTTCTCGATTGGAATCTTCTCGGCTCCAGTTTTTGATCCATTCTTATGCATTTGAACTTGGTGCAGGTTACCCTGGAGGGTTGAGAGAGCAGACTGCCGCAGAGCTTTGGGAAAAGGAGCCTTGCAAACTGTTGCGGGGGGCCGTCAAGGGCATGCTTCCTAAGAACAAACTGCAAGTGTTCCGCCTAGATAAGCTGAAGCTATTTCCCGAGGCAGAGCACCCCTTCGGCGACTTGGATTTGGTGCCCTTCGTTATGCGGCCGAAGCAGATTCGAGCCCCTGGACTGAGCTGGCCCATTCCTGCAGGCTTCAAGCCTCTCAACCCTGACCGCTACTCGTTTAGGGTTAAGGCAGACCCATCTCTGCTCACACAGCAGAGGCCAAGCGTTGATATGAAAAACGTGTTGACGGAGCAGGAGATGCAGCGCCTACAGCAGTGAAGCCAGACCCAACACTGATCACAGAGAGAAGCGTTGATTTGAAAAACGCGTTGACGGAGAAGGAGATGCAGCGCCTACATCAGTGAAGGCAGAACCAACACTGCTCACACAGCAGAGGCCAAACGTTGATTTGAAAAACGTGTTGACGGAGAAAGAGATGCAGCGTCTACAGCAGTGAAGCCAGAAGCAACACTGCTCACGGAGCAAAGTCCAAGCGTTGATTTGGAAAACGTGTTGACGGAGAAGGAGATGCAGCGTCTCCATACAAGAAGGCAGAACCAACACTGCTCATGGTGCAAAGGCCAGGCGTTGATTTGAAGACGCGTTGAGGGAGGAGGAGATGCAGCGTCTACAGTGGCGAGGAGAGCTCCTGGGTGGTTCCAACGATTATCAGCACTACAAGGATGTACAGGCTAATACAAGGCTGGAAACAGTTGGGCGAGGCAGTGTGGAGGGCACTTGAGCAGTGGCAGGCCACCCTTGTTCCATTTCAGGGGCCTGCAGTGCTCCAGGGGTCCAGCTACTGCCATAGTCTCTGACGGCTCAAGCATGTTCTCCCACGTCTGTTGAGTTCCGTTGCATGGTTCTTGTACAACAGTCGGACGAGAGAATGTACAGGGCGCTTGAGCAGTGGCAAGCCGCCATTGTTATATTTTTTGCTACTCATGGCAGCTCTAATATCCAGCCTTTGGGTCGAAGTCAAACCCAAAGCTTGCAGCTGCATCGGAATGCCTGTAGTGTCAGCTTTCAAACACACTAGATAGCTTCAGGTTTGGCCCAAGGACAGGGATAGGGAGCTGCCTAGAAGCTGCTACCCTTGGCCCCAAAAAGAATCAGTGCTGACCTTAGCGAGTTGGAAGACCTTCACAGGAGTTGTGGTGTGGGCTTGTCTTGGGCCTATCTATGACAACGTATTGATGATTATGATAATGATGGCAAACGTCACTAGTTCATTTGGTCTGGAGCAGAGTTGTTCAAAGCCCTGTGATATTTTACTTGAGGCATGCAAAGGACCCCCCAAAATATGTGTGAAAACCTGTGAACCCCAGGGGAAACACGCAGGTTCGGTCAAAATCTGAAAACATATGTCAAAATGTGCATGAAAACCTGTGAAACCCAGGGAAAACTCACACGTCTTGGTCAAAATCCGAAACACGTGTCAAAATATGCGTGAAACCCGGGGAAACACGCACGTTCGGTCAAAAGCTGAAAACACGTATCAAAATATGTGTGAAATCATGCGCATCCCAGTTACAGTGTGTGTGAAAACACGCACCGCCACCCCTCTAGATTGTGCATTTTTTTAGTCTCAGTCACGCAGACACGTACTTTTTGTACTACCCTGGTCTGGAGGGCCTTGCAATGATGCTGACTGGGTCATGCATTCTAGGTTAAGCTGCCTCTGTATTTCTGGCACCTCTTTGTCTCGCGTGACTTTCAAAGAGTGCAGGTATAATATATAATGTGAGGATCTGATAGGATGTGTGTCTACAGCCGAGTCAGTTTTTTTTGTACCTGCTTTATATAATCGATGGATTTGTGTAGGGACCGGCATATCATGTGATGTTGACCAAAGGCGAGTATGATATCACATGAAATCATACAAATTGTATTACATGATATCATATATGACTGATAACTTTGGCCTACCTAGACCGCCGTCATCACATGATATCATATGGTGACAGGATATCATATGATGTCATACTGCAGTTCCCTATATATGTGTCTGTCGATTGCATGTAAAAGCTAACTAGCTAGCGTACAAGATTGTACAGGCTGTAGACCATAGCTTTTCTTTTCAGCTGCCAGCAGCAGCTTTTAGACAGCTCCACGAGCCAGCCACTGGGCTAAGCTCCGAGATTTCCTCTTGTACAGGCTGTAGACACACACAGATCCAGGTGAATAGATGTTTGACAACCTGGTAATACGGTAATGGCCTGCAGCTATACAGCTATACCGGTGTACAGCCGTGTACAGCATTATCCCGAAACTCCACCTCTGGATCAAGGTTGTACAGGCTGTAGACACACAAATCCAGGCTACTGGAGGTTTATTGGCCTGCAAATACGGTAATGGCCCACAGCTATACAGTCCATCTTGATTGGTTGAGGTTGGGCTAGGCCGTTTAGCTTATTTTAACCGGCTACCTCTGCACTAGTAATGATCACGCCTTGTGGGGCGTGGTATGAAGGGAACCTCGTCTTACGGCGGGTGGGAACGGGCTCCTTCTTTACCTGGACAAAAGCTACCATGGCGGTTGACAGTGACCGCGAACACTAAGGCGCAACCGTAGGGATTCGAACCCGGCACCTTTTTCATTCCAGGAGCTTTGCCACTGAGCCATTTGTTGAACGGGGATTCTCTGGACTAGTTCAAAAGTACAACCTTGGATTCAGATGCTAGTTCGACAGTCAGTGTAATATGCTACCGGGCTCCTCAAATCACGCTGCTGCTCTATGACAAGCCTGCCTTTGCCAATAGGGGTGGTGGTGCACGTTCATTTGGTTGAGGGTTGGTGTCTCCAAAGTGCGTCTACTCTTTTGTTGAAGTGGCAACACCATTCGAACTGGATCGTCGGTGTCGCTGGTTTGTGTCGGGAGACCCACCTCCTGGAATGAATATCCTTAAACAACTCCCGGTGTACAAAAATGACATACATTGCCCAACCGTAAGGAATACTTTTGCTGGCTACGAGCTGGTGGTGGGATGCTGGCGTGCATGACCGAACTTGAACTTAGTTACACAGCTTCAGCCAGCAATTTGGCTGCTTGTCGTCGTAGGCTGTAAAAACAAGTACCAGGGGAAATGTAAAGTTTGTAAACGCGGACAATTCACCCCCCCTTTGAGGATTTATCTAAGGGATTTGGCATAAACATTAAGTATATGGCAGCCATATACCCAGGTGTAGACTTTGGTAGGGCAGAAACATTAAGTATATGGCAGCCATATACCCAGGTGTAGACTTCGGTGGGACGGAAACATTAAGTATATGGCAGCCATATACTCAGGTGTAGATTTTGAAAAGCACAAACATTAAGTATCTGGCACGCCCGATACTGCTTACAAGAGGTTCCATTAAAATCGGGCTGTCAAATTTGCTGTGTAAACAAGTAGTGTCACTTTAAATAAATCCATTACTATGGTATTACCATTATTGATTACCGGGGGGCCATCAAAACGTATGTGGGGAGGCGCACGCTGTTAATCGTCTCCGATTTGGTCGTAGACCCCGAAACCGTTGAAAAAGTGGGGAAAAGTGTCAGGGGGCTGAGATATGGGGGGGTCCCAAAGGGGGGGGGGGGGGGGGGGGGGTCGAGGCCGATCTCAAAATTTCTTCACAACTTCTTCGTCTGTGGCCAGAATCGAACGTGCAGCACACCATCGAGAACGCCTCGACGAAAGCGTTACGAATCTTCAATCGTTGCTCGATTAGACCCAGGGTGTAATTAAGTGGATGTACTGGAAGGTACATCCAGTCTGGACGCCAACCAGAACTTCACTACCAGAGCCGACGAGTTCCCGACTTAGCATTTGGAAGCTTAAGCAGCAGGAATCCGCGCTTGCTTACATCATCGGATGAAAAGAAAGGTCAAGGTCAAGGCCAGGGCTGAGGCCGAGGCCAGGGCTGAGGTCGAGGCTAGAGCAGCCCAGGCCAAATCGCCCACAACTCGAGCCGAGGCGCCCTCCGCACCCGAGCCCTTGACGACAACTTGCAACATCTGCAATGCCGTGGTCCAGTGTCCTCCCAGCAACAAGGCAAGCCTTAAGTCGCACCAGGCCAGCAAGCAGTGCATGGCAGCCAAGGCGTCCAAGTCAGGCATTTTCCCCCTCTCCAAGTTCTTTAAGCCACTGTCTGGTGTTCCACCAAACTTGCTGTCACATAGTTGAGAATGAAAGGGACAAAAACAAAACTGGCTTCCAGCCAAAGCCCCAATCAGTATAGGGGCCGAATATCAAGAGCCTAGCCATAAGCGCAAATGTAGCTGAACTTTAACTGGATCAGGCTAGACAACTAGTGTACTTCATGCGGGTGTCGGGTCGATGGAGGGGTGTTTCACTGCCTAAGACCCCTTTGGCCCCACACCGTTGTATCTCATGAGACTCCTCTGACCGGCCTCTGACTGATGTTATTTATGAACTACACTTTGTACAAATGTAAATGCAGATGAAACTCACTAGTTGCAGCTGAGTTGCAGCTTACCTATTATTACCGGAGTTACTTTCGTGTGTGTGTGTGTGTGTGGGGGGGGGGGGGGGGGGGGGGGGGGGGGGGGGGGAGTTGTGCCAGGGTGGTGGGGGGGCAGGGGTCGCTTATACACTTATACATAAGCAAAACCAAGTTTTAAGACGACTAACTGATAGAGCTCGACGCGAGGGTTAGTATACACCTAACTTTCAATACATAATTATTATTGGTGAGAAAGATATTGGCCTTTTAAGCCAATGGGGGGGGGGGGGGGGGGGGGGGGGTAAGGGCAAAAAAAACTTCATAGCGTGTTTGTCTAAAAAATACTTCTTGATGGCCCCCTGTTGATTACTACTACTATTTATATTATTATTTACTAGTACTATTTACTATTACTACTCATATTACTATTTACTAATACTATTTACTATTACTTGTAAATCTTCCAACGATTGGTTGGCCTAGAAAACAATCTTGGTTGCAAATTCTGGTTACCTATGGGACATAAAAGATGACACAAATCCTAGAAACCCATGTGGAAAATACAAGCAACTAGCTTTGGTTTTTCTAGAACAATATATTATTATCAATAATCCAGGCAGCTCCAAGTGTCTCCCGGCAGCTTCAGGGAGGGGGGGAGCTCCAGGCAGCTCCAAGCAGCTCCATACATGGGGGGGGCAGCTCCAGGAAGGGGCAAAGTGTGTGGGGGGGGGGGGGGGGGTCTACCTGTGCGCTGCTCCACCCAAGCATCCGGAAGCCAGAAACATCAAGTATATGGCACGCCCGATGCTCCAGCCAAAGCATCCGAAAGCCTGAAACATTAAGTATATGGCACGCCCGATGCTCCAGCCAAAGCATCAGACAGACGTAAACATTAAGTATATGGCACGCCCGATGCTCCACCCAGAGATCTGAAATCCGAAAACATTACCCACACCTGGGAGCCCGATGGACCAACACGGAAATAAACATTATTAATCGGGCATGCCTCATAAATCGGGCTTAAAAAAATCATTGCCCCTTTCATATTTTATTTCTTCTTATGGGTGCATGGCTGAGGATTAGCCACATGAGTTATGAATAGGGAGTTGACAATTCTGCTAGCGAAGTGCTGGTTGTGCTGCCGTGCAGCTCAATTGCTGAGCAGCGTCCCTAACTCGAAGTATCGAGGCTGTCCGATGCCCCAGTCTGTGGTTAGTGAGATGAAAACACTACATATCGGACTGCACGATTCTTGCTTACATTCTGCTTAACACAAAAAATCAATTACCGGTATCGAACCTATTTAGGGTACAGGGTTTTATGCACCTCAAAACATGGTAAGAGGCACTATGCAACTCCCTAACCTGAATTAAAAAAAACCTTGAATTGTCAGAGGCACTGGCCTACTAAAATCTGAATACCCTAAGGGCTGGCCAGTCAGTGAACTCCATTTTAGTTGCCAAGGGCCCTTGGACATGGTAAGAGGCACTTGGGAACTCTTAAAACTTTTTGTTTTTGCTTCTTGACATTAAACGAAAGTCACCCCAGGAGGTAGGTCTCCCGACACTAGATAAATAAATAAATAGTGTGCCTTATTACGAGGCGTGAGGTTGAGGGGACCAGCCCGTTTGCAAGAAATGGGGCCAACCACCAACCACTGGACTCATTTAAAAGTTCCCGCTCTTGATCTTCAGCTTTAGGTTCTTCAGACCTCCATTTCTGTTGATTAGGAGGAAGGCTCCGCAGACAGCGCCGAATAGGGAGGCCTGGTAGAGTTGTAAACAATTTCAAAATTTGAGAATTCATACGCCCTGCCACGAGGCGCGAGGTTGAAGGAACCCTCCCGTTCGTATGCACCGTACATACTGGAGAATGTTAACTATGTTGGGTTTTGGAGGAGTGGTATATGTTATATGTATGTATGTTGTTGT
This sequence comes from Chlamydomonas sp. ICE-L, assembly GCA_013435795.1. Classification (NCBI taxonomy): domain Eukaryota; kingdom Viridiplantae; phylum Chlorophyta; class Chlorophyceae; order Chlamydomonadales; family Chlamydomonadaceae; genus Chlamydomonas; species Chlamydomonas sp. ICE-L. The sequence continues at coordinate 123,457,693 of JACBWV010000610.1, read as the reverse complement.
TGTTGTTGTTGTTGTTGTTGTTACAGTCCAGGGGTAGGCCAAATAGGCTAAAGAGAATTGCCCAACCGTGACAGGAGGGGCTTCAAACGAAAAAGCACTGATGAACTGAACCCCAAACAATCGTTTGACCGACAGGGACACTGAGTTTGCGCTACAGTGAACATTTAATTATACGATTATAGTTTAATTATAATTTAATTTTGAGATTCTTATCTCGCATATATTCTTATCGCAGGAGGTGGGTAGATACCAAGGGATACACAGGTACAGGTCGAGTGGAATGTCAGTTTTTTTATTTATTTATTTAAAGGATTTTCACACCAGTAAGTGAGACAGCGTATCAGGGATTCAGAAAGAAAGGCGGAAACATGTTCACATGTTTTAGACCCTCCTGATATCATGGGTTTTCATGTTTTCATGTTTTCATGTTTTAGCCCCTCCCGATATCGTGGGTTTTCATGCTTTCATCTCCCCATGTTTTAGCCCCCCCTGATGTCATGTTTGTTGTTGTTGCTGTTGTTTTTGTTGTTGTTGTTGTTGTTGTTGTTGTTTTTGTTGTTGTTGTTGTTGTTGTTGTGTTCATGGGATGCAGATGCACGAGGCAAATGTCTTGTCAGATGTATGGTTGTATTTCTTGATGGGCGGAGGTGGAGTATACTTGTAGGACTGGAATAATGCGGGTAGGATTTAAATACTATTAAATTTGATTACTATTGAGTTTGAATACCGGTACAATTCAATTTGAATACTATTAAAACAAAGTCAAGTAATAAAAACACTTTTGTGGCCACATACCTGGATTGAATGGCTATTACGTCCAGGGGTAGCCAACTAGGCTAAAGAGACTTGCCCACCAATACACAGTGTGCTAGGTCTTACGGTCTTGGGGGTTTCAAAAAGGTATTTTCTCACTTGGTTGGAATTAAATACTGTTGAATTTGAATACAGTTACTATCCAACTTGAATACTAATGAAGCAAAGTCAAGTAATAAAAAATGTGTTGTGGCCACATACCTGGATTGCTGTGTCTTTCAACCATTTAACCAATTCTGACGTGGCGGATGAAGTGGTTTGACGGCCAGATCTGAAAGTACCAGAATCCCGAACTGCTGCAGCCCCATATAGTCTTGGAACAGGCAGTCCGAAGAGCTGGCACAAGAAACTTGCGACTGCAACAAGTTGGATTAAGGCAAAGGCATGAGTGGCATCACTTTTGTTTTTCAATCATGATTTAGGGCTGTCAATCACTTTTTCCCTCGTGCGACGCCTCACAAATTCAGCGACTCAGTGCGACCCTGGTGCGACGCACTGCCCCCCAAACCCCACGGGCTCCGTGCTCTGTGGGGTTTGGGGGGTCATTTCTGACTAGTTTAGCTGGACCCACGCGTCGCCATGCAGCGACGGAATGGTGACGCGTCGCTCAAAAACAAATACTGAGTGGCATCTGAGTGGCATAGCTTTTCTTTTCAGCTACGAGCAGCAGCTTCTAGGCATCTCCTGAAGCTCGCCGCTGGGCTAAGCACCTAGATTTCAACAAAACTGGAAAAATGATTCTGCCAGCTTCAGTAGAAACTACGCTGCTACAGATTTGGCTGGGTAGCAAGCCAGGGGAGCTGCCTAGAAGCTGCTGCTGGTAGCTGAAAATAAAAGCGATAATTTTTTGCTTTCCTGGTACCACAAAACAAGAGTGCAGTAGTCCTGCAGCTACACCACACAAGTGATCCAAGAGGCTAGCATCAGGGGCAGTCACATGAGATAGCAGCACCTGGATTGGCCATGCGCATTTTGCTGGTTCCCTTTTCCCCCCTTTGTTTGCTCACCTGGGACCACACAACAAGAGTGCAGTAGTCCTGCAGCAACACCACACAAGTGAGCCGAGAGGCTAGCATCAGGGGCAACCACGTGAGACAGCAGCACCTGGAATGGCCATGCATATTTTGCTGGCAATGTCCACAGGCCGTACATGGATGTCCTGGCATTTGGAAATCTTCTGCTCGCAACAACCTGTCGTGAATGTAAGGAGTCATCATAATGAATTGAATTGTCTTGAAAGTATAGTATAGTTTAGTTTAGAATAGTGTAATATAGTATAGTATAGTATGGTATGGTATGGTATGGTATAGTATAGTATAGTATAGTGTATGGTATGAATTTAATTATCTTGATTGATCAATGCTTTGTCTATTTAGCCCTTCCTGTCTCGGTTGGGCAAGTCCCTTTAGTCTATTCGGCCTACCCCTGGACTGTAATATACATACAACCCCCTACCCCAGAACCACCACTAGAGCCCCCCCCCCCCCCACCCACACCCACACCCACACACCCACACACACACCACACACACACACCACCAGTGGCACATTCATCACATTTTTAAAGCGCTGGGCCTCAAGTTCTCTGTACCGCCCTCAACACCAACACCCAGTGCCCCCCCCCCCCCCCCCCCCCACACACACACACACACCACCAATGGCCCAGTGGCACTTTCCCCTGTGGAAGGAACCCCTAAGCACCGAACCAAACAAACCTACCCTTCCAAGTCTCAGGAGGGAGGGGTGGCATGTATACATACATTTTAGTTGCAAACAAGATCAGGCAGTGCAACAGAATGCACAAAGTAGGCATGCGCCCAAGGTGCTCGTATCAATGAGGCCAGGTTGTGTTGTCTGCAGGCGTAGGGTACGGGTTCACAAACAGACAATGCCCTCAAAGATAATGCCCCACGCGTCTTTGGGTTGATGCTGAAGCACCATGCAAATGCCAATGCACGTGCAAATGCAAACAAAACCAACTGAGGATTCCAGGCGACCTACTGTAGAAGATCTCGAAGAAAAATCCTTGTACACGAAAGAGGTGTACAAGGTGTGTGGTGGTACATCTATGTATGTATGTATGTATGTATGTATGTATGTATGTATGTATGTATGTATGTATGTATGTATTTATCCATCCATCCATCCATCCATCCATAAATACAGACAACCAACCTACCTTCAACGCAAACGCAACCGATGAAAGGCCAACAGCTCCAGTCGAGTAGAAGTTCATTTTTTCACCCATGTGAACCTTCTGGTACCAGGCCAAGCCAACTGCCAAAGACAAGAAAGGGTGTAACATCAATTTCACATCTTGAGGTAATTGATACTGGTACCAATGATGTGGATATTGATTATATTTATACGTACACTATTTATTTATATATAATAATAACTAATATAATAATAATACAATGATAATATAATGATGTGGATATTGATTATATTTATATGTATACTATTTATTTATTTATTTATTTATATGTATACTATTTATTTATTTATTTATTTATATGTATACTATTTATTTATTTATTTATTTATATGTATACTATTTATTTATTTATTTATATGGTGCTTGGCCCCAGTGCAAGTAAACAGGCTAGACCCCTCAACCTCGCGCCTCGCAGTAAGGCATGACATGTCCTACTATTCATCTTGATATGATTGATCCCACCAACAGAATAGTGATGGCGAGCAGCTGGGGATTTCCCGTACAAGCCTCAGCATGCTCATATTGGGGGATATTAGGGAATTGAGATGTGTAAAGCACATGCCAGATTGGTACTTGCCAAGTCCATGTCAAGTGAGTAGAGTTGTCGAGTTCAATATCATATTTATACATATTTATAGATATATCATACATCGACGATACCATATGATATACCGTGCAATATCGTACGATATGTCAATATATCGTACAATGTATTGTACGACAATATTGGAAACCAGAACGATATTGACATTGAACGATATAGTCACCGATAATGCCCCCTGTGTTACTGTGCTCTGCAGGCCATCGTCCTCTTTGACTCCAACATCATTCCGTACACCATCTACCCACACCCACACCATCTACCCGCACCCGCACCCAACCCTACAAGAGCGCAAACGACAGTTTGAATGCTCACCATATAAGCTGTGTGACAATGCCGTCAGGGCTGTGAGTTCCAGGATAAATAATTCGCTACCAGATTGCCTTTCTAGTGCAACACTTGGAGGAATGGCGGCAGCTAGGTTGGACACAAGGTGCACCCCATCCATGTGGACAAAGGCGGGAAGGAACAACCTGCGAGGCAAACAGCCAGATATCTAGATGTATGAATGTATGAATGCATACATGAATGTATGTATGTATGTATGTATGTATGTATGTATGTATGTATTTATGTATGTATGTATGTATGTATGTATGTATGTATGTACGTATGTATGTATGTATGTATGTTTGTATGTATGTATGTATGTATGTATGTATGTATGTATGTATGTATGTATGTTACAGTCCAGGGGTAGGCCAAATAGGCTAAAGGGACTTGCCCAACCTTGACACAAGAGCTAAAAAGGAAAGGTATTGATGAACTGAACTCGAACATATATATATATATATATATATACATACATACATACATACAAGGGTAGAGAGGTGTTATCCATGAGGTTGCAAAATTGGAAGTTTGGGATATTCTTGCTGGTGATGGCTCCTTGACACTAGTCAAAACATGACCTGGACAGGTCTTTAAACAGTCTAATCTGCTTAGTGTGCTCCCTGTTTTCTGTGATTATTGCATGCGGGGACTTGGAATTAGAAGACGGTGAGCAGCCCAGAGTTGATTGAAAGACCATGTAACCATTCAATTAAATTCATGAAGTTGCGGACTTGGAAACCAGGAAAAATCTTGCTGATGATGGTTCCTTGACACTAGGCTGACCATCCTCACTGAAGAGCAATGGACGTCAACAATAGCGAAACATTGACAGGTGTGTACAGCTGGGTATGGTTTTGTCTTGTAGGGGTATGATTCTCGTCATGGATGCCGATGCTCTCGATAGCTAGGATACACATATTATCAGTGGGAGCACAGCAGGTTTTGTTGACCTGCCGACCTTGCATTTTAATTGCCTCCGAAACCAACGGTTGGCATTACATTTGAAGTGTTGTCTGGGTCCACTGGCCGAAACTTTACCAAATCTTGAGCGAAACTCCACCGAATCCATGACAGTAGGGTCAAGTTTACTTTGTTTTACCGCTGGGCCAGCAAAACCTGCTGTGCGGGAAACTCTCACCTGATATACTTGAACTTGAACTTGAACTTGGTTTCATAGCTTCAGCCAGCACTTTGGCTGCTCGTCTTCAGCAGTAAAAACAATTACCAGGAAAAAATGCAACAATTTTTCTTTTTCTTCCAATTCACCTTCCATACTCCTGCTTCTCAACAATGCAATACGGGCTGAGGCAAACCTCTCTCAACAGCACCCCTCCAGGCTTGAAGAACACGGCCAAGTTTGCGAGGAGCAGGGATGCTGTTACTGGTGGCAAGAAGCCCCCAGAGCTGCATGGAAGTTGAAAGTGAAGACCCATGTGTCAGACAGGGGCAGGGAGACTCTGGGTCCGGGGGTTCCAGAGATCAGGGGGTCAGGGAGGCACTGGGGCAGGGAGGTACTGGGTCCGGGGGTTCCAGAGATCAGGGGGTCAGGGAGGCAGGGAGGCACTGGGGCAGGGAGGTACTGGGTCCGGAGGTTCCAGAGATCAGGGGGTCAGGGAGGCAGGGAGGTACTGGGGCAGGGAGGTACTGGGTCCGGGGGTTCCAGAGATCAGGGGGTCAGGGAGGCAGGGAGGCACTGGGGCAGGGAGGTACTGGGTCCGGGGGGTCCAGAGATCAGGGGGTCAGGGAGGCAGGGAGGCACTGGGGCAGGGAGGTACTGGGTCCGGGGGTTCCAGAGATCAGGGGTCAGGGGGGCAGGGAGGCACTGGGGCAGGGGGGCAGGGAGGCACATGTGTCAGACACAAAGCGTACTGCCAAAAGACGTTTGTATGTATGTTGTTACAGTCCAGGGGTACCCAAATAGGGTAAAGGGACTTTTCCAACAATGACACCAGGAGAGGCTAGAATAAAAAAAACGCTGATTAACTGAACCCCAAACAATTGTTATACCGACGGGGGCCCTGAGTTTGTGCTAAAGTGATAATTCAAAATAATATAATTTAGTTTTACGGAAAAAGTTCTTTACGCTAATAATCCTGTTTCGCTACCCCTTTCTGTCTCTGTCCCCATCCTACTCCCTGTCCGCTGTTCGCTGCCCCCTGCTCCCTGCCCCCCTCCTCCTTGACCTCCTTGCACCCTGCCCTCCTTGCACCCCCCACCCCCACCCCCCCCTCTGACCCTTGACCCCCTAGCCCCTGACCCATTCCCCCTTGCCCCAGTGCCTCCCTGCCCTAGTACCTCCCTACCCCACTGCCCCCATCCCCCCGCCCCAACCCCCATGCTTCCACTAGTTGTGTACCTTTCACGACCATATACGTCCACGTGGTGTGTTCTTGATGAGTTCAGTATACCGTCAGCAAGTGCTGCCAGCGATAGTATAAGTCGTTCATCCATCTCAGTCTTGATTGGAAGGCGTAACTCCATCCCGGAGTACCCCCATCGTGACTCCCTCCACATCCATGATGCTGCCAGGTTGTCAGCCTTCTCCTGAAAACATGTATGTATGCATGTATGAATGTATGTATGTATGTATGTATGTATGTATGTATGTATGTATGTATGTATGTATATACGTATGTATGTATGTATGTATGTATGTATGTATGTATGTATGTATGTATGTATGTATGTATGTACTAGTACATTGCCCGTGTGGTCGGAGGCCACCCCCCTCCCACCCAGGTCATTGACCCTGGTCTGGGTTACAGAACGGATAACGCCCTTGTACGCCCCCCCCCCCTCCCCTGCCCACCTACATGACCTACATGATACCCTACTGTTCCCTAAATATTCCTGCCCCCCATCCCCTTGACACACACTCTGTTTCTTCGCCTTGCACACCACACCACCCAGCCATCTCCACCCTCCCTCAACTTTCTCTCCACACCCACCCACATTCACATGCCCCCCTGCCATACCCCCTGATTCCCTTCCATTCTATTCCGCGGCACTCAAGCTGTTTCAAGTGCTCGTACCGAAAAACGATAGTAGCAAAGAACAGGTTGGGAAGTCCTGCCCCTCTGAAAACATCAGACTCGCGCGCAGATAATTTGTTGGGCGTGCAAAGACTTGCTTTCTTGACTAAAGCAAGCCGTTGACCGGAAAACCGCCCATCCCTCCTCCTCCTCCTCTGTTGCGAACTGGCTGTAGTATCTTGTGGGACAGGGTTCTTGATGCAAGGGAAACGTCCTGATGAGATGCGATGATCGGTGCAAGGGTAAGAGGTCGCAGAGGAATCACCATGAAAGTCGCAAGAGAGGGGTGCCTTGCAGCATTACCAGCACGAGCTTCTGCCTGCTCAGCCTGCCTTTCAGCATTAGCAGCAAGAGCTTCTGCCTGCGCAGCTTGCCCTGCAGCATTGGCTTCAGCATAGGCCTCGCGCCTGGTCAGGTTAGCGGCCAGGCGCTCATTTTAAGGCATGATAGCTTCATCTAAACGACGTCGCTGGTTTGCATCGTTCCTGTGCTCGTCGTTGTGAAGAGCTCACCGTGCTTGCTGAGTCGCAGTGTTTCCAGCTCTTCTGTCTCCTGGAATTGGCTGCTGTTGCGCCATGGTGGCCTCAAGGAGCAACAAATTGTCATCAATGAGCCTGAGCGCCATATGTGCTCAAGTTCACGTAGAAGCAACAAAGTATTGAAGGACGGAAGAATTGAAATTATTTGAATTTCATTTGAAGCATGATGCGGAACGGAAGAAAGAGAAGGAAATGGGCTGGATTTTGAAAGTTGCTCGAGTCTCTGCGAAGTTAGAGCGGAAAGCTGCTCGAGTTGCTGCGAAGTTTTGCTGCGAGAATTGAAGCGATACGCCCTGGAGGGTTATTAGTATGAGCTCTTAGTAACCCGCTAATTCAGCTGATAGCCAGGGTGGGTAGTTAGGTGATACGCTATTAGTAACCCGCTAATTTAGTTGATAGCCAGCTAGAGTCGGCATAATTTACCGCACCCTGGCACCGATAGCCAGGTCGCGGGAATCCATGTATGTCTACATATATATAGATGTATGTATGTATGTATGTATGTATGTATGTATGTATGTATGTATGTATGTATGTATGTATGTATGTATGTATGTATGTATGTATGTATGTATGTACGTATGTATGTATGTATGTATGTATGTATGTATGTATGTATGTTACAGTCCAGGGGTAGGTCAGATAGGGTAAAGGGACTTGCCCAACCGTGACAGGAAGGGCTAAACATAAAACGTATTGATGGACTGAACCCCAAACAATTGTTTTACCGACAGGAGCCCTGCGCTCGTGCTACAGTGATAATTTAATTCTACATCTATAATTAAATTGTCATCCCACATAGGATGATGACTTAATTGTGATTCTTATGAAAACTTGTCATCAATAGCTGCCGATTGGCAGTCTCATATACGGCCAGTTGGGACTGGAATAGAACGCATACAACAAGGGCCCGGCATATCATATGATGTTGACCAAAGGCGATTATGATATCATACAAATTGCATCATATGATATTGTACATACATGGAAACTATTGCCTAGCCAGACTGCTGGCATCATATGATATCATATGATATCATATGATAATGTGATAACGTATGATATCAGATTTCTGTTACCTGTATATAACCCCGTATTGAGGTACATAAGAAGAGAAGCATGTGTGTGTGTGTCCTGCAAACATGTTACTGCCGTCCATAAGGCATACTGCCCACCATACATTTAGACGTCAGGTTGCAAGAGAGATAAGACAGCGCAGCAAGCAAAATTAACAGAGCAGGTATGCGCCCAAGGTGCTTGTATCAATAAGGTCTGGTTGTGTTGTCTACATACGTAGGGTACTGGTTCACCAACAGACAACGGCCTTGTAGATAGTGCCTACGTGTCCTCGGGTTGTCTACCATACATGTACGCTCCTGCACCATGAATGGTAGGACTGGCGCCATAGCTTTTATTCTCAGCTACAAGCAACAGCTTCTAGGCAGCTCCCCTGACTGGCTATCAAGGCAAACCAAACACCTTGAAGCAGACACAATCGGCAGTCCAGAACTGCTGAAATAATTGGGTTTAGCTCAATGGTTGGCTCAAGGAGCTGCCTAGAAGCTACTGCTCGTAGCCGAAAAGAAAAGCTCTGACTGGTGCTATTTACATTGTACTAACCATGCTCAGGGCATGCTCAGGGATTCAATTCAGATACAATATATGATTCTTCTCATGTACCATACATTATTCCACCCATGTACCATATGTGGTTCCACCCCAGTGCGACGCGCTGCCCCCTAAACCTGCCGGGGCTCCTTGCTATGCCACAATCCAGAAATTAGGATTGCATCACAACTGGACCTACAGAAAGCTGAAAACAAACTGTGTACAAAATGTATTGCCATTCATGTACCATACATGATTCCACCCATGTACCACGTGTAGTGCCTTGTAACCACGAACAATACATCAGTTTTTTTGTTTGCTACACGTAGCAGCTCTCATCCAGGTCCATTAGCCAAGAATGATGTCAAGCCCAAAGCTTACAGCTGCATTGGAATACCTGCCATCGCAGCTTTCAAACAGTGTTTTTCTTTTCAGCTACAAGCAGCAGCTTCTACGCAGCTCCCCTAGCTGGGTATTCCGCCAACCTTGGCGCAACCTCGAGCGCCTTCAAGCTGACATAATCAGCTTTCCAGAACTGCTGAAATAGTTGGGTGCAGCCCAGCGGTCGGCTGAGGGAGCTGCCAAGAAGCTGCTATGAAAAGCCGAACAGAAGAACCCTGCTTTCAAACGTACCAGCTAGCTTCAGGTTTGGCTCTCTTGATGGGTGAAAGGAGCTGCCTAGAAGCTGCTATGTGTAGCCCAAATAAGAAACAGTGCAAATCATGTTGCCATGCATGTACCATACATGATTCCACTCATGCACCACGTGTAATGCCACGCATGTAACCACGTACAAAATGTACTGCCATTCATGTACCATGCATGATTCCACTCATGCACCAAATGTTGAACCAGCCTTTGCATTTAGCTTTGCATGACGACAGGGCTGTAAACAAACACTCAGACATATCTGGCTTCACATCTGCAACGAACCATGTCCATTTGGTCACTCAGCTTTCCCCCTGCCCATGCGTCCAGCGCACCTGTGAACTCTTGTACACTTCACTCCCCTCCAAGGTTGCTTTTACTCTTTGCAGCCCGGTGTCCAACAGCCTAGAAGCCTCGGAGAAAGTGACGGACAGATAATCACTCGCAGCATCCATGTACGTCTCCATGTATGGGCTCTTGGGTGGCCAAAAGCCCACACTGGGTCGCTGAAAGCTGAAGGGACAAGCCCAGAAAACTCCAGAAACACACGATTCGGTTCAGAAGGTTGATTGTACCACGGGATGTGCGCGACAGGCACGGCAACAGTTCTTAGGCGGTGGGGATCTCCAAAGGTCATTCTCCAGCGAAAGGAGGGGCGATTGTCCGACAAGGTACGCCCCCGCCCCCCGCGAAGCATGGGCATGGGCGGGCATGGGGGGCATGGCTGGGGGCATGGGGCGGCATGGGCCCATGCATGGGGTCGGGTCTCAGGACCCCGAATGTCGCTCGTTGCCCCCGTCACGTGGGCCCGTGGGGGGCTCCACCCCGGGCTCCACCCAGAGGAGGAGAGTAGGTCCTTAGCATGTCCCGCTCCGTTGTTTTGCGTTTTTTGTTATTGCGAATCTTGAACTAGATTCCGGCTTCCTCCCAGCTTAACTATAGTGCTCCAATCTGCACTACCTTTCTGTTTTTTGTCGCCATCAAAAGTGCCCCCTTCTGACTTCCTCAGTGGCGTTGTTGGGACCATGCGCGGATGATTAAGTCACATGCGTCTGTGTAAAGGCGCAGCGGCAGTCCGTCAGGGCCAACTGCCAATGGGGTAAGTTATGAGTTCTTCGTGGTTTCTGCGCGCCTCTAGCGCCTCAACACAAGTTATGCCCTCCACCTGCCTCGTGCTCATATGCTCACAACATTGCTGGATAGCCGAATGGATGGCACCGGCATTCATCCCCCCCCCATCCCACACGTCCCTCGGACCCCGAACCCACACCCACTGCCCCAAATTACCGAGTCTTCAGTGCCCCGTTGCCAGTTGTAGCGGAGGGGTCTGCTACACACGCTCTTCAGACCGTAGTAGATTATTTATCTCAGCATATTCGCGACCTATCTCAGCGCGCAGCTAGCTTTGTCCGCGTTAGAAGTGAGAGTAGCTCCCGGTCAAGGTCAGTCAGGTTTCGAAGACAGGTTGGGCGCACAGCCATGACAACCAGGTTTGTGTTGCAAGGTTTGTTTGCTGCCCTTAGTGAGCTCCCTGGTTTCCGTGGATATTACACGGGGGGACATGGATTTGACAGGTAGTGAGCAGCCCAGAGTTAGCTGAAGAACCATGTAACCATTAAAATCCAAGTTCAAGGTTTGTTTGTGTGGCAAGGTTTGTTTGTCGTTTACATGATCAGGTTTAGGTCATGTAGATACGGTTTCATGACTAGGTGATCCAGATACAGGGCCTGGTGACTAGAACATCCACGCATCAACCAGGTCTTGGCTTTGGAATTTATTGAAGCATGAGTTGTATGACTTGCGGTGGGCAGTATCTGTGAGGGAGTTCGTTTATGGGAGTATCTTCATGGATGGATGCATGTTTGTTGGCAGTGTATAGGTGAGGTAGTTAGCTGTTGGTAGGGTACGTACTCACATCAGCAGACATGCACACTGCACAACACGCAGCACACAAATCACAGAATACAAAACACAAAACGCAACGCCCAACACCGAACACCCAACACGCAAAATACATGACACAGCACACACAGCACAAGACTTAACACACAACTCGCTACACATAACAGATAACACATAACACACAACACACCAGTACACTACACTCTACACACTAGTACACTACACTCTACACACTAGTACACTACACTCTACACACTAGTACACTACACTCTACACACCAGTACACTACACTCTACACACTAGTACACTACACTCTACACACTAGTACACTACACTCTACACACCAGTACACTACACTCTACACACTAGTACACTACACGAAACACAAACACGCATGAAACGCAGCACACAGCCCACACCCCGCAACTCACACGATACTTCCTCAGCCCAACCTGCTATTGAATTTCCCTCTGCTCATGCCTCGAATATTGAATTTCCCTCTACTCATGTCTCGAATATTGAATTTGCCTCTGCTCATATCTTGAATATTGAATTTACCTCTGCGCATGTCTTGAATATTGATTTGCCTCTGCTCATGTCTCGATTGATGATTTGCCTGTGCTCATGCCTCGAATATTGAATTTGCCTCTGCTCATGAATCGAATATTGAATTTCCCTCTGCTCATGCCTCGAATATTGAATTTGCCTCTGCTCATGTCTCGAATATTGAATTTACCTCTGCTCATGTCTCAAATGATGATTTCCCTCTGCTCATGCCTTGAACATTGAATTTCCCTCTGCTCATGCCTCGAATATTGTTTTTCCCTCTGCTCATATCTTGAATATCGAATTTACCTCTGCTCATGTCTCAAATGATGATTTGCCTCTGCTCATGTCTTGAATATTGATTTCGCCTTCAAATACTCACAACAGGTGTATCTCCAGTGTGACTAAGGCTCCTGCACAGGTGTGTGTTTTACAGTCTAGCTGGCGTAGCCAAAATAAGCTTCATAGACTTCCCCTACCTCACTATTGGGAAGGGCTGTATACAAAACAAGCACTGGTGAACTGAACCCCCCAAAAAAGCGTAAACGCACGAAAGGTGCATTGTTGGCCGCAACTATTTCTTTTTGGGGTTACCCATAGCTGCTTCCAGCCAGCTCCAATAGCCAGCTGCTGGGTCAAACCCAAAGCTTGCAGCTGCTTTGGAATGCCTGTCGTGTCAGCTTTTAGACACACTAGGAAGGTTCAGGTTTGGCCCAAGGATGGGTGAAAGGAGCTGCCTGGAAGCTGCTATGCAGAGACACAAAAAGAAAACAGTGCACTCTATAGATGCCCTCATCATCATGTTTATCTCATCATTTTCAATCTCATTGACCGCCCACAAACGCCAACAAACGCCCTCAAACGTCAACAAACGCCCTCAAATACCAACAAAGGCCCTCAAACGCCCGCACTAATAAAAAAATCCAACAAGAATGTGAGTCAGACATTGTCATGGAGTGGATTTTCAAACCATAGCATCACCATTGTATGAATTACTGTTAGGAGGAAGTCAAGTAGGCTGGTTGGGCTATCCTTACGGCAGCCTCCACCCTGTACAGGTTGTTAGGGGGGTCAAACACCTGTACAGGTGTTCCGGGGGGTCAAACACCTGTTTCAGTACATCATTGGTTTACATGTAGTTGTTGAACAGGTGCAGGCTGCCGTAGGGTCATAACAGAGCCCTCCTATGGCAGCAGTGTACTTGTTGAACAAGCTGAACAGGTGCAGGCTGCTCTAGGGTATCCTCTGTGCAGATTCCTAGCCAGTCCAACTAACTACAGTGGCTTCCCACCCTGGAGGCCTCTGCCAGCTGTGCACGACCCCCGTGGCCCAAGTCACACGTGTGTGTGAGGGAGGGGGATTGCCGGCCAACCCAACAGTGGGATGTTTGGGCTCCGGTACCACCACACCGCCACACCACCACACCACACCACGCCACGCCACACCACACAGACCTCACCACACCACACCACACCACACCACACCACACCACACCACCACACCTCACCACACCACACCACACCACACCACCAACCTCAAAATACCCCGACTGGTATGTTCTACCCTGGTGGGTGTGGGAGGAGCGGGGTGGGGGTGAGAGGGGCAGGCAGTGAGCCCGTTCCTGCCCACTCTTATCCTGCCCCACCTTCTTGCCACCATAGCTTTTCTTTTCAGCCACAAGCAGCAGCTTCTAGGCAGCTCTCCAGGCTCTCTCTTCAACCAAGCCTTAAGCAACCTTGAGCACCTGAAAGCTGACATCACCAGTTTTTTATTTTTGCCCTAAATGGCCCTAAAAAGCTGTAAAACGCTATGAATGCAGTAGGAAGCTGTAAAAACATTAAAACGCTGTCAGTGGAGGAGGCCTTTAACCATAAATCTAGAAAAAACCCACTTTCAGGTTTGAAAATAAAGCTGCTTTCCAGTGCTCCTGGAACCTTTGGCTTTGGCCCTGTGGCAGTCTCATGGAGCTGCCTAGAAGCTGCTCGTGGTAACCAAAAAGGAAAGCTATGTAACTCACTCGCCATCACTTTGCATTGCGTTCCTTAAGCCTATTTGGCTACCCCTAAACTGCAACATACAGATATGTAAAGGGTTGCCCAGTACGACATTGTGGATATACACATCGAACGATATATCGCAAGGTCTCATATGATGTATCAATATAGCGTACAACATCAATACATTGTACAGTATATCGTACGGTACTGATGCAACATCGGCTGATAATCTTGAATCCTGAACTATACTGACAACCCTACATGGGTATAGGGAATGGCAATATGATATCATGTCATCATAGGATATCATATGATGCCGGCAGTCTGACTTGGCTAAATTTACCATTTATATACAATATCATATGATGCAGTTTGTATGATAATACCATATGATATTATACTCGTCTTTTGTCAACATCATATAATATGCTGGTCCCTACATACATGCATTGCAGGATCCCACAGGGCAGTACGTTCCAGTTGTACAGCTGCCTAGGTTCTTGAGGGCTTGCATACCAGACACACGCACCAAGGCTTCAAATGGTGCTGAGCGCTGCAAATCAGGCATGATCACTTTTGGTCCGAGCCCAATCATGGTTAGTGGAGTGGAAGCGATCAGGGATACGTAGTGAACGGCAACTTATATTAGTGTTTGAAAAACTAATATTAAATAATATTATTATAGTATCACAATAATATTAGTTTTTCAAATAAATTCAAAATTCTGGTGAGACGGCTCGTCCGACTAATATTATATAATATTACTTATTTACTTATATTATATAACATAGCCGACCCCTAGGGATGAGCAGCAGCTGTCCTCAAAGGATTTAGTGCGTCACGCCTCAGCTGAAGTATTAGACTCGGCCAAAGTGATGGCCTCTCATGATGTGAGTGTTGAATTGACTTTTCCAACCTCAGTATTGGGAAGGGCTGTATACAAGACACGCACTGGTGAACTGAACCCGAAAATAGTCCCTCTAAGAAGTCGGACGGCTACAAAAAAGTAGCCGTGACTATTTAGCAGGCTGAGGTCTCGTTCCCCCAACAAATGGTAACCGCACGAAAGGCGCGTTCTTGGCTGCCACTGTTTCATTTTTGGGCTACTCATGGCAGCTTCCCGCCAGCTCCATTAGCCAGCCACTGGGTCAAACCCGATGCTTACACCTGCGTCGGAATGCTTGTCAAATCGGCTTTTATGTACACTAGCTAGCTCCAGGTTTGGCTCAAGGGCAGGGAAAGGGAGCTGCCTAGAAGCAGCTACACGGCCAAACTGATGGCCTCTGATGGTGTGAGCGCTCGTGAGTATTGAAATGGCTGACATAAGCATTGAACGCCCAAATATGTCAAAGTTTTTAGATATCACAAGAAACATTTACCGCGGAGATAACTGGAAGTTCAGATGCTGGGTCTCCCCAGGGGGGATGGGGGGCAGGGGGGCAGATGCTGGGTCACCCCCCTGGGGGGGGGGGGGGGGGGGGATATGTAATTGCTCAAGTTTTAAACTATTGGATGTGCCAGGTATGCAAAAGCGATATTTTGTTAAATTTGCAAGTTGATTCGAGTGCTTTCGCCTGCACACTCACGCTTGCAGAGGCCATGATCGCCATGATAGCCACAATAGTCACAACAGCCATGATAGCCATGGTAGCCACGATTGCCACAATGGCCATGATAGCCTGATGGTCTCTGCTGGATTGACTCAATGGCCCTTAGGTACTCAAGTAAGTGGTATACTTGTCAAAAGTGATGGCTCTGTACAAGTGGGTGCTATGGTATTATTTATTAAGTATGCTACGGTTGTATTATTAAGTCATCCACCTTGACTCGTAGACTCATGTGCCTTGGTATATATTGGTTTAGCACTTGGTGTGTGCATAGCACACCAAGTCTCTCTGAACAAAAACCAGACTGAATCAGCAATATATCATGTATAAGAATATGCATGTGAATATTTAAATGTACATTTATATTTAAATGTATATCTTGATATTGATTTGTAAGATTATATTTAAATATATATTTTGGTATATATTGATATTGATACGTAAGATTCTATTTAAATGTTTATATTCGTATATATTGATATTGATGTATAAGATTCTATTTAAATGTATATATTGTATTTATTGATATTGATATGTAAGATTATATTTAAATGTATATATTTGTACATATTGATATTGATATGTAAGATCATATATGCGACACTTCTGCACAGGTGTCGTTTTCAAAGACCTCTCCCTTCCAGACAATGATGGGATCACCAAGTGCTCAGACAGGGAGGAGCCAGTCGCCACATCGTACCTCCACCGTACCTGAAGTGTTGTGTCCTCCCCCCCCTGGTGCCCAGATAGGGAGGAGTCAGCCGCCACATCGAACCTCGACCGTACCTGAAGTGTTGTGTCCTCCTCCCTTTGGTGCTCAGACAGGGAGGGGTCAACCGCCCCACTTGGAGGAGACGTCTTACTGGAGTGGCTTCTCTGGCGATGGTCACGATATAGTGGAGCGCTTGTCTAAGCACTTGCAGAACACCAGCAAGAGCTCCAGCTCCAAAGCGTCATCAAGCGTGAGGGCAACGCCATTTAGTGACACAGGGATAAGGATGTACTCATCTAGGTCGGGTCCCAAAAAACACCAACAATCATTGAACCTCTCCGGGGCAGGGCCTTCACGGCAAAGTTCACGGCCGAGTGCCTCTCTTGCACCCATATGCGGATCAAGTGCTTCTACAAGTTTTGCTGACACAGAACGCTGTAAGTGTTCACAACAAAGAGTCGATCTAACAGCCGAAGTAAATGTGGGTTGGGGTGTGGATGCTTCTCTAGCAGCCATATTATATGTGGGTTGGGGTGTGGGTGCCCCTCTAGCAGTAAGTGTGGGTAATATAATCACTGCTGCACCGCCCTCCTGAGTGCAGGGTTCGATCATATGGGTTAAGGCAGTACGGTACTCAATCTGCTTCAAGGGAGTTTGTGACTCACTCTGCTTTTGGTACAGTTCGATGCAGTACGGTACTCACTCTACTCTCACTCTACTCACTCTACACAGTACGGTACTCAATCCAAGCTCACTCTACTCAATCTGCTTTTGGTGCAGTTCGGTACAGTACGGTACTCAATCCACTCTCACTCTACTCAATCCACACAGTGCGGTACTCAATCCACTCTCACTCTTCTCACTATACACAGTACGGTACTCACTCTGCTCTCACTCTACTTAATCTGCACGGTACGATACTCGCTCTGCTAAGTACGGTACAGTACAATATGGTACTCATTCTGCTTAGTCCGGTACGGTACAGTACTGTACCCACTTTTCTAAGTACGGTACAGAACAGTACGTTACCCACTCTGCTAAGTACGGTACGGTACAGTATGTTACCCACTCTTTTAAGAACAGTACAGTACAGTACCCACTATGCTAAGTACGGTACAATATGGTACCCACTCTACTAAGTATGGTACGGTACAGTATGTTACTCGCTCTTTCAAGTACAGTACAGTACAGTACAGTACCCACTCTGCTAAGTACGGTACAGTACAGTGTGGTACTCACTCTGCCAAGGACAGTACAGTACAGTACAGTGCAGTACCCACTCTGCTAAGTACGGGACAGTACAGTATGGTACTCACTCTGCCAAGTACGGTACAGTACAGTATGGTACCCACTCTTGCTAAATACGTTGCAGTACTGTACCCACTCTGATAAGTATGGTTTGGTACAGTATGCTACTCACTCTGCGAAGTGCAGGACTCACTCCGCTTTCTATCTCCTCCCGTCATTCCAGGTTACATCAGCTTCGTGGATACAGAGGATACCCTGCCAGGTTCAAATCACACTCTGCTTTCCCATGCAAGTGTGGGAAGTGTTGCCCGCAGGATGGGACCTGTTCTCCGCTACCCTGGAGCTGCAAGACCCACCCCTGAGATAGCATTTGAGGAAGTGCTGAACCCGCCTACTGTCGTCAATGACTCATCTTTTGCCCGTCGTTCAATCTCGCTCACTCCCAGATGTGCCTCTGAGCCTCCAAGGTTCCTAAGGAGGTCCCACGTCTATGAACGTGGTTGATGGTGGTTGACCCTCATTCTGTGTTCCTTTCCGGCTACTAGCAGCAGCTTCTAGGTAGCTCTCTTAGCCATACACTAGGGTAATCCTCAAATAGTCAGCATTGCTTGAAAGCTGATAACGTCAGCTTCAAGGTGCACTGTGTTTTCATAGGTTTGGCTGATTAGCCAGCCAGGAGAGCTGCCTAGAAGCTGCTGCTCATGGCCAAAAATAAAAAACAGTGGACCCTCAGGTTTTTGAGCTTTCTCAACTAAGAAGAACTACCATGCCGAACCAGGGCAGCTCCATTTACCAAATTGGCCAGCGCTGTAGCGCACTTGACACCAAAAAAGCTGCGCTTTGTAGTGCAAAAAGCGCAAAAAGTGCTTGCTGCGCCCACAGGGGGTTGCAAAAAACTGGGCGAAGTGCGCAGTGGGGCTCAAAAAGGCAGCGCGCGCTTGGAAGTACCCTGCGCCGATCATGCTGCGCATCCAGAAGATGCAACAGCTAATCCCAGCACATAGGGAACTAGTTAGAGAGCACCCATAGATCCTTTGATGGCAGATAGTGGGATAGTTTAAGAAGTAACATTTGATAGAAATCATAATTAGGCTTCAACATACGTGTGAATTAACATTAAATAGAAATCATAGTAAGGCTTCAATACAGGTGTGAATTAACATTTAATAGAAATCATAGTATGGCTTCAATATAGCTGTGAATTAAAATTTGATAGAAATCATAGTAAGGCTTCAATCTAGGTGCGAATTACCGTTTGATAAAAATCATAATTAGGCGTCAGCATCCATGTTTGATGGTGCAAATTGGGCCGTGTTTTCCAGCCTGATTGCCTGATTCATTTTTCCTGAGGGTTTGTATTTGCCAATACAAATGAAGGACCTTCGGTATACCGTACACACCTTAAGTAATGGCACACGGTTTGGCAAACGACCCTTTGCCAAACCGTTTCCTGCTCGAACCTGAGTCCAGTCCAGTTGGTTTGCCGTTGTCAAGTTACGGGTACTACTGTACTCGGCAGTACACTGTTTGAATTGATTCTAGCACAGATGATGCTGAAGAACCCGATTTTTCCAGAAGCAATGATAAACCAACTCCCTTAAGGCTCTGGTGGTGGATGTCGCCAAGCCCTGGGTGGTCAGCCAGCCAGCCCACCTCTGCTCCTGCTTCTAATTTTATTGGTACATACTGGATGGTCAACTAGCCCACCTCTGCTCCTGATTTAATTTAATTGTTACATGGATTTACTCCAAGCACTGGATGGTCAGACAGCCCACCTCTTATCCCGATTTGAATTGTTAAAAGGTTTTACAGCAAGCTTGGGCAGACTACTTGGTGAACACGCGTCAAAGAAATGTATCCAGAACTGAATCCATGGGGTCGCTAGTTTGTGTTCGGAGCTCCACCTCTAGGGGGTGAAATTCCTTTCACAACTTAAAAACACAAGTACCATGCACTGTCCAACTGTAAGAACTATTTTAGGTGGCCACCAGCTGGGGGTGCTAGCGTGCATGGCTGACATTGAAATTCAACTTGTCTACCGGTACATAGCTTCAGCCAGCAATTTGGCTGCTCGCCGTCTTCGGCAGTAATAACAAGTACCAGGGAAATGTTAACGCGGACAGTCCCCCCCCCCCACCCCCCTTCATTTCCCCTTCTTCTCATGGGATCAGCTACCAGCAGCAGCTTCCAGGCAGCTCCCTTGGCTTGCTACCAAGCCAAACCTGAATTAACGTAGTACACCTGGAAGCTGACAGAATCATCGTTCCAGAACTATTGAAATCTTGGGGCTTTAGCAATCACCGGCAGGGAGTTTCGGAAGTAGTGGAGAAAGTAGCTACTCGTAGCCGAATAGAGCTACAAACATTGAACAACTTTTGCGAAGGATTTTGACCGCTGCGATGCTGTTAACTCTAGTCATGCGCATTCCAACTATGAGCACAAATTGTGGGTGCGGAGGTAGTCGGAATCGTTCAAACGCCTGGACAGCTGTAGGACAGACGGATAGATAGATGGATAGACGGACAGACGACGGGGGAATCTAGGGCTTCAGCCCCGGGACCCCTGGGGGGTCCAGAGGGGGCTAAAGCGAAAAGGGGGCTAAAGCGAAAAGCTATGGTGCAGAAGAAGTTTAGCACGTGATATGTGAGGGACAAACTAAGGCAACACACGGGGGGAACTTGGAATTATGTTACAGTACATTGCCATCGACAGGCCATTGTTGGCCCAAGACAAGCCCGCTCCACAACATCAGTGAGGGGTCTTCCAACAAATCCTTGCTACACTCAGTTGATAATGTGAAGAGGGTTGGAAGACCCCCCGGAAGTTGGTGAGTGGGCTTGTCTTGGGCCAACACTGTCCAGCCCATGACAATGTAATGTAATCTAGTGCATTGGGAGACTGTGAGCACCCCAGATATGCCCGAAAAACCATTTAAAAGTTAAATTAAATTAAACGTAACACAATCACGTCTAGCTAAAGATCCAGCCGTCAGAAGGCGTAGGCATAGAATGCATATAAGCATACCAATCACGTTTCGGTGTAATTATAACATATTCAGACAACGGAAGGCATAGGCGTAGAATGTCTCTAACTGACACGACTGGACAGCTGTAGACAAACGAATCCTGTCACATTCGTCAAGAAGACAGAATGACATGACATGATATGACCTGGTCATGAGGCATCCTCCATGACCAGTTTCCACTTGTTATGATATGACTCATTAGTTCTATCATGTACTGCCTGGCAGAGTTCCATCCCCACTGGTACAATCTTATACACGCTACTTAGATGCCGCCACAGGTGGCCCGGGTAACTTATTCCAAGCTTTCATACCACTCCTTCCAGGTCCAAGAAGTTGCAGAATGCTTGGCTGACAAGCCAGGCAGGGGAGCTGCCTAGAAGCTGGTGATAATAGAAAGAGCACACATTGCGAACCGCATGATTGTCCTGAAAGTATGCAAGTTCGTCATAGCTCCATTTCTGTTGACTAGGACGCAGGCTCCGGAGACAGCGCCGAACAGGGAGGCCTGGTAGAGTGGTACACAATTTGGAAATTTGGAAATTCATACGCCCTGCAACGAGGCATGAGGTTGAAGGAACCCTCCCGCGGGGGCTCAGAGGGTGTTTGGGCAGGTGGTGTGAGGGTAGGGTGCGGTGGGGGTAGAAAGCTGGCCTTGCTGGGAGGTAGGGGGGGGGGGAGGGGTAGATGGGTAGATACCAAGGGGTACACAGGTACAGGTCAAGAAGGATGTCAGTTTATTTTTTATTTTTGTATTGGAAGGATTTTCAGGCCAGGAATAGGGGGACAGCGTACCGGGGATTCAGAAAGAAAGGCGCAAACATGATTTCACGCTTTAGCCCCTCCTGATATCATGGTCTTTCATGTTTCCACGTTTTTCATTTTGTGGCCCCTCCTGATATCATGGGTTTTCATGTTTTCATGCATTCATGCTTTAACCCCTCCTGATGTCATGTTTGTTGCTGTTGCTGTTGTTGTTGTTGTTGTTGTTGTTTTTGTTGTTGTTGTTGTTGTTGTTGTTGTTGTTGTTGTTGTTGCTGTTGTTGTTGTGTTCATGGGGTGCAGAGGCACAAGGCGAATGACTTGTCAGATGTATGGTTGTATTTCTTGATGGGCGGAGGTGGAGTATACTTGTAGGACTGGAATAATGCATGGCAAATAAGCAATAGACTTCATGCTACATTTTAAAGCTCGCGACAAAATAATGATTGAAAGAGAGACAAGTCCTATATTGCGGCGCGGAAAATTGGCGGAGAGTGTTGGCTATCAGAGCAACAGGTGGCATCGGAATCGAGTGCAGCGGACCAAAGCCAGGGTTTACAATTTTGTTAGGACCAGGGGTTCTTACCGGCAACACGACACCACGATATACAAACGGACAAAGGTAACAAACATGGGTAGGGAACGGCAACTAATATAAGTGTTTGAAAAACTAATATGAATTAATATTATAAGTGTCAAAATAAGATTAGTTTTTCAAATATATCCAAAATTTTGGTGAGAAGGCTCGTCAGTCTAATATTAACTGCTATGATTCATTAACTAGTATTAACTAACTTAGCCTCCCCTAGACATGTGTGACGTGAAATCAGTGTACAATTATATTAACTGCAACCAGGACTGCAACAAAAAAATGTAAAACAATTCGAAATGTTTTTTATAGTATCTCATACAGAAATATATATTTACACATATACTGATACACCTAATGACTCCATATAGGCCTCCCCCCCCCCCCCCCCCCCCCCGTCCATGCAATCCTTATATTGCCTTCCGATTGAAGGAGTTAACATGGCAAACACATGACATAGCTTTTCTTTTCAGCTACGAGCAACAGCTTCTAGGCAGCTCCCCTGACTGGCTATTGAGCCAAACCAAATGTGACTGAATGCAACTTGAAGAAGACAAAATCAGCTGCCCAGAACTGCTGGAATAGTTGGGTTTAGCTCAGTGACTGTCTCAAGGATCTGCCTAGAAGCTATTGCTGGTAGCCAAAGATAGAAAAGCTCTGATGCATGAGAGAGACATTGGACAACACAATCCCTTCCAGTCGCTTTCCAATCCTGATACCCCTTTATCCAGCACTGTGCGGACTACCTAAACCATATACCATGTGCGAGGTGTGTCCCTGCCACCAGGGTACTACATTTTGTCAATTTGGCCAGCGCTTAAAGCACACAAACGTCAAATTGGTCAGCGCTTTGCAGTGCAATATCCCTGCTTCACTTTCCAATTCTGATACCTCTTTTTCCAGTTGCTCCGCACTGTGCGGACTACCTAATCCATATACCGTGTGTGAGGTGTGTCCCTGCTACCAGGTCACTCCCTGGTAGCATGCACTGCTTGTCTCTCATACCAACCAGTTCTTCTGCACTCTTCCTCTTTCCGATCATGAACTTTTGCAGCAAAGCCAGCTTGCGAAACAACATGCTCAAACACAAGCGGCACAGTGTATGTAATGATAGTGATAACGCCTGGTGGGGCGTGGTGTTAAGGGAGCCCGTCGTACGCGGGTGGAGAGCGGTCTCCTACCTCAACTGGACAAGCTACCATCGCGGTTGACAACGACCTGCAACGCCAAGAGCGACCGAAGGGGGAGTCGAACCCCCGACTCTTCATCCTCAAGCGATCTGGTCTACCACTAGACCATTGTATATCACTGAAAGGGGCTACAGTGTATGTACGTTATAGCCATTCAGGGGGTGATTTGGATTTGGGCCTTGTAGTTTATAGTTCTGTACCTCCACTTTTAAGACACAATTTCAGAGAATTCTCAGAATTCCCGATTCTCGGGCCAAAATGATGTCAGAGTTCTCGGGCCAAATTCTCAGGTTCGAGGTACGAACTACTAACTACAAAGTGTTTTTAAATCCCAAATCCAAATCATCCGCTGAATGGCTATGAAGTACATGGGTAGACAACTAGGCTAAAGAGACTTGCCCATCAATACTCGGTGTGTTAGGTCTTCCGGTCTTGGGGTTTTCAAAAAGGTCCAAAGGCACTTGCTCGCATTATTGGGTTTGAATACTATTAAATTTGAATAACCGTACTATTCAATTTGAATACTATTAAAACAAAGTAAAGTAATAAAACATGTGCTGTGGCCACATACCTGGGTTGCTGTGTCTTTCAACCATTTAACCAATTCTGATGAGGTGATCTGAGTAGATCTGGAAGTACCATGATTCCAAACTTCTGTAGCCCCGTGATGAACGGGCGGCCTGAAGAGCTGGTGAAAGAAACTTGCGACTGCATCAAGTTGGATTAAGGCAGAGGCATGAGTGGCATCACTTTTGTTTTTGTCAATCATAATTTAGGGATGTCAATCACTTTTCCCCCCGTGCGATGCCTCACAAATTGAGCGACTCGTTGCAACCCCAGTGCGACGTGCTGTCCCCCGAACCCCACGGAGCACGCACAGGGGGTTCAGGGAGCATTTCTGACTAGTTTAGCCGGTCAACCCTTACAGCGCCATGCAGCGATGGAATGGTGACACTTTGCACAACAACAAATAGTGAGTTGCATAGCTTTTCTTTTAAGCTACGAGCAACAGCTTATAGGCAGCTCTCTGAGCTAGCCGCTGGGCTAAGCTCCAAGATTCCAACAATACCGGAAATATGAGTCTGCTAGCTTTAAGATGCACTACGCTGCTACAGATTTAGCTGGGTAGCAAGCCAGGGGATCTGCCTAGAAGATGCTGCTGGAAGCTGAAAAGAAAAGCTATGATAAGTGGGACAAGGGGATGAAGTCAAGGGGTATAACCGGTATTGTTTCATGGCTATTATTCATTGGGGAGGAGTTAATCAAGTGCAAATTTCATTTACCCTGATAATGTACAGGTGTTCTTGATTGTTCTAGGTTAGCACAGTCCCTTAAGCATACTTACTGCCCCTGAACTGAGCTATAAATACACACATGCATCAATCAATTGACCTGGTTCCCTTTTTTTGCTTTCCTGGTACCACAAAACAAGAGTGCAGTAGTCCTGCAGCTACTACACACAAGTGATCCAAAAGGCTAGCATCAGGGCAGTCACATGAGATAGCAGCGCCTGGATTGGCCATGCACATTTTGCTGTTACCCTTTCCCCCCTTTTTTCTCACCTGGTAACACAAAACAAGAGTGCAGTAGTCCTCTGGCAATACCACACAAGTGAGCATGGAAGGCACCATCAGGGGAGAGCACACGATCCAGCAGCACCACGATTGGCCATGAGTCTTTTGCTGGCAATGGAACAAGGCCGAACAATTTTGGTGGAAATCTGTCCACAACAACCTGTTGTGAATGGAAGGAGTCATCATGATGAATTCAATTATCTTGATAGTATAGTGTTGTCTGGTCTGGTCTGGTCTCGTCTACTCTCGTCTCGTCTAATCTGGTCTCGTCTACTCTCGTCTCTAGTACAGTGCAGTACAGTGCAGTGCAGTACAGTACAGTACAGTACAGTACAGTACAGTATCGTATTGTATCGTAGTAGAGAGTAGAGTAGAGTAGAGTGGAGTGGAGTGGAGTGGAGTGGAGTGGAGTGGAGTAGAGTAGAGTAGAGTAGAGTAGAGTAGAGTAGAGTAGAGTAGAGTAGAGTAGATAGGTGGAACCTTAGCACCAAACCAAGCAAAGCTACCCTTCCAAGTCTCAGGAGAGAGGGGTGGCATATATACATACATACATACAGATAATTACCTCCAACGCCGACGCAACCACTGACAGGCCTATAGCCCCAGCATTGTAGTACATGTTTTTGCCCATGTAAACCATCTGGTACCAGGCGAAGCCAACTGCCAATTACAAGAAGGAGTGTAACATCAGTTTCACGTCTTGAGGTTATTGATATTGCTATCAGTGATGTGGATCTTGATACTTTTTATTTTCATACTGTTTATTTATATGGTGCTTGGCCCTAGTGCAAGCAAACGGGATGGCCCCAGTACAAGCCTCATCATGCTCCTATTGGGTATTATTAGGAAACTGGGAAATTTAAAGCACTTGCCAGACTGGTACTTGCCAAGTCCATGTGAAGTGAGTAGGGTTGTCAAGTTCGATATCATATGATATATTGTACAATATATGTATGGCGTAGGATATAGGATGTATCATATGATATGTCAATATATAGTACGATATAGGATGTATCATACTATATGTCAATATATAGCACGATATAGGATGTATCATACCATATGTCAATATGTAGTACAATACACCGTACGGCAATCTTCGGGACCAGAACGATCTTGACATCTCCAGATACCAATAGAGCTCCCTGTCTTCTGCACGCCGTCGCCCTCTTTGGCTCCAACATCATGCCACACAGCATCTACCGACACCCACACCTACATCTACCCACACCCAACCCTAAAAGAGCGCAAATGGCAGTTTGAATGCTCACCATATAAGCCGTGTGACAATGCCGTCAGGAATGTTAGTTCCAGCATAAACAATACGCTACCAGATTGCCTTTCTCGAGCTGCACTTGTAAGAATGGCGGACTTTAGGTTGAACCAAAGGTGAAACGGACCCCCATGGACCAATGCGGGAAGGAACAGCCTGCGACGCAAGCAGCCACGTATCTAGATGTATGTATGTATGTATGTATGCATGTATGTATGTATGTATGTATGTATGTATGTATGTATGTATGTATGTATGTATGTATGCATGTATGTATGCATGTATGTATGTAGGTATGTATGTATGCATATGTGTGTGTGTGGGGGGGGGCAGGGGGGGGGTAGGCCAAATATGCTCAAGGGACTTGCCCAACCGTGACAGGAGAGCTATAAAGGAAAACTATTGATGAACTGGACTCGAGCATACATATGTACATACATAAATACATAGAAGGGTAGAGAGGGGTTATCCATGAGGTTAACAACTTGGAAGTCTGGAATTTTCTTGCTGAGGATGGTTCCTTGACACTAGGCAAAACATGACCTGGACAGCTCTTTAAACAGTCTAATCCGCTTAGTGTGCTCCCTGTTTTCCATGGGTATTGCACGGGGGGAGTTGGAATTAGAAGACGGTGAGCCACCCAGAGTTGACAGATTTTTTTTGTAACTATTCAATTCAATTCATGAGGTTGCGGACTTGGAAACCTGGAATAATCTTGCTGATAGATGCTAGTTCCTTGACACTAGGCTAAACATCCTCATTGAAGAGCAATGGACATCAACAATAGCGAAGCAGTGGCAGGTGTGTACAGCATGAAATGATTTGTTGAAGAGCAAAGGACGTCAACAATAGCAAAACATTGACAGGTATGTCATGCAAGCCGTGATTTGTGTCGTGTAGGGTATGATTCTCGTCATGGATGCCCATGCTCTTGATAGCTAGGACCAGGATACTACAAAGCGCGCCCGGCAGCGTGTTTACGCGCACGCTTTTTTAGCCCTACTGCGCGTTTCACGCAGATTTTTCAACCCCCTGTGGGCGCAGCGCGCATTTTTTGCGCTTTTTGCACTAGCGCTGAGCAATTTGACTTTTGTGAGCTTTAAGCGCTGGCCAATGTGACAAAAAGTAGTACCCTGGCTAGGACACATATATTATCAGTGGGAGCACAGCAGGTTTTGCTGACCCATCGGCCATGCATTTTAATGTCTCCAAACCCGACGGTTGGCAGTACATATGAAGTGTTGTCTGGGTCCATTGGCCAAAACTTTACCAAATCTTGAGCGAAACTTCACCGAATCCATGATAGTAGTGTCATGTTTACTTCGTTATACCAATGGGTCAGAAAAACCTGCTGTGCAGGAGCCTCTCACCTTGCATACTTGAACTTTAACTTGGTTACATAGCTTCAGCCAGCACTTTGGCTGCTCGCTGTCTTTGGCAGTAAAATAATTTTACCAGGAAAAATGCAAACGCAAACAAACCATTTTTCTTCTTATTCCAATTTACCTTGCATACTCCTGCTTCTCAACAATGCAATACGGGCTGAGGCAAGCCTCGCGCCACAGTACCATGCCAGGAATGAACGCGACCACATTTGCGAGGAGCAGGGATGCTGTTACTGGTGGCAACTTCCAGAAGGAGCTCCAATAGCTGTATGGAAGTTGAAAGTGAAGACCAATGTGTCAGACAGGGTCAGGGAGGCAGGGAGGCACTGAGTCAGGGGGGTAGGGGGTCAGGGAGGCACTTAGGCAGGGGGGCACTGAGGCAGGGGGGCAAGGAGGCAGGGGGGCAGGGAGGCACTGGGACAAGGGGGCAGGAAGGCAATGAGTCAGGGGGGAAGGGGGGCAGGTAGGCACTGGGTCAGGGGGGCAGAGATGTATGTATGTTCTTACGCATAGACGACTTTTGGCAGTACGCCTTGTGTCATTGTTTAGTCCAGGGGTAGCTAAATAGGCTACAGGGAATTTCCCAACCATGATATCATGAGGGGCTAGAATAAAAAACGCTGTTTAAATGAACCCCAACCAATTGTTATACCAACAGGGGCCCTGAGTTCGTGCTACAGAGATATTTAATTTAAGTTATCCAGTTCCTCCCTGCCCCAGTGCCTCCATATCCCCTTGCCCCAGTGGCTCCCTGCCCCCGTGCCCCCCCCCCCCCCCCCCCCCCCCCCCCCCCCCCCCCTGACCAAATGCCCCAGTGCCACACTGCCCCTCTTCCCCTCTGCCCTCCTGCCCCATTACCTCCTTGCCCCTCCTCCCCCC
Organism: Chlamydomonas sp. ICE-L; assembly: GCA_013435795.1. Lineage (NCBI taxonomy): Eukaryota > Viridiplantae > Chlorophyta > Chlorophyceae > Chlamydomonadales > Chlamydomonadaceae > Chlamydomonas > Chlamydomonas sp. ICE-L. The sequence continues at coordinate 123,429,216 of JACBWV010000610.1, read as the reverse complement.
TGCCCCCGTGCCTCCCTGACCCCATGCCGCCTACCCCCATGCTTCCACTAGTTGTGTACCTTTCTCGTGATGAGGCCAGGATACCGGCAGCAAGTGCTTTCAGCTTTGGTATCAGACGTTCATGCACCTCAGCTTTGAGCGGAAGATATAAATCCATCCCTGAGTGCCCCCAACTTGACTCCCAGTACCTCCATGATGCTGCCAAGTGTTCAGCCTTCTCCTGAAAACAAGATGTATGTATGTATGCGTGCATGCGTGAATGTGTATGCGTGTATGTGTATGCGTGTCTGTGTCTGTGTCTGCGTGTGTGTCTGTTCGTCTGTCTGTCTGTGTGTATGTGTGTGTGTGTCTGTCTGTCTGTCTGTCTGTCTGTTGGTTGCAGTACAGGGGTAGGTCAAATAGGCTAAAGGGACTTGCCCGACAATGACAGGAAGGGCTAACAATACAAAAGTATTGATGAACTGAACCCCAACCAATGGTTTTACTCTGAGTCTGTTCTACAGTGATAATTCACTTCTACAATTATAATTAAATGGTCATCCCACATGGGATGATGACTTGATTGAGTGATTCTTATCAGTGTCTTTCTTTTTAGCTATTAGCAGCAGCTTATAGGCAGCTCTTCTGACTAGCTACTCAGCCAAAGCTGGTGCAACCTAGAGTGCCTGGAAGCTGATAGAATCTGCTAGCCAGAACTGTCAAAATCTTGGGGCTTAGCCTAGTGGCTGGCTCAGGGAGCTGCCTAGAAGCTGCTGCTCGTAGCTGAAAAGAAAAATTATGATTCTTATGAAAACTTGTCACCAATAGCTGCCGATTGGCAGTCTCATATGCGAGCAGTTGAGACTGGAATAGACCGCATATAACTAGGGACAGGCATTTCATATGATGTTGACCAAAGGCGAGTATGATATGATATTGTATATAAATGGTAGCTGTAGCCTAGTCGTCAGACTGCCTGCATCATACAATACCATATGATTACATGATATCATATCATATCATATCATATCATATTGTTCCCTACATATAACCCCGCATTGAGGTACATAAGAAGAGAAGCATGTGTGCCGGTGTCCTGCAAACATGTTACTGCCGTCCATGAGGCATGCTGTCCACTATATATTTAGATGTCAGGATGCAAGCAAGATAAGGCAGCGCAGCAAGCAAAATTAACAGGGCAGGTATGCGCCCAAGGTGCTCGCATCAATAAGGCCTGGTTGTGTCGTCTGCAACCGTAGTGTACCGGTTCACCAGCAGACAACAGTCTTATAGATAGTGCCCTACGTGTCCTCGGATTGTCAACCATACATGTGTGATCCTGCACCATGAATGGTAGTACTAGTGCCATAGCTCTTATTTTCAGCTGAGAGCAACAGCTTCTAGGTAGCTCCCCTGACTGGTTATTAAGGCAAACCAAATGCGGCCTAGTGCACCTTGAAGCAGACACAATCGGCTGTCCAGAACTGCTGAAATAATTGGGTTTAGCTCAATGGCTGGCTCAAGGAGCTGCCTAGAAGCTACTGCTCATAGCGGAAAAGAAAAGCTCTGGCTGGTGCTATTTACATTTTACTAGCCATGCACAGTGCAAGATGCAATTCAGATACAATATATGACTCCTCTCATACATGTACCATACATTATTCCACCCATGTACTATATGTGGTGCCACGCATGTAACCACAAACAAACCAGTTGTGTTCATCCGACGCGTCGCAAATTGAGCGACTCGGTGCCACCCCAGTACGAAATTGAGCGACGCGCTGCCCCCCAAACCCACCGGGGCACCAGGGCCCCGTGCTACGCCACAATCCAGAAATCAGGCTTGCATCGCAACTTTTGCTACACAACTGGACCTACAGAAAGCTGAAAACAAACTGTGTACAAAACATATTGCCATTCATGCACCAAGTGTAGTGCCACACACGTAACCTCGTACAAAACGCACTACCATTCATGTACCATACATGATTCCACTCAAGCACCATCTGTTGTACCAGTCTTTGTATTTAGCTTTGCATGACCATAGGGCTGCAAACAACCTGACTTATCTGGCTTCACATCTGCAACTAACCATGTCCATTTTGTTACTCAGCTTTCCCCCTGCTTAAGCGCCCAGCACACCTGTTTACTCTTGTACTCTTCACTCCCCTCCGTTGCTTTCAGTCTTTGCAGCCCGTAGTCCAACAGCCTAGAAGCCGCTGAGAAAGTGACAAACTCCATGTATGGGCTCCAGGCAGAGGATGCACAGGGCAAAGGGTTTTACTTGAGCTTCAGTCCAGGGGTGGCCAAGTAGGCTCAAGGGACTTGTCAACCTCGGACAATCAAGGTCAATTCTGGAGTGCTGGGAGGGGCTCAGTCTGAAGATCACTACTGATATAAGGATCCGCAGTTGCCTGTGGTAGCTCCAGTGTTTCTGCTAAGGATTTGGGACTAAATGCATGTATAGTATCAGCATGTCCAGTACTCCGGTCTGCCTCTTGGGTGGCTAAAAGCCCACACTGAGTCGCTGGGAGCTGAAAGGACAAGCCCAGAAAACTCCAGAAACACGCACGATTCGGTACAGAAAGTTGATTGTACCACGGGATAAGCGCGGCAAGCACGGCAGCAGTAGTAAGGCTGTAACGTATAGAATACGTCTAACCGAGGTGTAGTCACTGGAAGGCAAAGGTATACTCCCTGCTATCTGACGGGCTGAGAGACTTCAGCCCGAGCTTAAGTACTACTTTCCCGCTCCCAGCGCGCCGACCCTGGCGAAACTCTGTCCGTAGGTCTCCCATGTAACTGATATGCTTCGAATCAATGCGTTTGATTCGCTTCGTCTTCTCGTCTTCGCTTCTGTACTACATCTGTTCATCTTCAGACGGGAAGTCGTCGCCTCCTCGAGGGAGCGCGTAGTGAGGATCGCTATCCGTCACTAAGGCTGTGGCGATCGCCCCTGCCCTTGTCCCGTCCTGCGATGGTCACGATATAGTGGAGCGCTTGTCCAAGCACTTGCCGAACGCCAGCAAAAGCTCCAGCTCCAAAGCGTCATCAAGCGAGCGGGCAACGGCATTTAGTGACACAGAGATAGGGATGGATTCATCTAGGTTGGGTCCCAAAAAGCACCATTCATTGAACCTCTCCAGGGCATGGCCTTCACGGCAAAGTGTCTCTCGTCCAGCCATACACGGATCAAGTCGGATCAAGTGCTTCCACAAGTACGGTAGTTGATGGTGGTTGACCCTCATACTGTGTTTCTTTTCTGCTACTAGCTGCAGCTTCTAGGTAGCTCCATGAGGTAGCTCCATGAGCCAAGCTCTGGACTATCACACATTCAGCAGCGCTAGAAAGCTGTTAACGTCAGCTTCAGGGTGCACTATGTTTCTTTAGGTTTGGCTGATTAGCCAGCCAGGGGAGCTGCCTAGAAGCTGCTGCTCAAGTGCTCATACCCGAAAAGAAAAACAGTGGACCCTCAGGTTTTTGAGCTTTCTCAACTAAGAAGAACTGCCATGCCGAACATGCTACGCATCCAGAAGATGCAACTGCTAATCCCAGCAAATAGGGAACTAGTTAGAGAGCCGGATGACTCATCTCCACTACTGCACCCATATATATTTTGATAGCGGATAGTTCTAGAATTATCATTTTATAGAAATTCTAGTTAGGCTTCAATTGGAATTGAAATTGAAATTGAAATTGTTACACCCGAGTATTCGAGTAATGTGGCACTCTTAGGACGTGAAGTTGAGGACCAGTTAGGCTTCAACATAGGTGCGAATAAGGCCTTGTTTTCCAGCCCGCTTGATTGATTCATTTCTCCCTAGGGTTCGCATTTGCCAATACAAATGAAGGAATATTCTGCTTATTATTCATGTCATGGGTTTCTGTAGTTTTATACTTTTATAGTGCGAGTATGAGACAGTATCTATGTGTATGGTGTATTTATATACATAATCTATTTATAATGCACATACGGTGTACCTGGTGCTACCTGTTTACTCATGGTTAGGGTTAGGAAGCACGCTATTGTACGATTTAGATTACCGTACGATGTAGTACAATACTGGTACTGTGTATTTATACTGGTACAATACTGGTACTGTGTATTTATAGGCATGTCCATGAGGATACCGACTTAACCGTATGGAATGTGGAATTCTGCGATTCCACATTCAGAACCTTTATGAATGGAAATGGCACTAAGACTTTCTGAAGCAACCTAGCCGACTATCTTTCTACTTGTAGAAGAGCAAGACAGGAAGCCCTGGACTGCTTAGTGGCACCGTAATTTATTATCCCTTTTTTTTCTTCTTGTGACTTCTCATTTGTTAGCTTCTTACCTCCGCCACTGTAAGTGGTTGAGATCTGGGTCCTGCTCTAGGGGGTTTAATACCTACGCCACCAAAACGGTGGTTGGGAGTTTGGTATGTTTGTCCTCGACACCCCCCTGATGTAATGGTTTTTTTTGCTTCGTGGGTGCTTTTTCTTTTTGTTTAAAGCACAGATTCTCATATACCCTCGCGGTGTCAAGTAGACTTTAACATGTAATGTAATGTAATGTAATGTGAACTGTCATTATTTGACATTTCGAGTTCTCGTGTTTATCATGCGATAGAGGGGGTTTGTTACATAAACTCAGCAATGCATTGCCGAGACAGGACAGCAGCACAGCCTGCCTACAATCAAATTTTATAACAGGGAGCATGAGGGTTTTTGAGGCACCCCCACAAACCTGAAACAAAAACTAGGAACAGTAAAAAAGGGAGCAAACTAGAGGCGGAAAGGGGAGGGATGCCAAGTTAGGCAATCCAGAGCATCAAGCCCAACAAACACAAACACAAGAGAGGAGGGCCGAACAAAAAATAACTGAAGACCTCCAAGGGCATAAGCTATGAGCACCTTAATATGCGCTTTGGCTATATAGTCCTTCTAGTCTAGGACTCATGCAGTGAGACCCGCTCTTTAAGCCCCCCCCCCCCCCCCCCCCCCCCCCCCCCCCCCCACACACACACACACAAAATCATCCCTTCCAGTTTGTTAGGAATTTGTCGAAGGATTTTCATGAGGCATGAGACAATAACATAGTGAGATAAGCTTATCAGGCGTATCTTGTGAAGGTACTTTGCACTGCGTTTGGAAAATGATCACATGACCGTCGTAACATGGCTCCATCGGTCCAGCCTCTATGTATGTTGTTACAGTCCAAGGGTAGCCAAGTAGGCTAAAGGGCGCTTGCCGATCTTCCTTACGGCTGCTGGCCGATCTTCTCTAAGGCTGCTTGCCGATCTTCACCAGAAATGCTCGGCAGTGTCTTGACGCCTGGATCCCTCTGGTCCCCAATTCCCTTGGTAATTGACCAATTGAATGAATAGAGGTGCAAGCATTTCCAATTCACTAGACTTTGCAACTGTGCTTTTTTGGACAGGTGCCTGCAATTAGGAGAGAGGCCACTTATTTCCATTCATCAAATTTTGATATGTACAACTGCACCTACAGAGGATGGGAAACTAGGAAGAGGAAAGCAGGATGGGGGTCAGTTCATCAGTGCCTTTTCTTTTTAGCCCCTCCTGATATCATGATTTAGGGCTAGCATAGGGACACTTACCCTTCGCGGAGAAAGAATCCTCCTTGAAAAAATGTTGTGCAAGTCCTTTTGCCTATTTGACTACCCCTGGACTGTAACAACGTACCTTCGTCTAACAACGGGACGCGGTCTCTTGATGTTTATTTTATTTCAGGCGGTACATTGACGTGACGTACAGATCGTGAGACGCGCGCTGTAGGTCACCTTCCGCCGAGGTACGCTTAGGACGACCCACGCTCCTCAACACCTCACTCCCTCTCCCGCTTTCCTTGCCGAGCCTAATCATTAAGGCAGACCAACAAGCATTAAAACTATACTTGGCGTGAGCAGACGAGTTGGTCGAAACATTTACACCTGTCCGGCTGAACCTGAGCCTGCTAATTATTCAGAAACAGTTGCGAATAATTCATTAAACAAAATATAGTCCGTCTTTGGCGTCAGACTGCAGTGCGAATCGAGAAGTGTCGCCGGACCTTCGAACAGAGGGGGCGGTGCCCGGATGGTGCCACATCGCTCGAGTCTTGCGCCAGGCTGCCTCGCTGCACTGCTAGGATTTGTATTGCTCAGTAGAACAGCTCTAGCGACCCAGATACAAACAGGACCAGACGATTTGCACAAAATATATAGGCGTAACGTCCCACTGGGCTTCTTCCTTAGTTGCTACGATGGCTACCAGGTACTGTCCAACCCAGGCGACAAAACCACGACCGGCACCTGCGAGATATGCCCGGCCGGGAAAGCCTCGCAGGGGGGGCTGAACTGCGTGACCTGCCAAGTTGGGTGGAAGGCAACAAATCCTGGCACCAGCTCCTGTGACGTGTGCCGGGCAGGGACCATCAGCACAAATGGGACTCTGCCTAACCCAGAGGCCATCAATGGGCTCACACTCTATAGCTTTGGTATTGCCTTGGCCACGGCTTGCACAGGCTGCCCGACTGGCCACTATCAGCCCATAGAAGGGGGGTACATGTGCTTGCCCTGCCCACCTGGGACCTTTGGGAATGTCAGTGGAGCCTCTAGCTGTCACAGGTACGAGGGGTATCACACCATATCGGGTGGGAGGGGGGGGGGGGGGGGGGCTGGGTGGAAGCTGGGGTGGCGTACCACACAACATGCACCAAGCTACTAACAACTAACAGGCCAACACACAACACCCTCCACACACCACTCATCATACCAAACAACACACCACAGGTTTGAGGGGTATGACATTGAAATTGAAATTGAAATTGTTACATCCGAGTAATGTGCCTCTCTCAGGACGTGAAGTGAAGGACACCTCTGCGTAAGCCGGAACTAGCATTAGTCACCATAAAAGGGTCTCCTTGTTAGAAGATCTGAATAAGCCCCTTGGCAAGAGGGGTATGACACCATATCCATAGTCGGTAGGATGAAGTGGATTCCATGGTATAATTGTATTGTGTTCGAGTCCCAAAGGAGTATACTTTCTTCTACCGGTATGGTTGTGTCAAGAGTTCCATAGGAGTGTTCTTCTTTGTACCTGTATGGTTGTGTTAAGAGTTCCACAGGAGTGTACATTTTTCTACCCGTATGGTTGTCGTAGAGTCCCATAGGAGTGTACTTCTTTCTACCGGTATGGTTGTGGTAGAATAGCATGTGCCTAGTAATTTTACCACAGCCACAGTGATAGGATAGCGTACTTTCAAGGGTGGCCAGATAAGCCAATAGGGACAGCCCACCCATACCGCACAACATGCACTACACAACACACAACACACAACACACAACCATTTCACACATCACCACAACATTAAAGATACAAGTTGCATCTATTTGTATAGCCTTATGGGTGGAAGCTTGGGGTGTGGTGTGTGGGGTGGGGGGGTGGGGGGTGGGGGGGAAGCTTGGGTGGCGCACCATACAACATGCACCAAGCAACTAACAACTAACTGGCCAACACACAACTAGGGAACGGCAACTAATACAAGTTGAAAAACTAATATTAACTAATATTATTATAGTGTCAGAATAATATTAGTTTTTCAAATTAATTCAAAATTCTGGCGAGACGGCTCGCCAGTCTTATATTAACTAACATTCATTAATATTATTCATTCATTAATATTAACTAACTTAGCCTTATCCTACACACAACACACTCCACGCACCACTCATCATAGCAAACAACACACCAAGCAACACACAGGCCAGCAAACGTCACACTCCAAGCCAGGCACTACAAACCACCCTTCATTCCACTCACACCAGCTCTTAAACAGGGGTTTCATGAAGGCGCTACGTGTAGCACGAGTGCTACATTTCCTACCTTACTGTTTCAGGGGTGCTATGTTAGAGCTTTTGGGGGATGAACTGGACAAAACGTTTCCGCGAGAACGCGTACGTCGTACTTAGTACTTGAAATCGAGAATTTTTGCCTGGAAATCCGAGAATTCTCGACAATTTCTTGACAACTTGACGAAGTACGAAACGTTTGTCCAGTTCATCCCCTGAATTGCTATAAAGCTTTTGGGGGTTGCCTTTTTACCTTGCCTTTCCTTAAAAACGACCCAGCTACTGCTTATTTTTGGGGCTAAGCGTAGCAGCTTCTAGTCAGCCAAAGCTCTTTCCCTGTCCTTCTGTCTTAACAAAGCAGCTTCAAGAATTGAGTTTGACCTAGTTGCTGGCTACTGGAGCTGGCGGGAAGCTGCCATGCGTAGACAAAAGAGTTAACACTGTTCGTCTCCTTAAAAACGACCCTGCCCTGAAAATTGATTACGCCTCAGGTCTGAGCTGAGAGATGGAAAGTGATAGTTGATTGAGGATTCAGCAACAGGAGTTCTGTGCGGGGTAGATAGTGCTGATGTGGCTACCCCTGGACTGCAACAGACCCAATCCTAAGCCTAAACCCAAACCCAAGCCCAAACCCATGGTAGCTTGCATGGGTGGGGCATAGCTTTTCTTTTCAGCTACGAGCAGCAGCTTCTAGGCAGCTCCCCGAGCCAGCCACTGGGCCAATCCCCAAGATGTCAACAGAACAAGAAATCTGGTTGTTTCAGCTGCAAGGTGCACTAGGTTGCAACAGGTTTGGCTGACTAGCCAGTCAGGAGAGCTGCCTAGAAGCCGCTGCACGGGGCTGAAAAGAAAAGCTATGGGGTGGGGAGTGTGCACCATTCCACCCGTGCCACAGACTGTATCTACCCCCCTCCAAATCCCTGGGGAACAAATACCCAGCCGCGGTAATGCTTATCGAGTGTAATACAAGGTCCTGGATTCACAAATGTATACATTTAACAGGTATCAACCCCCCACAAACCTTGATCCACCTTATATCTAGGGAACAGCAACTAATACTAGTGTTTGAAAAACTAAAATGTACTAATATTATTACAGTGCCACAATAATATTAGTTTTTCAAATAAATTCAAAATTCTGGTGAGACGGCTCGTCCGACTAATATTATATAATAGTATATAATATTATTTATTCACTAATATTATATAACATAGCCGACCCCCACTTATATCTCTCAGGTGTTAAGAAGGATCGGCGAGCATAGAAGGTCATGGATCCACATATAAATATATTTAACTGGTATCAACCCCCGCAAACCTTAATCCACCTTGAATCTACGGAACAGCAACTAATACTAGTGTTTGAAAAACTAAAATGTTCTAAACCTTGATCCACCTTGAATCTTGCAGGTGTAAAGCAGGATCAGCGAGCAATGCATTTGCACGTAGCACCAGCTGTGCCGCTTGCGCGGCCAACTCCTTTGCTGTGTACGACGGTTCCCTTATGTGTCAGCCCTGCCCGCTAGGGATGGTTTCGTCAGTTGGTAGCTCGACGTGTACACCCTGCCCTGCTGGTCAGAGGCGTGACAAGTCATCTGCTGTCTGTGTGAACTGTGTGGCAGGAACATATTCAAAATTACCAGGTGAGTGCGAATACGAATACCCAGGTGAGTGCGAATACGAATACCCAGGTGTGTACGAATACAAATACGAATACAAATACCCAGGTGTGGACGCATACGAATACGAATCCAAATACAAATATGAATACAAATACCCAGGTGTGGACGCATACGAATACGAATACAAATACGAATACAAATACGAATACGAATATAAATACCCAGGTGTGGACGCATACGAATACGAATACAAATACGAATACAAATACCCAGGTGTGGACGCATACGAATACAAATACAAATACGAATACAAATACCCAGGTGTGGACGCCTACGAATACGAATACAAATACAAATACGAATACAAATACCCAGGTGTGGACGCATACGAATACGAACACAAATACAAATACGAATACAAATACCCAGGTGTGGACGCATACGAATACGAACACAAATACAAATACAAATACAAATACCCAGGTGTGGACGCATACGAATACGAACACAAATACAAATACGAATATAAATACCCAGGTGTGGACGCATACGAATAGGAATACAAATACAAATACGAATACAAATACCCAGGTGTGGACGCATACGAATACAAATACAAATACGAATACAAATACCCAGGTGTGGACGCATACGAATACGAACACAAATACAAATACGAATACAAATACCCAGGTGTGGACGCATACGAATACAAATACAAATACAAATACGAATACAAATACAAATACCCAGGTGTGGACGCATACGAATACGAACACAAATACGATTACGAAGACCCAGGTGTGTACGAATACGAATACAAATACGTATAAATATACGAATACAAATACAAATACAAAAACCCAGGTGAGTGCAAATTCAAATACGTATACATGTACGAATACAAAAACAAATACGAATACTAAGACCCAGGTGTGTATGAATACAAATACAAACACAAATACGAATGAGATAACTTTCTCCAACTCAGCTCTTCGTCGATTAGCCCTGAGCTCTGAGACATCGGCCTTCGCTAGCACCTCTAATGCAGATTTTTCTGATCACATGTCGCCACTCCATCGCCATTCCGTCGATGCATTGCCACGCATGCCCCCCCCCCCCCCCCCCCTCCCCCCCAAACCCTCAAACCCCCAGGTCTCCGCGCTCCGCCATGCAATGGCTACGCAACAATCCTGAAATCAGGCTTAAGTAGCCCAAGTAGCTACTCAACCTGGCCTGTATAAGTCTGAACTAGAAAATACTGGAACGAATGCGCTGAATTCCATTGTTATTTTAATGGTCATTTGGTGGTTGACCCCAGTGCAAGCAAACGGGCTGGACCCCCTCAACCTCACGCCTCGTAATAAAGCGTACAAAGTCGTTTGTTCTAATGGGCATGGGGTGGGGGATTTTACAAGCAACGTATGCCAACATGTTGGCAAGAGTGTTGATGCACCGGTATATCACGTTTTTCTCTTTTTCCGACAACGCACCGCCACTGCGTCGCCATTCCGTCAGGCTTGAGTAGCCAAAGTAGCTACTCAGCCTGGCCCGCAGAAATCTATAAAATACTGGTACAAATACGCTGAATTCCATAATTATTAGATTCCGTTGTTGCATGCAGGCTTGGGTAGTAACCTGGCCCACATAAGTGTGAAATACACAACTGTTTATAACACATTTGGTTATTTTCCTTAAGCGGGGGGGGGGCTTCGGTGTAGTTCTACTGTGATTTCCTCTTGGGGTTAATTGCACAAGTTGTACACATTAGAATGGGGGTCAGTGCAGGTTATTACATCAGCCACCCACATGATAACTGTTTCATTTTTGTGCTACTTATGGCCGCTTCCCCCCAGCTTCAATAGCCAGCACTGGGCCAAGCCCAATACTTGCAGCTGCAATGGAAGGCATGCCATATCAATAATTAAATCCGCCACACACATGATGTATGTAAGTTCCTGCCACTCATTCATTTTTGGACTTCGCGTGGCAGCTTCCACCCAGCTCCAATAGCCAGCGTTGACGTGCTAGCTTTCAGACGCTCTAGCTAGCTTCAGGTTTGGCCCAAGGGTGGGTTAAAGGAGCTGTCAAGAAATATTGCCCAACTTCAACAATCAAGATCATTCTATCAGGAGAGGCTAGATTCCCAGGACAGGCTGGATTAACAAGGACTTCATGACCTGATCCCCAACGCCCAACCCCACTCCAAACAAAACCAAACAAAACCCAAAACCCAAACCCCAAACCCAACTAACCCCCCAAACCCCAACTTCCAAACCACAACCCAACCCAACCCAACCATGTATGCCTTGTACCAGGTTCCAACCCATCCCTAAAACCCTAAACCCTAAACCCTCCCAAATCACCTCACCCACCCCTGTACGCCTTGTCCTAGGTTCCACCACTTGTTCGCAGTCCCCTGCCGGATCCATAGTGGCGGCTGCTGGATCAACTGCCTACACTCTCTGCCCTGCTGGCTCCTCTAGTGATGCTGCGCAGTCATCCTGCACCTTCTGCCCAGCTAGCACCTACTCGGACGTCGCTGGCTTGCCATCCTGTATACCATGCCCCGAGGGGCACTTCACGTCAACTACAAACAGTACTTCATGTACGGCATGTAGAGCTGGAACGTCAGTGTCATGGGACACCTCCAACAACTACCAGTTTTGGAGGGCCTCCCTATACGCCGACTTTGCGTCGCCAAACTGTGTGCCGTGTCCTTCAGGCTACCAACAACCTCTCCCTGGTTCTGCCACCTGTCAGCCATGCCGCACCGGATACTTCTCAACCGCAAGTATGTGATATTCAATGTCACAGTTTTTATGTTAAGCATCGGGCTCAAGGCAAATATACTCAGAAATTATATATTTTATGTGAAATTGAATCGTACAAAATTAAATAATCAGGCTACCAACAGCCTCTCCCTGGCTCTGCCACCTGTCAGCCATGCCGCACCGGATACTTCTCGACCGCAAGTATGTGATATTCAATGTCTCAGTTTTTATGTTAAGCATCGTGCTAAGGGCAGATATTCAGTTTTGTCTTTTTAATTTAATTGTACAAGTTGAAATAACCAGGCTACCAACAGCCTCTCCCTGGCTCTGCCACCTGTCAGCCATGCCGCACCAGGTCCTTCTCAACCGCAAGTATGTGATATTCAATGTCTCAGTTTTTATGTTAAGCATCGTGCTAAGGGCAGATATTCATTGTTGTCTTTTTAATTTGATTGTACAAGTTGAAATAACCAGGCTACCAACAGCCTCTCCCTGGCTCTGCCACCTGTCAGCCATGCCGCACCAGGTACTTGTCAACCGCAAGTATGTGATATTCAGTGTCTTGTTTTTCATGTTCAGCATCGGACAACTATTCATGGTTTGTCTTATTAATTTAATTGTACAAGTTGAAATAACCAGGCTACCAACAGCCTCTGCCCGGCCCTGCCTCCTGTGAGCCATGCCGCACCGGATATTTCTCAACCGCAAGTAAGTGAGGGTCGGTGTCTCAGTTTTTATGTCAAGCATCGGGCTGAGGGCAAATATTCAGAAATTATATTTGTATCTTAAATTTAATCGTACAACCAGGTACAACTTCAAATAACCATGCTACCAACAGCCTGTCCCTGGCTCTGCCTCCTGTGAGCCATGTCCCAACAGATACTTTCCAACCGCCTGTAAGTTTTATTTGGTGATTAAAGCAAAGCTTTCCTTTTCCGCCACCAGCAGCAGCTTCTAGGCAGCTCCCCTGGCTTGCTACCCAGCCAAACCTATAGCAAAGTAGTGCAGCTGGAAGCTGTCATAATCAACTTTACCGTGTCGTTGAAATATTTGGGCTTTGTCCTGTGGCTGGCCCAGGGAGCTGCCTAGAAGCTGATGCTAGTAGCGGAAAAGGAGAGCTATGTATTGAAGGTGATAGTTTCATGTACCGGTGCTGCAGCCCCTGTGTAGTCCTCCTGTGGTCGAATGGGTCACCTAATCACCTTGAAGTACTGAAAGATATACGCATGCATATGTTAAACAAAAATAATGTATAATTGCTAGGGGGGGTAGCCAGACCTCTCTCTCTCTCTCTCTCTCTCTCTCTCTCTCTCTCTCTCTCTCTCTCTCTCTCTCTCTCCCCCTCCCCCTCTGTCAGACACAACCACGTACACACAGCTGCTCACCTCCCACAACTGACAACCAAACTGACCCTCACTTCTTCTGTGTGCTTCGCAGCTGGCTCGCCTGTCTGCCTCCCGTGCCCCATCGGCACAACCTCAGGGCGTGCAGCACCCAACTGTACCTCATGCAAAGCTGGATTCTTCGCCTCAAAAGAGGCTATGGGTGCATGTGTACCTTGCCCTGCTGGCTTCTACACCAGCACAACCAACCGAAGCACTTGCTTACCCTGTCCTCCTGGCACCATAGCTTACGGAGTCGGCTCCACCTCCTGCCTGCCCTGTGCCGCTGGTAGTATTGCAGCTGCAGAGGGATCGCGCCGCTGTCTGCTCTGCAATCCAGGGCAGTATGCCAATGCCTCGATAGGAGCTAGCTACTGCTACAACTGTCCAGCTGGTACCTTCTTCCCAGGCCAGTCGGCAGTCACCATAGCTGATTGCATCCTCTGCCCTCTCAACACATTCACGCCCCGGCCTGGTCAGAAATCCTGTACAGCCTGTCCTAACAAAACATTCACCTGCGGCTTTGGGAAGCGGCGCTGTACAAGTAAAGCATGTAATGTTACTGTGACAGCGCCACCCCCACGGGCCGCGCGCCCCCCACCAAACAAACCCCTATCGCCATCTCCTGCGAAGCCCCCTCCAAATCCATTCTTCCCCTCTCCGCCTCCAGTTATCGGCTAACCTGAGGCATCGGTCATTCACGTAGCTCATTTACATGTATTCAATACTAGCCACAGCCCCTTACTCGTTTATGATGCTGGTGATGATGATTTCATTTTTCCTGGTGCACTACTAGACTCATAATGTGCCCGCGGCCAAACAGAGTCCAGAATGGTGGGGTCAGGATTGGGATACCTGTGCGCCACACATTCCTTCCCTTCATTTAATATGATACCTAGTTGACTAATGAAGCTAACAGTATAAGTACATCACCAACCATACATTCATGACGCATTGCAATCCTTTCCTTCTATCCATTCACACATATTTGAACCAACAATAATTGATGAATTATACTAGACTTCTAGAGAGGGGTCTTTGCATCCAATACGCCGCTTCTACACACCCAACGTGACTGGGGGGCGGTTTGTATGTGTGTGTGTGGTGGTGGTGTGTGTGTGTGTGGGGGGGGGGGGGGGGGGGGGGGGGGGGGGGGGGCTAGCTGGCTGGAAGTAGGTGTTTCCAAGGGATATTTATCAAAGAGGCGTAGGCGGTCAGAACACTTAGTCACTTTGCTGAGTATGACGTTTCTAAGTGATACTGTATCGCACACTTTTATCAACTCTGTGGGTGATGTCGCAATACCCTCACCAAGCCTGTGAGTGATGTTGCAACACCTTCACCAACTGTGTGAGTGATGTTGCAACAGCTTCATCAGCTTTGTGAAGAGTGATGTTGCAACAGCTTCATCAGCTTTGTGAAGAGTGATGTTGCTACACTTCATCAGCTTTGTGAAGAGTGATGTTGCAACAGCTTCATCAGCTTTGTGAAGAGTGATGTTGCTACACTTCATCAGCTTTGTGAAGAGTGATGTTGCAACAGCTTCATCAGCTTTGTGAAGAGTGATTTTGCAACAGCTTCATCAGCTTTGTGAAGAGTGATGTTGCTACAGCTTCATCAGCTTTGTGAAGTGTGATGTTGCAACAGCTTCATCAACTGTGTGATGAGTGATGTTGCTACAGCTTCATCAACTGTGTGAGTGATGTTGCTCAATCTCACAGGCGTCATGAGGTCCCTGTCATATTACTCATATCTCAATATCTGCCATTGACTGCACACCGAGTTAATCTCGTTGCTTAGGTCTCACCACTCTTGCTTGGACTCATCCCGTCCATGCTTAGTTTGGTTGCATGGTTTATCAGCCTTCAGGCTGTTCCCCGTCTGTGGGCCGAGAGAACGTGGGTAGTAGAAACTCTACTGCATCACACTCCTGAGCATAATCTGTTTTCACGTGAGTGAAGATAGTTACAAGGTCACTGCTTTTTTTGTGCGACGCGTCGCAAATTTAGCGAGTCAGTGCGATCCCAGTATGACACAATGCCCCCGAACCCCACGGAGCGCTGAGCCCGGGGGGGTTGGGGGGGCATTTCTGACTAGTTAAAGTGACCCATGCATTGCATGCAGCAACGGAATGGCAGCGCGTCCCACAAAAAAATAGTGAAAAAGGCATGTTCTGGTGAACCTAAGAATCGTTACAAGGTTCTATACGCCAGGTTTGGCGTCTAACCGTCTGCACATTGCAGCGAACAATTACCCCCCGTGCGAGAACCACGGAAACCAGATATTCCTAGTGCACATGTCGGGTGCAGATTCGAACCGGGGACTCCTCCGGTTGTGGTGACCTGTACACCACTCTGGATAGAGTCCAGGTGAAACCTGTACACCTGTACACCACTCTGGATAGAGTCCAGGTGAAACCTGTACACCTGTACACCACTCTGGATAGAGTCCAGGTGGACACCGTTGGATAAGTACCTCACGAGTGTTTGGGCCTCTGCAGGCCCTTTAAATAAATAGTACTCTTATTACGAGGCGTGAGGTTGAGAGGGCCAGCCCGTTTGCTTGCACTGGGGCCAACTTGAAATTGGTTACATAGCTTCAGCCAGCAATTTGGCTGCTAACTGTCTTCGGCAACCATCAACCTGCAGGCTCTTTCAAGTATGAATACTGGGACTCAGGCCATTTATGGCATCAGTGGCTGCATGGCCACCATTTTTTGTGTGTGCAATGGGTCGCGAATTAAGCAACTAGGTGCGACCCCAGTGCGGTGCGCTGCCCCCAAACCCCTCGGGGCTCCGCACTCAACCCTATACCATGCTACGCCACAATCCTGAAATCAAGCTTGTGCGCCACTTTTGCTACACAATTGGATCAACATATAGCTGGAAAAGTGGGCTGTATGGCCGCTGGCACATAGTGCCTGCATGGGAAAATCAGTTTGTATTTTTACAGCCCAGGGGTGGTCAAATAGGCTAAAGGGATTTGCCCAACCTTATAACAGGAAAGACAGTTTGAAACAAATGAAAAATCAGAATTCATGCTGGCAGTGTCAAGCTGCCCCTGCCTGATTAAATGGTGATGGAAGATTCATCTGAAAGCTTGCCTCATGTATGTGGTCCGTGATTAGTAGGGATGGTCGGGTGGGTGGGATAGTTCTACGGCATGGCAAGGGTTGAGTGGGGTGGGTGGGTGGGGGTATATTGGGTTAGTTGTTTAATGTTCATTCATCCTTCGGCCTTTTTCTCGTTTTGATTCTGTTACTGAGTCAGCAAGAGCACATACAGTCCTACCAGACGTCAGCGGTTCTGCCATCTTTAAGGCCTGTGGGAAATATTATTATTAACAATAATAGTAATAATAATAATAATCTTCGCAAAATGAAATTGTCACTGTAGCTCGAACTCAGCCCCCCCGTCGTTAAAGCGATTGTTCGGGGTTCAGTTCGTCAGTTCTCTTTTCGTTGTAGCCCCTCCTGATATCATGGTTGGGCACGTCCCTTAACCAACTTATTCTGCCCCTGGACTGCAATAACGTACACGGGCATGTAGGTGTTACAACTTTTGCATTCACACTTTGTAAGAAGTATTGTACTGGCTGTTTGGCATTCTACCATTGACTGCACAGAACTGGCCAGTGTTAACTCAAGACAAGTGTATACTCTGCTGCCTGAGGCGCAACCAATTGTATAGCCTGCGTCCTGCAACGCTACGGACCCCTCCTTGTGGTCTACGGACCCTCCCCACGTTGTGTCCTGTGACGCAACGGACCCTTCGATGTTACGGCTGTGATGGAGGACGCAGCGTCTTGAACAACCTGGGTGTTAAAGACTCCACCAGAGTTGGTTCCACCTGCTCAGTTGCGTTCAAAGCGATACGGTGCACGTTGGCTCAGAAGTCAACTGACGGCTAGCCGTCAACCAACCACCCTGTGGTGTGTGCCATTTGCAAGGTTGAAGGTTTCCCACATGATTGTGTGTGGAGCTATGGCCCATGGGTACCTGGAACATGTACACACTGCCCATCCAGACCATGATGTATTAGCTGCAGACGTCGCCAAGTACGCATTCACCCCAGATGAGGCCAATAAAGTGATCTGCTATGGCAAGAGTGGCCAAGCGATGGGGCAGCGGTACACAACCCTCGTGGCCCAGTCCCAGGGTGCCCAGCTAGACCAGCCTACGGCCAAGAAGTCAAAGTTCTGGAGTAGGGCATTGAACTACTAGGGTACTTGGATTGCTCTACAGTGAGCCACTTCCGAGAAAAGATACACTCTCAGCAATTAGGGAAAGGGGGGATTGGGAAGGGTGGAATGGATGGGGGTGAAGGCCTGAAGGGAGGTGTCACTGTTATTTTCAGCTTGCTTCATCATTAGTTCAGCTACTCTGCCCCTTGTGACCGTCGCCCCAATGTTGACTGGGACTCCGGCATCAGTCCGTTTTGGATATGGTTTCAATCGGCCGGTCGCGATCGGTGGCCCAGCCAAAGCGCCTTGGTAATGAAAGTAGCCCTGGTGTGTGAGGGGGGGGCTTTTGGTTCACCTTATTTTCATGAAAACCAATCCAGAAACCATCGGGGCGTTGACCTCGGGCGTTGACTGAGGTACAGTAGGTTACGTGGATTTTAAAACCATGGGTCCTGGTCTTATGCTCGCAGGGTATTTGGATTCGCAGGGTAATTTGCGTGAGGGTCGTCAAGACCTAGTCGTTGAAGCAGCATGGCCGTGGCATCTGAGAAATTCGGATTTCGACTCAGAGGACCCGCGACATTCGCCCGGCGATGAGATTCCACTCCATCTTGGCAAATTGGGAGAAAAACTCCACGTTTCTGGCCTGCTGTCGGGAGAGCATGGGCTGTTTTGCCAAGTAGAACAATGGTTCGTGATCCGTGTCGAGTTCGGATTCTCCTGTGCATCCTTCTAGGTAGCATCGCCATTCTTTCAGCGATAAGTACACCGGGACCAATTCCTGCGCGCCTGTAGTGTAATTTCGTTATGCGTTTGGAAATGTGTGCGAGTGGTACGCAATCGGTCGACTTCCTTCCTATCAGACGGCCTGAGAGACTTCTGAAGATGAACAGATGTAGTACAGATGCGAAGACGAAAAGACGAAGCGATCCAAACGCACTGCTTCGAAGCATATCAGTTACATGGGAGACCTACGGACAGCGTTTCGCCAGGGTCTGATCGGCGCGCTGGGAGCGGGAAAAGGGAACTTAAGCTCGGGCTGAAGTCTCTCGGGCCGTAAGATAAAAGAGATCATACCTTTGCCTTCCACTTACTATCTATACCTCGGTTAGACGCATTCTATACGTTACAGCCTTACTACCGTGACTTCCCGTGCTTGCCGCGCTTATCCCGTGGTACAATCAACCTTCTGCACCGAATCGTGTGTGTTTCTGGAGTTTTCTGGGCTTGTCCCTTCAGCTTTCAGCGACTTAGTGTGGGCTTTTAGCCAGCCAGGATTCAGACTGGAGTGTGGGGTATGCTGATACAAGACATGCATTTAGTCCCAAATCCTTAGCAAAAACACTGGAGCTACGACAGGCAACTGCGAATCATTTATATCAGCAGGGATCTTTAACCTGAGCCCCTCCCAGTGCTCCAGAGTTGATCTTGATTGTCCGAGGTTGGGCAAGTCCCTTGAGCCTACTCGGCCACCCCTGGACTGAAACTCAAGTAAAACCCTTTGCCCTGCGTATCCTCTGCCTGGAGCCAATACATGGCGACATACATGGATGCTGCAATTGATTATCTGTCAGGCACTTTCTCAGAGGCTTCTAGGCTGTTAAGCACCGAGCTGCAAACAGTGAAAGCAACTGAGGGGAGCGAAGTGTACAAAAGTTCACAGGTGCGCTGGGCGCTTAGGCAGGGGGAAAGCTGAGTATTCAAATGGACATGGTTTGTTGGAGATGTGACGCCAGATATGCCTGTCAGCGTATACTACTAGGACACGAGTGCCTTATTGGCATCTGAATCAGATGCCAAAAAGGCACTCGTGTCTTAGAAGTGCAGCAGACGATAATGCCTGACTCGGGAGGAAAAACGGGGGGTTCGATCCTCTCTAGAAGGTCGCGGAAAACAGGCGGGGTGCGGGTCTGATCAGTACTAAGTTGCCCCCTATTAGGACGCGGGTGCACTCGTGTCCTAGTAGTACAGCTGACAATGCCGGAGTGTTTGTTTGCAGCACTGTGGACAGGCAAAGCTAAATACTTAGACTGATACAAGATATGGTGCATGAGTGGAATCAATGGATGGCACATGGGTGGTAATACACGTTTTGTACGTGGTTACATGCGAGGCAATACACGTGGTACATGGGTGGAATCATGTATGGTACATGAATTGCAATACGTTTTGTACACAGTTTGTTTTCAGCCTTCTGTAGGTCCAGTTGTGTTGCAACAGTTGAGATTAAAGCCTGGTTTTGGGATTGTGGTGTAGCACGGAGCCCCGGTGGGTTCGGGGGGCAGCGTGTCGCACTGGGGTGGCACCGATTCGTTCAATTTGCGACGCGTCGGACAAACAATGTATGGCACATGAGAGGAATCATGTATTGTATCTGAATTGAATCTTGCACTGAGCATGGTTAGTACAATGTAAATAGCACCAGTCAGAGCTTTTCTTATCGGCTACAAGCAGTAGCTTCTAGGCAGCTCCATGAGCCAACCATTGAGCTAAACCCAATTATTTCAGCAGATCTGGACAGCTGATTGTGTCTGCTTCAAGGTGCACTACGCTGCATTTGGTTTGCCTCAATAGCCAGTCAGGGGGGGCTGCCTAGAAGCTGTTGCTTGTAGCTGAAAATAAAAGCTATGGCACCAGTACTACCCTTCATGGTGCAGGAGCGTACATGTATGGTAGACAACCCCAGGACATGTAGGGCACAATCTACAAGGCCGTTGTCTGCTGGTCAATCAGTGCCCTACGTCTGCAGACAGCGCAACCAGGCCTTATTGATACGAGCACCTTGGGCGCATACCGGCTATGTTCATTTTGTTTGTTGCACTGCCTTATCTTGCTTGCATCCTGACATCTAAATGTATGGTGGGCAGTATGCCTCATGGACGGCAGTAACATGTTTGCAGGACACACACACACATGCTTCTCTTCTTATGTACCTCAATACGGGGATATATATAGGGAACGGAAATCTGATATCATATGATAAGGGTTGGGAAGCAAACGTATATTTCCATTTGTATATGCCGTATAAACGTATGAACGTATAAACGTACGCATATAAATGTATACAAACGTATGAATAATTCTTGCACTTCTGGGGAAAAGACTTTTACATAGGTTTAAAGGTATTGCCGCGTTGCTAATTTCATTGGCATCACAGATCAACTCTCAAACAAATATTCTGGCAAGTTTAGGTTGTCGAAAGCTCAGAAAAAGAAATCACGGCCAGAAAGCGTGTCGACCAACAAGCGCGGTGCCAATCTAAGGGGTCCATTCAATGCCAATAATTTATTAATATTTTCCATGTTCACATCATTATTTGTACGCAGCTCCCTAAGTCAGCTACTGGTTTCAGACCAAGTATGCTGCAGCTTCTAGGAAGCTCTGTGAGTCAGCTACAGGTTTGAGACCAAGTATGCTGCAGCTTCTTGGCAGCTCTGTGAGTCAGCTACAGGTTATAATAATATAAGTGTATAACTATATTGCAATATTGTCCATAATTACATTGCACTAGGCTTGCACCATCAATCCTTCAAGCCCACGTAGAAGCACAGCTCGTAGAATGGAAGGCTAGGTGGCGCTATGATATGTGTGCCATCCTGGCTATCTAAATCAAACTGTAGGCCACATTTAAACAAAATAGTACTTTTGAAAGGTTAAGTTTATTGCATATTGTGATAGAGGAGGTCAATAGCTTTCCGATGAGCTGTCTAAATGATACATTGAATAAAAACCAAGAAAGTTAAGTGCCGGGATGCGGGCTGTACTTTTTCATAAGTACAACTCATACGTTTGTATACGTTTATACTCATACGTTTCGAGAAATAATGTACGGCTTATATATACGCATGAGCTTAAAAACGTATGAGTATACGTTCATATGTTGGCCCAAACCTACATATGATATATCATCATCATATGATAGCATGTGATGCCGGCAGGTTGGCTAGGCAAAAGTTACCATTTATGTACAATATCATATGATGCAATTTGTATGATATCATCCTCGCCTTTGGTCAACACCATATGATATGCCGGGCCCTAGTTATATGCGGTATATTCCAGTCCCAACTGCCCATATACGAGACTTCCAATCGGCAGCTATTTGTGACAAGTTTTCACAAGAATCGCACAATTAAGTCATCATCCCACGTGGGATGATAATTTGATTATATGTATAGAATAAAATTATCACTGTAGCATGAACTCAGGGCCCCTGTCGGTAAAACGATTGTTTGGGGTTCAGTTCCACTTTTATTTTTTAGCCCTTCCTGTCACAGTTGGGCAAGACCCTTTAGCCTAGTTGACCTACCCCGTCCTGGACTGTAACATACATACATACATACATGCATGCATGCATACATACATACATACATACATACATACATACATACAGCATACATACATACATACATACATACATACATGTTTTCAGGAGCAACCTGCTAGCAACCTGTTAGCGTCATGGTTTTGGAGCAAGACAGGTATATACTGGATGGACGTTTTGGGGATGGAGATTCGTCTTCCATTCAAACCGACTAAAGGTGGACTGTTGCTGGCACTTGCTGGCGGAGCACTTGCTCGGGGTATACTGAGCTCATCAGGAACACACCACGTGGATGCATATGAGCGTGAAAGGTACACAACTAGTTGGAGCATGGGGGTAGGGGGCAAGGGGGTAGGGAGGCACTGGGGCAGGGGGGCAGGGAGGCAGGGGTCAGGTGTGGTGGTGGTGTGTGTGTTGGGGGGGGGGGGGGGGGGGGGGGGGTCAAGGTGCAAGCAGGGCGGGGAGCAGGAGGGTAAGGAGCAAGGGGGCGCGAACAGTGGACAGAGAGTAGGATGGGGACAGAGGTAGAAAGGGGCAGCCAGACAGGATTATTGGCATAAACGACTTCACTGTAAAACTAAATTAAATTAAATTGATTTAATTTTAATTATTGAATCACTGTAGCACAAACTCAGGGCCCCTGCCGGTATAACGATTGTCCGGGGTTCAGTTAATCAGCGTTTTTTCATTCTTGCCCCCCCTGATATCATGGTTGGGATAGTCCCTTCAGCCTGTTTGGTCACCCCTGGACGGTAACAACATACATACAGTCGCTTTTTGGCAGTACGCCCTGTGTCCAACACATGGGCCTCCCTGCCCCCCTGACCCCCTGCCCCTGTCTGACACATGGGCCTCCCTGACCCCCTGATCCCCTGACCCAGTGTCTCCCTGCCCCTGTCTGACGCATTGGTCTTCACTTTCAACTTCCATGCAGCTCTAGGGGCTTCTTGCCTCCAGTAACAGCATCCCTGCTCCTCGCAAACTTGGCCATGTTCTTCAAGCCTGGAGGGGTGCCGAGGCTAGAGGTTTGCCTCAGCTCGTATTGCGTTGTTGAGAAGCAAGAGTATGCAAGGTGAATTGGAAGAAGAAGATAAATTATTTGTTCACATTTGGATTTTTTCTTGGTATATTTATTTTTACTGCCAAAGACGGTGAGCAGCCAAATTGCTGGCTGAAGCTATGTTACCAAGTTAAAGTTCAAGTATGCCAAGTGAGAGGCTCCTGTTCAGCAGGTTTTGCTGACCCAGTGGTACAACAAAGTAAACTTGACACTACTGTCATGGATTCGGTGAAGTTACGCGCAAGAGTTGGTAAAGTTTCGGCCAGTGGACCCAGACGACACTTCAAATGTACTGCCAACCATTGGTTAAGGAGACAATTAAAATGCAAGGTCGGCGGGTCAGCAAAATCCGCTGTGCTCCCTCTGATAATATATGTGTCCGAGCTATCGAGAGCATGGGCACCTACAAGACACAAATCAGGCCCTGCCGTACACACCTGTCAGTGTTTCGCTATTGTTGATGTCCATTGCTCTTCAAAGAGGATGTTTAGCCTAGTGTCAAGGAACCATCATCGGCAAGAAGATTCCAGACTTCCAATTTTGCAACCTCATGGATAACCCTTCTCTACCCTTCTATGTTTGTATGTATGTATGTTCGAGTCCAGTTCATCAAAACTTTGTATTTTTTCCTCTCCTGTCACGGTTGGGCAAGTTTCTTTATTAGCCTATTTGGCCTACCTCTGGACTGTAACATACATACATACATACATACATACATACATACATACATACATACACACATACACACATACATAAATTCATACATACATACATCTATATATGTGGCTGTTTGCCTCGCAGGCTGTTCCTTCCCGCCTTTGTCCACATGGATGGGGTGCACCTGTTATCCAACCTAGCTAAAGTCATTCCTCCAAGTGTTGCACTAGAAAGGCAATCTGGAAGCGAATTGTTTATCCTGGAACTGACAGCCCTGACGGCATTGTCACACGGCTTAATTGGTGAGCATTCAAGCTGTCATTTGCGCTCTTGTAGGGTTGGGTGTGGGTGTGGTTAGATGTTGTAGGTGTGGGTGTGGGTAGATGTTGTGCGGCATGATGTTGGATCCAAACAGGGCGACAGCCTGCAGTGCACAATAACACAGGGGGCATTATCGGTGACTAGGGATGTCAATATCGTTCTGGTCCCAAAGATTGTCGTACAATATATTGTACTATATATCAACATTTTGTACGATATTGTAAGGTATATCATATGATATCGTCGATATATCTATTCGATATCGAACTTGACAACCCTACTCACTTGACATGGATTTGGCAAGTGCCAGTCTGGCAAGTGCTTTATATTTCCCATTCACCTAATATTCCCCAATAGGAGCGTGCTGAGGCTTGTACTGGGGCCATCCCGTTTGCTTGCACTAGGGCCAAGCACCATTTAAATAAATAGTAAGGATATAAACAGTATCAATATCCACATCATTGATAGCAATATCAATAACCTCAAGACGTGAAACTGATGTTACACCCCCTCTTGTCGTTGGCAGTTGGCTTCGTCTGGTACCAGAAGGTTCACATGGGCAAATCCTCGAACTTCTACATTGCTGGATATTCATTTGGCCTTACCTCGGTTGCGTTTGCGTTGAAGGTAATTATCTGTATGTAATGTATGTATGTATGTTAGTATGTATGTGTGTACGTATGTATATTTGTACTAGTACATTGCCCGTGTGGCCGGAGGCCACCCCCCACCCCACCCACCCAGGTCCTGGGTCCTGTTCTGACCTGGGTTACATAACATGCAACGCCCTTGAACGTACACCCTCCCGCCCCTTCCCCCCCCCCTTACTCACATGCATACAGTCAAGATATTTCCCCCTTTGCAAAATATCGAACACATGCCCCCTTCCCTCCCCTACTGTAAATATACCCCCAGCCCCCAGGACCTACATGATCCCTGTTTCCCCCTAAATCTTCCTGCCCCCCATCCCCACCCCCTTGACACACACTCTGTTTATCCCCCTTGCACCCCACCTAACCCCAGTCATCTCCACACCACCCAAATTTACCGCCGTACCCCGGTGGCCACCCCCCACCCAGGCCCTGGATTCTGGTCTGGGTAACATAACGGGTGACGTCCTTGTATGTACCCCCCCTACCCATATATATCACACACATACCATTCCAACTCAATCCAAGCCAGAACCACAGCCTCCACACATTTCTGGATCCCTCCTTGCCCTGCACCCCACCCCATCTACACACTTTCTCTCACCCCCCAGCCTTCACCCCAGTCATCCCCACCCAGGGTGGGCCACCCTCGACCATCCCCCCCCACTCTCTCTTTCCCTAACCACCGGCACGCACGCGTAATCCCCTTCTCCCTACCTCATCCCTTTCACTCAAGCTGTGGGCCTAGATCATGCAGAAATACGAAGTGGATAGAGGGCAGGCTGCGCATTCAACCTGCCAACAACTTGCGAAAGCTGACCCTGCTGAGAATACCGGGCGTGCGCAATCGCAAAGCGACATACCTGCAGCTTCTTCTATGCGCGTAACATAGTTGGGTCTGCAGCTGTTGTTTTGACCAGGGAATTTCAGCCAGTCCTCTATCGCAACAAGCTAAGCAATCGATGTATCAATGCTTGAAACAATGGAAAGAGATAGGATGAGGGTGCATGGACCATATCGCAAAGGGATAGGTAATGCCAGTGGAGTTCTCAAGAAATTCAAATGTATCGCGATAATTGCAAGCCGACCAGGCTATGCGATGGCATGATGTTGGTGCAGAGGATGAAAACAAATCAATTGCAAAATGCGTGCGGCAGCCTGCCTGGCAGCTTGAGCTTCACGTTTTGTCTGATCATTAGCCTTCATTTTCAGGCCTGGTGGCATGAGCTTCGCGCCTGGCCTGGTTGTAAGCTGCGCGCTGCTGTGGGTCAGCAGTATCGGCTAAACGCCGACGCTGGTTTGCATGGCTCCTTTCCTTGTTGTTCTGAAGAGCTCGCCTTGCGCGCTGAGTGGCTGTGTTCGCTGCCCTTCTGCTATCTAAAATTTGTTGGTTGTGCGGTAGCATGGAGGCATCAAGAAGAAAGATGTGGTTTGTTACCAACCTGAGCGCCATATTTAGTTGAGTTGGCAAAACAAACAAACTAAGTGGACCAAGGATTGAATTTATGTTTGAGACGTGGAACGAAAAGCAGATTACGACAGCAAAACAATTGTGGTCCAGGGGTAGGCCAAATAGGCTTAAGGGACTTGCCCAACCGGGACAGGAAGGGCTAAAGCAAAAAAGCATTGATCAATCAAGATCATTAAATTCATACGATACTATACTATACTATACTATACTATACTATACTATATTTTACTATACTATACTATACTATACTATACTATACTATACTATACTATACTATACTATACTATATACTATCAGACAATTACTGGCACACACACACCCCGCCCCCCGCCCCCCCCCCCCCCCCCCCCCCCCCCCCCCCCCCCCCCCACACACACAACCCACCCCCCACATTCACAATAGGTCGTTGCGTGCAGAAGATTTCCAAATGCCAGGACATTCTTTTTCGGCCTCGTGCCAATGCCAGCAAAATACGCATGGCCAATCCAGGTGCTGCTGTGTGCCCCCTGCTATGTCCTTCTGAATGATGCCCCATCGCCTGAACTGTGTGGTGTTGCTGCAGGACTACTGCACTCTTGTTTTGTGGTCCCAGGTGAGCACACAAAAAAGGGGGAAAAGGGAACCATCAAAATGCGCATGGCCAATCCAGGTGCTGCTATCTCAAGTGACTGCCCCTGATACTAGCCTCTTGGATCACTTGTGTGGTGTAGCTGCAGGACTACTGTACTCTTGTTTTGTGGTACCAGGAAAGCAAAAAAAGGGAACCAGGCCAATCGATTGAAGCATGTATGTATTTCTGGCTCAGTACAGGGGTATGCTGAAGGGACTGGGCCAAGCTCAAACAATCAAGAACACCTGTACATTATCAGGCTAAATGAAATTTGCACTTGATTTACTCCTCCCCAATGAATCATAGCCATGAAACAATACCGGTTGGACCCCTTCCATTCATCCCCTTTTCCCACTTACCATAGCTTTTCTTTTCAGCTACCAGAAGCAGCTTCTAGGCAGCTCCCCTGGCTTGCTACCCAGCCAAATCTGTAGCGGAGTAGTGTGTCTTAAAGCTAGTAGAATCATATTTACAGTATTGTTGAAATATAGGAGCTTAGCCCAGTGGCTAGCTCAGGGAGCCGCCTAGAAGCTGCTGCTCGTAGCTGAAAATCAAAGATATGCCACTCACTATATGTTTTTGTGCGGCGCGTCACCATTCCGTTGCTGCATGGCGACGAATGGGTTAACCGGCTAAACTAGTTGGAAATGCCCCCGAACCCGCTGGGATCAGTTGCTCAATTTGTGAGGCGTCGCACAGGGGAAAAAATGATTGACAGCCCTAAATCATGATTAAAAAATCAAGAGTGATGCCACTCATGCTTCTCCCTTAATCCAACTTGCTGCAGTCGGAAGTTTCTTGTGCCGGCTCTTCGGACCGCCTGTTCCAAGACTATACGGGGATGCAGAAGTTCGGGATTCTGGTACTTCCAGATCTGGCCGCCAAACCACTTCATCCGCCTCATCAGAATTGGTTAAATGGTTGAAAGACACAGCAATCCAGGTATGTGGCCACACCACATTTTTATTACTTGACGTTGTTTTAATAGTATTCTAATTGAATAGTACCGGTATTCAAATTCAATAGTAATCAAATTTAATAGTACTGGTATTCAAATTTAATGGTATATATTCAAATTTAATAGGATTCAAATCCAATCATGAGAGCAAATACCTACGGACCTTTTTGAGAACCGCAAGACCGCAAGACCTAGCACACTGTGTATTGTTGGGCAAGTCTTTTTAGCCTAGTTGGCTACCCCTGGACTTAATAGCCATCCAGCGGATGATTTGTAATTGTTATTTCACAAGTTCTATGCAGCGTTGCATGCGACGCTAAAAAATGGCGGAGAGTGATCGCGACGGAGCGACAGGTCGCAACGGAAGCGAATTAGTTACGAGACCGTTGGCTGACGTGTCAGGCTTCATCGGGGTCAGACGGATGGTCGCTCGGTCGGTCGGACGGACAAATTGGTAAACATGGGGGCTCCAGCCCCCTTGAAGAGGGGGCTCCGCCAAAAACACTTTGTCGTTCGTAGTTTGTACCTCGAACTTGAGAATTTAGCCTGAGAACTCCGACATTTTTGCTCAAGAATCGAGAATTCTGAGAATTCTTGGAAATTTGCCTAAAAAGTGGAGGTGTGAACAACGAACTAAGAGACTCAAATCCAAATCATCCCCTGAATGGCTATAACGTACACTGTGCAGCGCGTGTTAGAGCATGTTGTTTTGCAAGCTGGCTTTGCTGCAAGAGTGCATGATTGGAAAGGGGGAGAGTGCAGAAGAACTGGTTGGTATGAGGAACAAGCAGTCCATGCCACCAGGGAGTGACCTGGTGGCAGGGACACACCGCACACATGGTAGATGGGTTAGGCAGTCCGCACAGTGCGGAGCAACTGGATAAAGGGGTATCAGGATTGGAAAGTGAGGAAGGGATATTGCACTGCAAAGCGCTGACCAATTTGACGTTTGTGTGCTTTAAGCGCTGGCCAATTTGACAAAATGTAGTACCCTGGTGGCAGGGACACACCGCACACATGGTAGATGGGTTAGGTAGTCCGCACAGTGCTGGATAATGGTGTATCAGGATTGAAAAGTGAGGAAGGGATTGTGTCGTCGAATGTCTCTCTCATACGCCAGAGCTTTTATTTTTGGCTACTAGCAGTAGCTTCTAGACAGATCCTTGAGCCAGCCACTGAGCTAAACCCAACTATTCCAGCAGTTCTGGGCAGCTGATTTTGTCTTCTTCAAGGTGCATGAAGTCGCATTTGGTTTGGCTCAATAACGAATCAGGGGACTTCCTGGAAGCTGTTGCCCGTAGATGAAAAGAAAAGCTATGTCATGTGCTGGCCACGTGAACTCTTTAAATCGGAATGCAATTTAAGGATTGCAGGGGGGGGGGGGGGGGGGGGGGGCTACATGGAGTCATCATATTGTATATATATATATATATATATATATATATATATATATATATATATATATATATATAAAGAAATCATGGCGGTCGAGGTCGTCGCGGTCGTGGTGGTGTCATCGCACAACCGACTTAACCGACTTCCCGCTCAGCCAATTCACGCTCAGCCAATTCACGCTTTCAATCCCTCCTGCTTCAACTTCTGCCTGATTTGGCCTCCTGCGAATTCTGTTGTATGCGACCTTCGCCTCCTGCGTATTCTACCTGTTGCGCATCCCGCCCGATTTCTCCTTTTCCGGCCTGAGTTCATCCACCTGATTTTGGTAGCGCTACAAGCCTTTCCCTTGCATCTCTGCAAGATTGACCCCTTGCATCAAGAGATCTGTTGCTGCGCACAACGGAAGGTGACGTGGTCAGTCAGCCTACCTGGCAGAAGTTTTCAAACCCCATCCATCCCATTGCATGTCAGAAACTTGACTGCAACTTCGTCCCACTGCATTGAGAAACATGTCGCTCCGCATTGTGCCATAGCAAGCACGTGGCAAAGTTGACTAGATGAACCATCTCGCTGGGCATTCTCGCCCAACTTGGCTGCAACTTCTTCCCACTGCATCGAGAAACATGTCGCTGTGCATTGTGCCATAGCGATAACGCGGCAAAATTGAATGGACGACCCTAGCTATGTTTCCAAGTCTCAGATCGAGTTGACTTTGGGAGCAGTTCGTGTGGACAGGATAGGTCCTTGGCCGACCTGAATACATGCTCCCGAAGAAGCTTCAGGTATGTACAGTTGCGATTGCACAGGTTCAGTTTGCTAAGTGGGTTTGGCTGTCGATCACAGCTGAAGTGGCATGGGAGGTCTGCAATCGCGCAGGTTCGATGCTATCAGCGGAGTCGGGTTTTAGTGTTAAGGGTTTAGGTTTTAAAACCATAAAACCTAAACCATAAACCCTGTTCTAAGCAGTCTCCATCCGTCTCCATTCCCCGGGCGCAGTGCGTTCCCTTCCTCCCTTCCTTCCCTCCCTCCTTCTTTCCTTCCTTCCTTCCATCCTTCCGTCCTTCCTTCCTTCCTCCCTTCCTTCGTCCCGAAGGGCGTGTGTGGATGGAGGCGGACTTCCCTAGATCTCGGCTGTTCCCCAACTCGGGGAGATCAGTAGACGTCTCCATGCTCGAAGATGAGCGATGACAAGTGACTACAAATAATAGTTGCAGCGAAACAAAGACAATATTGGTATGGAAGCGAACGCAATATGAGCCTCACAACGCAGAGATTGTACGTGCTGTTGTATTTTTGTGTCACGCTGCATACGTGGATTTCGGGGCTGACATGTCACCCTATCTGGAAGTCTTCGAGGCAATACCTGTTTTTCGCTCGTTTCTGCCTTGGAACCTTCGCTTTTTCAAATGATACGAAATATTTAAATATATCCCCGGGACGACAAATCGCCTACCTGTCGCCTACCTGGATTGCCGGAAAGACCCCCGAGGAGACCCCGAATACCCCTGTGGAAGAAAAAAAATGCTGACCTGGCTTCCCTTAGGGTTAACTTGGGAGTTCGCGGCAAGGGAAAAGTCTCTGTGGAAACACGCCCTTAGTTGGTGGGGGTACATAGCTGGGTGGGGTGGGGGTGAAGAGAACTGGGGGGAGGGGAGCGGGTTGGGGGGGGGGGGGGGGGGGGGGGGGGGCGGGAATAGTACTGTGGTATGTGGGTGCTTGTGGGTGCACAAGGGGACCATCTCAAGGGATATGCGTCTGTCAGTGTTTTCAGTTGCATGCACTGCAGACAAAACCGGCATAAACTGTCATGTCACCCAGCCCAAAACAGCTGCGACCAACGGGAGGGAAGGGGGGGGGGGGGGGGGGGGGGGGGCAGTTTTTTTAGTGGGGGAAACATCATGGCTGTGTGTTCATGTGAGGGGTGGGGGGTAGTACAAGTTTAAACCATTCTGTAACCCAGCCCCAAACAGGTGCGGCCAAATGCCAAACGGGCACCGTACTATGATAGGGGTGGGGGCAGTTTGTCTATGTGTGTGTAGGTGTGGCCACCGGTCACACTGGCTACCGTACTAGTATATATATGTATGTATATGTATACTAGACAACCAAATATTACCTGTTTGTGAAACTCCGTTGTGCAGCGCTAGCTGCTTGTAGAAATCCATCACCAGTCGATGGAACCACATGGATGGCGAGCAAGGTGTGGCGGGAAAGCAGTTTGTGTGAACTGGGTTAACCGTCACAGTCGACTGGCACTGACGGCAATTCCAACGAGGAACAATTACAGTCCCACGGGCAATGCCAAGGAAGACAACTTCCACATTTCCAGGCTCCAAAGGGTCAAGCATGCTGTTGCTGAAAGAGCCATCATCTTGCAAGCAGCATGGATGAAGCTTCCACGAATCGTCAGCTCGTTGTTGGATCAGCTTTTGGATTACTAAGCCCTCCTCTAACTTCAGCAACTCAATGAGCGGTGCATTGTCCTCCAATTCACTTCTCAAATACTTGGTTGTCCGCTGCCAATTTTCGTCCTCACTCTTCTTTCGCTCAGCCCAGTCACCTGTAGCACCCCTACTCTGCCATCCCCTTGGTTCATCCTGCACATAGTGGCGGTGGTATGTGTGTGTGTGAGCTTGCTTGTGTGTGCGTGTGTGTGCGTGTGCGTGTGTGCTGGTGTGTGTGCGTGTGTGTGTGTGTGTGCGTATGCATGTGCTTGTACATTTGAGTGTGTGTGTGTGTGTGTGTGTGTGTGTGTGTGTGCGCGTGCGTGCGTGCGTGTGAAGGTGTGCTGATGTGTGTGTATGTGCATTTGTGTGTGCGTGTGCGCTTGTGTGTGTATCTGTGAGTGTGCTTGTGTGTGTTTGTGTGTGTTTGTGTGTGTCTGTGTAAGTGTGTGCTGGTGTGTGTGCATGTGCGTGTGTGCTGGTATGTGTGCGTGCGTGAGTGTGCATGTGCATGTGCATTCGTGTGTATGTGTGTTTATTTGTGTCTGTGCATTTGTGTGTGTGTGTGTGTGTGTTGTTTGGGGGCATTGCACATGGTTTTTGCACATGTGTGAGTGTGTGATGGGGTGGGGTGGGGTGGGGGGGGGGAGGTGGGGTGTGTGTGTGGGGTGGTGTGTGTGTGTGTGTGTGTGTGTGTGTGTGGGGGGGGGGGGGGGGGGGAGGTGGCAGATCAACTCACGAAGGAGCTCTCCACATCAGCAATGTCTGACAACTGCTCAGTCCCTAACAGTCTTCTTGCTTGGTATTGCTGTAAAGCCGCCTTGCACGCTGCCGGTACGTTGCGACGAGAGCTCCCATCTCGTTTCATGGCTGGTCTCGCCGCAGCCAAGCCTTGCCCCGAACAAGGAATCTCGGTAGGATCGGCCTGTCTAAGTGTTCGTTTTTCTCTCGGTATGGGTGCCTTCTTCTTGTTGTTAGCGGGTCGACCATTACGCCCTGAAGCATAATAAGCACGCTCCCCCTGAGCATTGTCCAACTCGTTTTCGAGAGCGCGCGTATCAGATCCACGCATTCTCGGTCGGACGGAATGTCAGAAGCAGCAGGAAAAAACGCCAAGGCGCGAGCTCAATCAAAGAGTCGATTATAACATATGAACCAAACAAGGAGAGGAGGCAAAATAACAAATTTGGATTCGATTTCAAATGTGGAATTACATAGAAAGTCGAGAAAGGTAACAAACGCATGTAGACTGAGCTTAGAATATAATATAATCGAATGAACGCCGGGCGGCGTGGCTTGAGGAAGCAGAACTTGGTACAGAACGGTAGCTGCGCAGCGAAGAAGAAAAAAGCGATACGCGGGGGTCCTCGGACAACAAAGCACAGGCGCGGGCGCGGGCGGCCGGTATCCATCTAAGGGATGGAAGTAGTTGCCCAGGCAAACGGTATCCGTCTAAGGGATGGAAGTGGTTGCGCAGGCTAGCGGTATCCATCTAAGGGATGGAAGTGGTTGCACAGGTTAGCGGTATCCATCTAAGGGATGGAAGTGGTTGCACAGGTTAGCGGTATCCATCTAAGGGATGGAAGTGGTTGCACAGGTTAGCGGTATCCATCTAAGGGATGGAAGTGGGTTCGCAGGCAAACGGTATCCATCTAAGGGATGGAAGTGGGTTCGCAGGCAAACGGTATCCATCTAAGGGATGGAAGTGGGTTCGCAGGCAAACGGTATCCATCTAAGGGATGGAAGTGGGTTCGCAGGCAAACGGTATCCATCTAAGGGATGGAAGTGGGTTCGCAGGCAAACGGTATCCATCTAAGGGATGGAAGTGGTTCGCGCTTCAATGGTGATGAACGACTTCTATCCGACAGATAGATTTCTCATCTTCTATCCCTTGGATAGATCCTTATAGAGAGACCTAGTTGACTTGCACCCTGCTCGACCCTGCTTGCACCGGTGGGTTGCTTGGTCGCTGAGCGCGCTCATGAGCGGTCGGCGGTCGCGACCGTTTGACCGAGACGAAGCCTGACACGTCAGCCAACGGTCTCGTAACTAACTCGCTTCCTTTGCCACCTATTGCTCCGTCCCGACCTCTCTCCTCCAATTTTTAGCGTCGCAGGCGACGTTGCATAGAACTTGCCGACGTAGGGACCCGATTATGCACCGTTGATTAATTCCTCTAAGCTTATCGCCTTCTCTCCTTCACTGCCCGAGTAACGATGCGCAACTAAACTAACTTCTACCGAAGATGAACAACCAGCATCAATTAGCGGAGCTCATAATAGGCGCGGGCCTGGCGGGAGCTACTGACGATAAGGAGCCCCCTCCTAAGGTAGCTATTTCCTCAGACTGGGGAGAATTAAAAGCACCCTGGACAAGGTCGCGAAGCCACATTGGGCCGTGTCGCTGCCCTCGTTGGGTTGAATGCTCCAGGCCAATACATGCATCATCTTGAATACTTATATTGTCATCAGCGTCTCCACCCCACACCCCATATCTCCAACAGCACAAATTGAGCTTAGCTCATGCCCACGGAGCCATGCCCTACCCAGCTTCTGTGGGCCTTGTCACCCTTGCTATGTTGCGAGGAAATCAGAAGCTTGTGACATGGGTGATGCACTACCCGTGCATGAGTGGTCCGCTCAAGAGTGGTGTGTGGGATAGATATGGCCACATAAACTGGGCATGGGTTGTGGGCACTTAATGTGTTATATGCAATGCATTGATGGCCCACGGACGAGTGTTGCTTATGGGAGAGGCATGGCTATCACTACTTATTGTTGGGCCTATGCGCCGCTGCTTCCACCCACCTCAATTTGCTAGCTACTGAGTCGAGCTCAAAGATTACAGCTGCATTGGAATGCCTGTCATGCCAGCTTTCAGTTGCACTAGCTAGCTTCAGGTTTGGCCCAGGCATGGGTGGAAGGATGTGCCTAGAAGATGCTATGCGTAGCCCCCAAATAACAGTGATGGCTATATTGAGGGTGCGTGGATGATGTACAGTGCACTGGTGGCCTCTAGACACATGTTGTTTGTGTGAGAGGCATAGCTATGTTGAGGGTGCATGGGTGATGTATGGGTAGTGCACGGATGATGTGCAGTGCTCTGGTGGCCTATAGACCCGTGTTGATTGTGTGAGAGGCATGGCTATATTGAGGGTGCATGTGTGGTAAGTGCATGGACGATGTGCAGTGCTCTGGTGGCCTATAGACCCGTGTTGTTTGTGTGAGAGGTACTGCTATATTGAGGGTGCATGGGTGATGTGTAGGTAGTGCATGGATGATGTGCAGTGCGCTGGTGGCCTATAGCCCCGTGTTGTTTGTGTGAGAGGCATTGCTATATTGAGGGTGCATGGGTGATGTGTAGATAGTGCATGGATGATGTGCAGTGCACTGGTAGCCTATATACCTGTGTTGTTTGTGTGAGAGGCATTGCTATATTGAGGGTGCATGGGTGATGAGTGGACACTTTTCCCAGAGGATGTATCAGAGGCCAAGGTCACGGATGCGCTGCTCCTCATGCTGTTCAAGACCACTGACAGGGACAAGGTCAAGGAGATGGTTGAGCAACATCTAAAAGAGAAGGGCATTGCGATGAGCAAATAATTGAAGGCCCTCCTCAAGAGGAAGTTGAATCTAATTCCTGAGGTGGGAGACTGGGGGGGGGAGGGCTTCTTGTTTTGGCTACGCATAGCAGCTTCTATAATATATGTCTTGAGAAGAAAAGTAATTTCCTGCATCTACTATTCCCAATGCCACAGGTTCTAGAATTGTCTGAGAGGAGAGCACAAGTGGATGCTCTGAACCATGGCTACAAATGTGTGAAATACATGTCAGGCCGCAACGGTAAAAAGCCTACAAGGCCATATCGGGGATTTGTCCAACTCTACACAAAGGAGCAAGCTGAGCTACCAGAGAGTCTCCGGGCTGGTGCTTCCAAGGAAAAAATAAAGGTAACATGATGCTGGTAATCTCTGGTGTTAGGTCTGGATAGGATGATGACACATCTGATAGCTTGATGCTGCTGATTACTACTAATTGCAATACTTGTGAGTGTTCCAACTTCCACATTTGTGTATAAATATAATTTGATACATGATATGATTGTATTATTAAATTTCTAGTGCAGTGCCCGTGTGGCCGTTGGCTGCACTTGTTTTGGGGTGGGCTAGTTACAGAATAGGTTACACCTGTGCCCTCCCTCCCCTACACACACACATACAATCAGAATAATTTCCAGCTGCAACTATAATTGCCGTCAGATCTGCCCTCCCCTGAGAACTCCGGACTTTCACAATCGCTAAGCAATTAACCGGCAGCTATTGAATGATTCTTCGCTCTCAGTTACCTAGTTGGGTGTGCAAGCAGTTGTTTTGACCAGCAGGGGCCTTCATTCAGCCACTTATGTCACGCTCTCGTTATTGCATTGCGCTCAGCAGCAGGATTCTAGGTGAAAGGGAAGGAGGGGGCAGAGATGTTGGGAGCATTGCAATGTGAAAAGAGCACAGCAAGACAGAATGGCCATGTCAGTCTCAAGAAAGTCAAATAAGTCGCGATTACACCACCAGCTAGGCCACCAACCACGAGGAATGCAATGCGATGGCAGGTTGAGATGACAAACAAAGTGCGCATGCTTGAGACGGATTAAGATAGGGCAGATATGTGAGATTGTGAGGTCACTCACCCCCAGGGATATTCACCCACATTGCCTCATATTTATACAGTTATGTGAGTTCTGCCCGATTTACATTATCATTAAATCAATATTTCAATCCTGTTTCGCAGGTAATCTCCACAAGTAGCTTTGAGACTGCTGAAGAAGCCGCCCAGGCAGTAGACAGGTGGGTGTCTGCACTGCTCTTCTTTCCTGATATGGCTCAAGGGCAGGGATGAGACGCTGCCTAGATGCTGCTACAAGTAGCCCAAAATAAAAGCATCGGTGTGGGCTCGGGTGTTGGCATGTAATATTGTGTGCCCTCCTTACCCCCTCCCCTTCTGGCGCCATTCACCCCTCCCCCTCCTGCCTCTACTCCCAACCACCACCCCTGACTCCCCTGTCCCCGCCAGGGTGTTACACAAGATCGGGCGACACAGCTCCATCAACTTCCCTCTCTCAGAGGAGGAGAGGGTTGAGCTGGACAGCATCGGGATTGAGGAGCTCATTGCAAGCTTCAGGCAGGCAGGCAGATCTGGTGTTTACAGGTATGGAGGTGGTGTGTGTGGTGGAGGGGGTGGAGGGTTGGATGGAGCGTATGGGGGAGCGTTGGGTGGATACCAAGCTGTGTACACCCTGCACATTGAACCCTTGACCCAAGCACAATGATAGCAACCTTGACAACTCTCCAGTGACCAGAATCGATATTTTTCAGAATCCTTTGAAGATGGATTGAGTAGTGGATCCCTTGAAGGTTTTTGAGGTTTTGACATTTCAACCACATTGCAGGGGTATTGCCTGGATCAAAGCTCATGAGAGATGGGAGGTTACGATAATGCCCTTCAATGAACGGAGACGGACATATGTTGGCTCCTACACTGATCAAGTAGAGGCCGCCCTAGCATATGATGCCGCCGCCATTGCTCTAGGGTAAGTCCCTCCCCCCTCTTTCCCCCCTCCTCGTCCTCCATTGAACTCCCTCTCTCCCCCTCTCCCTCTCTCCTCCTTGTCCCCCATTGCTGTAGGGTAACCCCCATCCCTCCATCCCCCATCTCTCCCCCCTCCTTGTCCTACATTGAAGTCCCTAGTAGAGTTGTCATGTACTAGATTCGAATGGATGAGAAGATGTTTTCACTGCTACTGCTAAAGACGGCGAGCAGCCTAAAGGCTGAAGCCTTGCAATACATAGTACTGGTGATGGTGGTGTCTTTATGGGGTGGGTGGGGTGAGGGGGTAAGATTAAAGTTCTCACACCGCATCATCGGAAATGGTTGTTTCAACCCAATTGCACCCCCACGCACGCACACACACACACACAAACACGTATACGCACACACATTGAGGCCTGTAAACCCAGGCAGTACGACTGAGTGAAAGGGGCATTAGCATCAGCTTGTCAAGGCTTTTCCAACCATACGACCAAAATATAACACAAATCAAGTTTGTAGTCATTGTACAACTTTCTTAGGCACTCCCTACGGTTGGAGGAGATCATCCGAGTTGGACAATAACTGAAAGCGCTTTCTATCTATCTATCTATCTATCTATCTATCTATCTATCTATCTATCTATCTATCTGACGAAAATTCGCATTGGCAAGAAAGTTACAACTGTACAAATAAATTTGTTCAGGGGTCTGACTCCCCCCCCCCCCTTGTGTGTATCAACACAAACTCAACGGATTTGAGGTACACTCGCAATTCTCTATCCATGTCGATGATGCGGTACACAATATGTTTTCTTGCTACCCTCTGGCTTAAACCTGTTTAAAATTACAGTCAAATTCATCTTAACAATTTTGTATGGAGATGCCTCTTGATTGTTCTATTGAGGTTAGCAACCGAACCTTTCATCCTATCATTTCCCTTTAAGCCTATCACGTTACTTACTCCATGCATGCTACCTTCACGCATCCAGGATTGTTTGCAATTTGTTGGTTTCCAGTTCATATAGTGTTCTTCCTGATAATTTGCTGAGGTTGGGCGGGCTCCTTAACCCTATCTGGCCACCCCTGGTCATACACACACGCATTAATATTAGTTTTTCAAACACTTATATTAGTGTTTGAAAAACTAATATTAATTAATATTATTACAGTGTTACAATAATGTTAGTTTTTCAAATAAATTCGAAATTCTGGTGAGACGGCTCGTCCGACTAATATTATCTAATATTATATAATACATTGTATTCACTAATATTATATAACATAGCCGACCCCTGCGCATTCCACATCCAGGAAAACAGATGGTCTTAATTTCCCGGAGAAGGTGTCGGAGGCTAAGATCACTGATGCGCTGCTCCTCAAGCTGTTCGAGACCACTGACAGGGACAAGGTTGATGAGATGGTTGAGCAACATAAAAAAGAGAAGGGCATTGTAATGAGCGAAGAGTGGAAGGCCCTCCCCAAGAGGAACTCAAATCCAATGCCTAAGGTTGGTGATTAAAGGGGGGGCATGGATTAGATTGGTGTTTGAGGTGGGGTTCGGGGGGTAGGGTTTGGCAGTGCTTTTTATTTTAAGTTCCTGTTGGTCAGCTGGTGCTAACTAGCAAAATGTGCGGTGCAAGCTTGATTCCAGGACAGTTGCGTAGCACCCGTCATGTAGAGCGAAAAGCGGCGCTAAGCGCACCCTGTTCAAGAGGGATTTGTTTTAGGGGTCCCTAAGGAAACATGCATTTTGTGCATAGATGACATATGTTAACACGCATTTGTAACAACTTTGTCAAGCCTCTGAATTGCACAGAAAATAACCACAAGTCTTGTACTACAACCTAGCCCCAAAATTCCTACACACCTGACACATATTCATTAAGTCAGCATCAATTAAGGGCGCCTGGAGGTGCGTTCCTGATAAAATTATCTGGCAGTTAATTGAATTACGTTTCATTTCATTGAATTGAATTGAATTCAATCAAATTTATTTATTTGAATACATTGAATCATAGAGTGCATTATAATTCAATCAATTAAAGTGAATTAATTGATTTACATGCATTAAATGCATGGATTGAATCGAACCGATATATGGATGCTTATATCGGATGTTGTAGCACCGGTGAGGACCAAGTAACAAAAAGATAATATTTCCCAGGTACTTGAATTTAAAACAGTATTGAATGTGCCTGAATTCTCCAGCAATTCACGTACATAGATTGGGCTTATTTTTAAGAATTTGATGCACACAAAATGAGACTCATCAGAGGTATGATTGAGGCTAGTGATTTTTTACAAGGAATTGTTGCCATCGACGGTACTTGCCGTTTGTACGTGAAGTCTGCAGGTCTGTGCGTGAACCTACGTTAAATGCCATTGACAGGACCTCCTGCTTGTACGTGAAGTCTGCAGGTCTGTGCGTGAACCTACGTTAAATGCCATTGACAGGACTTCCTGCTTGTATGTGAAGTCTGTTGGTCTGTGCGTGAAACTATGCTGAATGTCATTGACGGTACGTCCCATTTGTACGTGAAGACTGTAGGTCTGTGCGTGAACCTACGATTAATGCCATCGACGGTACGTCCGTTTGTACGTTAAGTCTGTAGGTCTGGTCTGGGCGGTACGTGTCGTTCCGGCAGCTTGTGGTCACAAGACAACCACCCTGGCGGCAGTTGGCTCCACGTGTCATGTCCACCAGGCCGCCTCCGATCTCGGTCTGTGCGCAAGCACCAAGGTCGGGGGAAACGCCAAACAGTTGAGTGGACGCATTAAAGTTATTGCACTCACAGAAGCAAGGGTTATTTGCAGAGCATGGGGATATCTTTGTTGATGCTGGCGGTTGGAATTCGGTTTAAGCCATTTGAGATGACTGATAGGTTTGCTTGTTTGTACCTCCATAGCTCGCAACACCAAGGTCATCAATGCTTATATCCAAGTTCCTCAAGTGTGTGAGATGGTGCTGTAATCGTTCCCCATGAAATTGTTGTGTCTGCATGTTCGTAGGGCTGGAAACATGCAAATTACGTGACTTAGCACTAGTAGTACCACAGTTGGCGTGGCTTGATCTCTGTGGGCCTACCCCACCCACGGAGGTGCGGGTGAGATCCATGCTAGTTATAGCCAAGTGCCCAAGGGGAAGGCTTCATGGATTTTGATGTTTGGATGCTTCCACCTCGGATTTTTGAGAACATTTCTATTCCCAAACCTATGTACACGCATATTTGGATTGTTATTTGGATTTGGATGGTATGGTGATTTGTATTTGATATTTGGATGGTTGAAATGTGAAATGATAGCTCAAGGCACCCTAATATCAAATTGTTAGGCGGTTAATTGTAGCTTTCTGCCCCCCAAAACCCATACCTTAGCTCGTTTTCGTGAATTATGATGCTCATATGTGTTGAGAATCTGACTGGTGTAAATGAGTCTTATAATTGTTATAAGATATAGAATGTTCATTTTTCTTTCTGTTTTTCATGAAACCTGGTTTTTATTTGTGACGCACTAACGGATAATTTCTTGGGATAATCCCTTCTTCATTATTGTTTCATTTAAATATATTGGGGTACCGTACACACATACCCTGCGTAGCATAATAAAAGGGTCTGCTGCCTCATCCTCAGATACCCACGCTCAGCTACCTCATCCTGCGCTGCCTCGTGGCATAAGAAAAGGGTCTGCTTGATCCCATCACACCATGAACGATTTGATACTATCAAGTGTGGTGGCGCACGCAAGACACACATACACAAAAGTCACACACATACACACACAAACACAATAACTGTCCTCATCACACCTGTCTCCTGTGTTGGTGCTACCTCTTCCGGCATGGCCTCGACCTCAACCTAAGAAATTTCCCTTAGACAAGGCCTAGTCATCAACACATGGACGGGCAGCGCAGGCGCGGGCGGTTTAGTCAATTTCGCTCATGCCTCATGCCTGTGCAACAATCAATCAACCAATCAATTCATGCAACCATCAGTCAAACAAAGTAACTTCAGGACTCAGAATCTAGATTGTACATGTTGTCTGTCTGGTCTTGGGCACTTTGGCCAATGCATGGGTCACTCTCTGAGTTCTGATTTGGTGACTTCCGCCAGGGGTCTAACCAGGGTTGGGCCTGGACTAGCCCAGGCCCAAGCCAGGTGACTAAGGTGCAACGGAGGGCTCAAATCACTTCACTGGCGTCGCAAACGTCGCAACGCAAGGCCCATTTCAGGGGAAACTTTCACCCCTGAGCGTCGCACCGGCGTCGCACCGAGTCGACTAATTTGCCACATCTGCTATATGCATACTAGGGCATACCACATGATGTTTGACTTGAGGCTAACGCCCTGACAAAAGTATCGTTGAGACAACGAGGGGAAGAAGCATCCCCCCAGCCCCACCCCCCCAGCCCCACCCGCACGTTAAGAGGGACTAGGGGCTGGCAATGCGTGTTAATGTCACTCATTGGCATCAACTCCCTGCCAGTAGTGCCGCAAGGCCACTGTAGTACTGCATGGCTACAGATACGAGTGATTTCACACCTGTGTGGCCACACCCAATGCCACAGGTTCTAGGCATGTCTGACAGGAGAGCACAGGTGGATGCTCAGGACCATGGCTACAGATTAGTGAAGTACACTGCTGGTTGCAAGGGTACCATGTCGTATCGGGGCCAAGTCCAACTCAACTCAAAGGAGCAAGCTGTGCTACCTGAGAGTCTCCGTGCTGGTGCTTCCAAGGAGAAGAAAAAGGTAACATGATGCTGGTAATCTCTGGTGTTGGGACTGGATAAGATGGTGACAAATATGATAGCTTGGTGCTGATGATGACTACTAATTGCGATACTTGTGAGTGTTCCAGCTTCTATATTTGTATAAATATACAGTATGATGCATGATGTGATTGTATTATTAAATTTCTAGTGCAGTGCCTGTGTGGTCTTTGGCCAGACTTATTTTGGGGTGGGTTAGTTTCATAACATGTAGCCACTTTGTACCCCCACCACCTACACACACGCGCACACACACACACACACGCACACACACACACACACACACACACACACACACAGACACAAGTCTGATCAGAATAAGTTCCTGCTGCAACTGAAAATGCTGACGGATTCCCCCCCCCCCCCCCCCCCCCCCTCCCTCCCTCCCCTTTTCGCCGCTCCCTCCCCCCCCCCCCAACCCTTCCTGCCCCCCTCCCATGCACCCACAGACACCCACATACTCCCCTACTTCCCCTCCCCCTCTCCTTACACACATACTCCCCTCCATCCCCTCCCCCCTCTCCTTACCATTCTCCCCCATCTCTCCCCTGTCGTGACTTCCCTCCCCCCTCCCCTCCTCCCTTCCACCCATCCTATCCCCTCTCCCTCCCATCTTTCCCTTCCTTCCTCCCTCACCTCTGCACCCACAAACACATCCACACTCCCCTTCTTCTCCCTACCTCTTCCCCCCCGCTTTAGCTGTGGGCTTAACTCATGCCAAAAGATGGACGGAACAAAGGGAAGCCACAAATCACAGCCGTTTACACATATTCCGCCCCGCTAAGAACTCCGGACTTGTGCATTTCTAAGCTACTTACCGGCAGCCATTGAGTGGTTCTTCGCTCACAGTTATCCAGTTGGTTGTGCAAGCAGTTGTTTTGACCAGGAGGGGCCTTCATTCAGCCACTTTTGGCACACTCTCGCTATAGCATTATGCTTAACAACAGGATTCTTAGTGAAAGGAAAAGAGCGCGCAGAGATGTTGAGAGCATTGCAAGGGTAAGAGAGCACAGCAAGACAGAATGGCCATGGCAGTCTCAAGAAAGTCAAGTAAGTTACGATTACACAACCAACCACGCCATCAACCATAGTGAATGCAATGCGATGGCAAGGTGAGAGATGGCGAACGAAGTGCGCTTGTGTGAGACGGATTAAGGAAACGTTTGCAGGCGGAAAAACGCAGCTGGTGTTTGAATGTCTGGATGTGATGGTTTGGAGTGACATGACCACAATGTTTTTAAATTGTATATATATATGTGAGATTGTGAGGACAGCCATCCCCGGCGATACACATCCACCCACATTGCCTCACATTTATACACTTTGATCATTTCTACTCAATTTCTACTGATTATTGTATCGATTGTTCAATTTCTGTTGCGCAGACACTCTCCACAAATAGCTTCCATACTGCTGAGAAAGCCGCCAAGGCGGTGGACAGGTGGGTGCCTGCACTGCTCTCCTTTCCTGCTACGGCTCAAGGGCAGGGATGAGATGCTGCCTAGAAGGTTCTACACGTAGCCCAAAATACAAGTATCAGTCTAGGCTCGGGTGTTGACATGCAATGTTGTGTGTCCTCCTTACCCCCGTCCCTTCCGGCGCCTTCCACACCCTTCCCTTCCTGCCATCACTCCCGACCACCACCCTGACGCCATTGTCCCTTCTAGGTTGTTATACAAGATCGGGCGATACAGCTCCATCAACTTCCCTCTCTCAGAGGAGGAGAGGGCTGAGCTGGACAGCATCGGGATTGAGGAGCTCATTGCAAGCTTCAGGCATGCATGCAGCACTAGTCTATACAGGTATGGAGGTGGTGTGTGTGGTGGTGGGGGTGGAGGGTTGGATGGAGCGTATGGGGGAGCGTTGGGTGGATACCAAACTGTGTGCAACCTACACCCTTGACCCAAGCACGATGATATCAACCTTCGAACACTCCAGTGACCAGAACCATTTTTTTCATATTACTAAGAAGGTAGATTGAGTTGTGGATCCCTTGAAGGTTGTTGAGGATTTGACATTTCAACCGTACTGCAGGGGTTTTGCCTGGATCAAAGCTCGTGAGAGATGGGAAGTTACGATTGTGCGCCTCAATGAACATAACATTTCAACCGCACTGCAGGGGTATTGGCTGGATCAAAGCTCGCGAGAGATGGGAAGTTACGATTGTGCGCCTCAATGAACATAACATTTCAACCGCACTGCAGGGGTATTGGCTGGATCAAAGCTCGTGAGAGATGGGAAGTTACGATTGTGCGCCTCAATGAACATAACATTTCAACCGCACTGCAGGGGTATTGGCTGGATCAAAGCTCGTGAGAGATGGGAAGTTACGATTGTGCGCCTCAATGAACATAACATTTCAACCGCACTGCAGGGGTATTGGCTGGATCAAAGCTCGTGAGAGATGGGAAGTTACGGATTGTGCGCCTCAATGAACATAACATTTCAACCGCACTGCAGGGGTATTGGCTGGATCAAAGCTCGTGAGAGATGGGAAGTTACGATTGTGCGCCTCAATGAACATAACATTTCAACCGCACTGCAGGGGTATTGGATGGGACAAAGCTAGTCAGAGATGGCGTGTTAGGATTTGGCGCCTCAATGAACGGCACCAGACACATGTTGGATCCTACGCTGATGAAGTAGAGGCCGCCCTAGCATATGATGCCGCCGCCATTGCTCTAGGGTAAGTCCCTCCCCCCTCTCTCCCCCTCCCTGTCCTCCATTGAAGTCCCTCCCTCCCTCTCTCCTCCTTTTCCTCCATTACTTCAGGTTAACTGTCTCCCCCAATCCCCCATCTCTCCCCCCCCCCCTTGTCCTAGAATGAAATCCCTACCACCTTGCAGTGTTGAAATATACTAGATTGAAACGGATTCTAATATATTATTGGTTACTTCTACTGCCGAAGGCGGCAATCAGTTTTAAGGCTGAAGCCATGCAAAAATACGTACTTGAACCTGCTTCAAAATCTGCTT
This sequence comes from Chlamydomonas sp. ICE-L, assembly GCA_013435795.1. Classification (NCBI taxonomy): domain Eukaryota; kingdom Viridiplantae; phylum Chlorophyta; class Chlorophyceae; order Chlamydomonadales; family Chlamydomonadaceae; genus Chlamydomonas; species Chlamydomonas sp. ICE-L. The sequence goes on along the minus strand of JACBWV010000610.1, from coordinate 123,384,231 downwards.
CAAATCTCCCCTTTCCCTCTCCCTTTCTCTCCTCCTTGTCCCCCATTGCTCTAGGGCAATTCCCTCCCCTAATCCCCCCCCTCTACCCCCTCCTCGTCATGCATTGAAGTCCCTACCACCTTGTAGTGTCTCCATGTACTATATTCAAGTGCTTCAGAATATATTGATTATTGCTGCTACCGCCAAAGACGGCATGCAATGCAGCCATGCAACAACACATACTTTAACTCACTTAAAATGACAATTGAATTAAATTAAAAGAAACATTTTTGTGTGGAGATGCCTCTTGATTGTTCTGTTTAGGTGAGGAGCAGAACCTTTTATCCTATTATATATATCCTATTATTTTCCTTCCCCACCCAGGTACCAATTCAATGCAAGCCACCTTTGCGCATCCAGGATTGTTTGCGTTTTGCTGGTTTCCAGTTTGTAGCGTGTTCTTATAATCAGCCCTTCCTGATACACACACACACTCACATATTCCGCATCCAGGAAAACAGATGGTCTTAACTTTCCCAAGAACGTTTCTGAGGCCAAGGTCACTGATGCGCTGCTCCTCAAGCTGTTCAAGACCACTGACAGGGACAAGGTCAAGGAGCTCGTTGAGCAACATAAAAAAGAGAATGGCAATGCAATGAGCGAAGAGTGGAAGGCCCCCCTTAAGGTGGGAGACTGGAGGCGTGTCATGGCTTGGCTGGGGGGTTGGAGTTGGGGTTGGGCGATGACTGTGCTGAGAATAACTAAATAACCGTGGGTAGCACAGCGGGGGACTTGAAAGTGAAAGACGGTGAGTAGACTCCCAGCGTTGGCTGAAAAATAAGTAACAATCTAATCCAATTAGCACGGGAATCAAGTGACCTAAATTCAGTAGCAAGTTCACTACGTGTTGTTCAAGGGTAACTCAAAATCTATTTCTTTTAGATGTCCTTGTTTTTATAATCTACTTATCATGGATGATATAGTTTTATGTTGAATGGGCCCAAATCTCCGTCTAGTGAATCAAAATCCACGTTTACAACGTTTCGGGCCCTCTGAAATCTGTGTCTGAGACGTGAAACAAAATGTTTCAGCCAACCCTGGCACGGGAGTCAAATTAAATAAATTCAGTGGCAAGGTCACTTGCGTCTTCCGTGAAAGGCTTACGATTTGTTGGGGACCAATTGGTGATGGTGATGATGATGATGATTAAGGTCACATTTTTGGCGGAGCCCCCCCTTCTGGGGGGCGGGAGCCCCCAGTGTTACCCATTTGTCCGTCCGACCATCCATCCATCCAACCAACCATCCATCCATCCATCCATCCATCCATCCATCCATCCATCCATCCATCCATCTGACCGTGATGAAGCCCGACACTTCAGCCAACAGCCTCGTAACTAACTCGCTTCCGTTGCCACCTGTCACTCCCTCGCGATCACTCTCCGCCAATTTTTAGCGTCGCAGGCGACGCTGCATCGAACTTGTTCCTGGTGCCCTAGTGGGCTCCAAATATGCCCGCGGCTTGGCGGAGGTAAGGGGGACTTAAGAACATAACTACAAACGTATGTGCCAAGCTGTGTTGTGAGAATTCCCTTGGTTTGCCGAGTACATAAAGCTACACAGAGTCGCAAATGGGCACGGTAAAGAAAGCCAGATAGGAACGCCATAAGAGAAAGACAGATGAGAAAGCCAAATAAATAGTTGCTTTCATCAGCACTTCTTGATAAGTTTAGTTCCTTAATCCTATCTGCTCACCCCAAGGTCTGTTACAAACTTGAACTTGAACTTGGTTACATGGCTCTAGCTTAGTAAGGCCGCTCGCCGTCTTCAACAGAAACATCAATAGTTCAAACATAGATGAATATTAAAATACATGTTTCGCCTTATGACCAGGCGTGAAGTTGAGGGGGCCAGCCCGCTCGCTTGCGCTAGGGCCAACCACCAACTCCAAACATAGCTCTGATAAAAACATGCTTCGTACAATCTCTTCATACTATTATTGATAGGCAGAGGCAACTTGCCCTGGCCTTCCAGGTCAGCCTGATATTCTGTACTAAGGAATGTGGCGTAGTAGTGTTTATACTTAGAAAACGGCAACTAATATTAGTGTTTGAAAAACTAATATTAACTAATATTATTATAGTGTCACAATAATATTAGTTTTTCAAATAAATTAAAAATTCTGGTGAGACGGCTCGTCCGACTAATATTATATAATATTATACAATATTCTTTATTCACTAATATTATATAACATAGCCGACCCCTATGTATACTACCCATGTTACTCCACAGACGGTGAGCAGCCCCAAGACTGGTATACCATGTGTATGTATGTCAAACCCCATACCAACCCACCTAAGGCCCCTACGCCCTGACGCTTGTTTACAGTTCGGTGGGGGAACTCTAGGACATTCTTGGGGGAACGCGCCGGGGGCTGTTGCAAACAGAGTAGCTCTAGATGTCACTCATGGAACGCACCAATATCTGTACCGGCTCTGGCTGTCTGTACTGTATATTGCGTGTCTTAGACGTAACTGAAGCCGCATCCGTAACATTATCTGAATTACCTGGATATTTATGAACGTATGAAAGTGTTACACTAGCCGTGAAGCACTCCCAACTCACAAGCATCCGCGATTTACCGTGTCTATGTATGTTACAGTCCAGGGGGCAGTCAATTGGGCTAACGGGACTTGCCCAACTTCAAATTTTTAACATGATTCTCAAAAACCCGGAGGGGCTATTAACAAGCACTAAAATGTATGGTAGATCATGTAGGGGGGGGGGGGGGGGGGGGGGGGGGGGGCTTCTCGTTTTGGCTACGCGTAGCATCTTCAAAAAATATAAGTATTGCAAAAGCAGCAATTGCACATTTGCTGTGCGTACCAGAGTATACCACGTAATCTATATTGCGAACTAACGCCCTAACAAAATATACATGAGACTGCATGAGAGTAAAATAATCAAAAACGGAATAAATAACTTAGCAGTTATATTCTCCCAAAACAACAGTTCACATCCTGTGAAAAGTACCCCGAGTTCACTCTCGACATTATGTGCATGCAATTGTGTACAGGTTCATATCTCTCATATATGCATGTATATAATCATATAGCCCCAAACCCGCCCCAAACCAACATTTCCCAACCTGTGAATAGGACCCTGAGTTCCCTGGCGGTGAGGTAGGTAGGAAAAGGAAGAAGCCTGCACCATGGGGTTCGAAGGAGGAGGCGACCATGATTGAGAGTGGTGAGGAAGATACTGAGGAGGCTGAGGAGGAGCTGCCCATGCACGATGATGACAATGTTCGTAGTGGGTACAATGGTGTCAATAATTACAATGAGGAAGCTATCCAGGAGGATGAGGGCACTGATGATGCGCAGGGCCAGGGTCCAGCTGCTGCCAGCATTCACCAGGATGGTCTGGTGCCTAGGAAGAGGAGGAGGAGAAGGGAGAGGAGGGGTGAAGGGATGAGTGGGGAAGAGGATGACGAGCCCCCTCAGGAAGTGCATGCCAGGAGTAAGGGTTTTGGGGGGGTTGGGGACCTCATGGTGATTGATGAGCAGCAGCAGCAGCAGCTGCTTTATACTGGTGGGCTGATGGCTCCTGCGGATCTGCAAAGCTCTGTTGTAGTAAAGCAGGAGCCAGACTGTCTGGAGCAAGCTGGTGGTGGTGATCCTGGCCTTGTGTTCCCTACCCAGGCATACATGTTCCCCGCTCAGGCTCCTGCCTTATCTTCCCTAGAGTTTGCCGTAGTCCTCCCTACAAGCATCGGCACCCAGCTTGGCCCTAGCCTGATGGACACAGTGGCCTTTGAGAGCCTCAATGGTTGGATCCCACTGGATGGTGGTGAAAGTTGTACTGATGATGAGCCTCCTTTTCAGCAACCCTATCCTCAGCCACAGCATCCTCAGCTACCACACGCTCAGCTACCTCATCTTGCGCTACCTCATCCTGCACTACCTTATCCCCAGCTACCATATCCTGAGCTACCTCAAGGGGTGATCAAACCCGACCCTGATTTAGGTGTACTAGGATGGATAACCTTATAATGATGGCAAGGTGACCAGGGAACACAGTACTCAGATGGATTACCTTCAAATGATAGCAAGGTTGAGAAGCACACGTTCCTGTTCAGTACTTCAGTGCAGTAAGATATTCCGCTTCACATTGCAGAGTATTTAAGATTGTTAATCCAGACATGCCAGTAGAGGATAAGGGCTGTAGATGATCCCACAGCGCAAGGCCTTGGCTGTATCCATAGAAGCAAATGTACCAGTTTAGCCTGCCAGCCTGGTGCTGACTAGGGTTGTTCAAAGTGTGACTCTTAGGATGCCTACAATCCAGGTGCTCTGATTATCTTGCGCAAGATAACCTGGTGTGTGTGTATACCACAAGTCGCTCCATAATTCTGTGGATTATGAGAGGATAGTTGGAAGACCCCCCCCCCCCCCCCCCCCCCCCCCCCCCCCCCCCTTCCCCTGAAGTTGTCTTATGCGCTTGTATTGAGCCAACACTGGTCTGCCTAGGATAATGTAATGTTATGCTATTAACTTGCTGTCCTGATGATGTTGGATCCCATGTTGGCATTAAACTCTCAATCAACATGAAGTGACCCGCCAAGTACCGTAGTCTAGAATTAAAGCATTGGTACAAGGTTCTGTACGCCAGGTTTGGCATCTAACCGTCTGCACATTGCAGCCAACAATTACCCCCCGTGCGTGAACCACGGAAACCAGGGATTTCTATTGCACATGTCGGAGTGAAGATTCCGTAGTTATACCGTAGTTTAGTCTGAGCACATTACCGTACCAGGGACTGTTCAGGTTTTCGTTGTCCAGTGTATGTATGTTACAGTCCAGATGTAGGCCAAATAGGCTACAGGGACTTGCCCAACCATGATAGGAAGGGCTTACAAAGAAGAGGCATTGATGAACTGAACCCTAAACAATCGTTTTACCGGCGGGGGGGGGGGGGGGGGGGGGGGGGGGGGGGGCTGAGTTCGTGCTGCAGTAAATCTATATATATAAAGAAATCATGGTCGTGGTCGTGGTAGTCGTGGTGGTCGTGGTGGTGTCATCGCTTAACCGACTTAACCGACTTCCCGCCCAGCCATTTCCCGCCCAGCCAATTCCCGCTCAGCCAATTCCCGCTTTTAATCCCTCCTGCTTCAACTTCTGCCTGATTGGCCTCCTGCGAATTCTGCCTTATGCAACCTTCGCCTCCTGCGTATTCTACCTGTTGCGCATCCTGCCCGATTTCTCCTTTTCCCGCCTGAGTTCATCCACCTGATTTCGGTAGCGCTACAGTTCGTCTTCCTACAAGCTTTTCCCCCTGCATCTCTGCAAGACCTTTCCCTTGCGTCAAGAGACCTGTCGCTGCGCACAACGGGAGGTGACGTGGTGAGTAAGCCAACCTGTCAGAAATGTCCGAATCGCATCCATCCCATGTCACAAACTTGACTGCAAATTCTTCCCACTGCATTGAGAAACATGTCGCTCCGCATTGTGCCATAGCAAGTACGCATCAAAGTTGACCGAATGAAAAATCTCGCTGAGCATTCTCGCCCTAACTTGACCGAACATCTCAAATCAGCAACTTGACCGCAACTTCTTCCCACTGCATCGAGAAACATGTCGTCGCTGTGCATTGTGCTATAGCGAGCACGCGGCAAAGTTGAATGGATGAACCTAGCGATGTTTCCAAGTCTCAGATCGAGTTGACTTCGGGAGCAGTTGCGGTTAACAGGATTGTTCTTCGGCCGAACTGAATACATGCTCGCTAAAAATATGCTTTAGTTATGTACAGGTTGCGATTGCGCAGGTTCAGCGTTTTCAGTGGGGTCGACTATCGATCACAGCTGAGGTGGCAGGGAAGCAGGTCCGATGCTTTTAGCGGAGTCGGATGATGCGCAAACGTTGTCGATGCTCTTCGTCCCGTTTGCCTTTCAGCTATGGCAAAGCCCACAGCTGAAGTGGAGGGAGGCAGGTATGGAGTGTGTGTGCTGGTGGGTGCGTGTATGAGGGAGGGGAGGGATGAGAGTGGGGAGAGGGTGGGGGCTGGTGGGATGGCTGGGGTAGGGGAAGGGATGGAGTCAGGAAATATGTCAGGAAGAGTAAGGGAGTATGTTTGTGGTACATGGTTGGGTGGGGGTGGAGATAACTAGGGGGGGGGGGGGGGGGGGGGGGGGGGGGGGGGGGGGGAAGGGGGGGAGGACGGTGGTGTTTGTGTGCCTGTGGGTGCACAAGGGAGACCATCGCAAATCCGTCAATGTTTGAAGTTGCATGCACTGCACAGATAACCGTTTTGCAACCCAGCCCAAAACAGGTGTGGCCAACCGGAGGGAAGGGGGGAGGGGGCGGATAATGGTTTGGTGGTGGTGGTGTGTGAATGGGGGGGGGCTTTAAGTGTTAACCATTATGTAACCAGCTCCCAATAGGTGTGGCCGAAGGCCAAACGGGCACCGTACTATGATTGGGGTGTGTGTGTGTGTGGGGGGGGGGGAGGGGGGGGGGGGGGGGGGGGGGGTCTTCGTGACAGTACTAGTATTTAATTATACAATATCATTAAATTGCAGTGCCTCTGGCAATTCAGGGTTTGTGTAAGTTCAGGTTAGGGAATTGCATAGTGTCTCTTTCTATGTCTGGGGTAGAAGAAACCCAGAACCCTAGATAGGTTCGATACATGATTTTTGTGTTATGCAAGAATGTACCGGTAAGTAAGAATCATGCAGTCCGATATTTAATCAGCCTGGGGCACCGGATACTCACGAAGCTAGGGCCAAAAACCTTAGCCCAGACGCTGCCCAGCATTTGCTCTGCATATGCCATCACAACTACTACACTTTTGTAGGAGTGGCAACGACATTCGAACTGAATCCTCGGTGTCACTGGTTTATGTCGGGAGAGCCACCTCCTGGGGTGAAGGTCCTATACAACTAAAAAAACTTCGCTAGAGAAATTGTCAAATCCCTGCCCATGGCTCACGTGGCTTATCCTCAGCCATGCACCCATACAAAGGAGAAAAAATGAAAGGAAAAAAACTGTCCGCCTTGACATTTTTCCTGGTACTTGTATTCACTGCTGAAGACGGCGAACAGCCAAATTGTTGGCTAAAGGTAGGTAACCATGTTCAAGTTCAAGTTCGGCCATACACGCCAGAAGCCTAGCACCACCAGCTCGTAGCCAGCAAAAATTGTTCTTCTAGTACATATATGTATACGAGTTGTAAATGTACGTTACGCGGCTTATACACATCTGAATGTACTTTTGCTTCCCAACCCCACATATGATATCATACTCGCCTTCGGTCAACATCTTATGATATGCCGGTCCCTACTCACACGCTGCTCCAACTGTGTAGGTGTATAAAGGGAGGTGTAGGAGAAAATAGGGTTTACATGTTAATGTAAGTATGTGGAAGGGGAGCGGGAGCGAGATACGAAACAATTGCAGATCCTGTGTTAGTTGTGGGGTTATTGAGCTGCGAGAAATAGTGGTAGGGGTGGGGGGATGCTGACATTGGAGAAGCCGAAATTCCAGCATGCAGGGGCTGCGAGCCTGCGAAGTGGGGGAGGCGAAGAGATGTTCAATGTGTATAATTCCTAGGATAAGGGATTGGCTTGTTTCAGTCGTGGGTAGCTCAATGCTGAACGGGTCACCGGTGATAAAATTGTTACAGATTTGCGACCTGGGTCGCTACAAGCTGAAGGGAGCTGCTCAACGGCTCTCCAAAAGTAAAACATCTGAGCAATGGCCACCCTGACGCAGCTTATTTATATTGCAAATACCCTTACGGACTCAGACTCAATCCCGAGCAATGGCCACCCTAACGCAGATTATTATTATGGCAAAAACTTTAACGGACTTAGACTCACTTAATCTTAATCACTCAAACTTACTCTTCCATGATTAGAAATGCTCTCCAAAAGCATAACACACTTGAGCAATGGCCACCCCGACGCAGCTTACTATGGCACAAAACTGTAACGGACTCAGCCCCAAACTTACTTTTCCTTTATACTCAGTATATTGGTGTCGGCGTGAGATACCAGTGAGGCACTCGTGTCCCAGTAGTTCACGCTGGCAGTTGGACCCAGTGCAAGCATACGAGATGGCCTCAACCTCACGCCTTGTAATTGAAATTGAAACTGAAATTGTTACATCCGTGTAATACTGTTACTCACAGGACGTGAAGTTAAGGACACCATAGTAACAAGGCATACTATTCATTGATTCTGTCCTTAACTTCACGTCCTAAGAGTGGCACATTACTCGGATGTAACAATTTCAATTTCAATTCATTGATTAAATAGTACCCAAGCACTGCACTCAAGCATTCTATCAGTTGCGGTTCTGAGACAAAATAGGATCATACCAAAATGGCCACGACCTGATCACTTTTGTTCTTCACTGTGTCCGGGGCAGCGGGAAGCCACATACCCACCAGGCTTGTTCAGGATGACCTCCGGCTCTTCGTGCTGAGACACACCCAATTTTACAGCTTGAGTCCTGAGATGCAACCAATTGCATAGCCTCTGCATACCGAGACTCATCCAAACCAGCTTATCCTGCGTCCTGAGACGCAACCGACCTCCAACCGTCTCACAGCCTGCGTCCTGCGGCGCAACCAACACACTGAAGCTGCATCAGCGATGCAACGTACCCTCCCCACAATGCGTCTCAGGACACAGCGGACCCTTCAGCGTTGCGTCTGCGACGCAGTGTCCTAAACAACCCTTTCCCCCACCTCCTAGGTTCTAAATCCGTTCATAAAAATTAATATGCAAATCTTCAAGCTTGAAGTCCTTCCTCAGGACAGCGAAATAGAGGAATCATAACACACCCAGATGCGGTGCCTCTCATGGCATTATCGTCCTCGACGATTAATACTCTCATGGCGTGGGTGCAAGTCCGGATATGCCTCTCATGGCATTATAGCGAAATAGTGGAATCATAACACCCCCAGATGCGGTGCTGCGGGATTGTCTTGGGTCAACACTGGAGGAGGAGGAAGAGAAAGAGAAAGAGGAGGAGGAGGAGGAGGAGTCTTGGGTCAACACTGGAGGAGGAGGAAGAGGAGAAAGAGGAGGAGGAGTCTTGGGTCAACACTGGAGGAGGAGGAAGAGAAAGAGCAGGAGGAGGAGAAAAGAAGGGAAAGGAGGCGAATAAGATGACATGTAACCAGGCACTTACGCAAAGCAATAGTTTCAGGATTCGGCTTTGGGGCTGGATTTGGCCTGAGGCTGATCTGGCATGGCTGACCTGGCTTTGCATGGTCAGTGGCAGTTAGTCACTCCCTTAGACTTTAACCAACGTGTGAACAGGTACTGACGCGAAGCAATAGTGGTCCCATAGGCGTGGCTGGATGTGGAGGACGCTATCTTAGTAAGTGGATCTTGAGCTGCATACATAGGCACCAAGGCACCACGGCACTAAGCATAGCCACTGAGAATGCCAAGATCCCTTGTGTGGGAGTCTTGGTGAAGTTGCAAGCAGGAGGGGTTGAGTGTGTGTGTGTGTGTGTGTGTGTGTGTGTGTGTGTGTGGGGGGGGGGTGTCTTGGTGAAGTTGCAAGCGAAAAGGGATGAGGGTGCATGGGTGGGTTGGGTTGGGGGTTGGGAGTTGTGTGCGTGTGCGTGTGTGTGCGTGTGTTAGTCAGTGGATCTTGAACTGCACCAAGGCACCAGGGCGCCAAGCATAGCCACTGAGAATGCCAAGGTCTCTGTGAGCAGAGTAGCATAAACCGCCTTTCCTGTCTTTGGCGGAGCCCCTAGATTCACCCCGTTGTTCGTCTGTGCGACCGTCTGACCACGCGTCGCTTGCGACGCTGCCTAAAAGGTTGGTAAGTCCCTTTAGCCTATCTGGCTACCCCTGGACGGTACAAGTACATACATACAATACATACAATACTTACATAAGCATAGCCACTATGAATGCCAAGGTCTCTGTGAGCAGAGTAGCATAAATTGCCTTTCCTGTCTTTGGCGGAGCCCCCAGATTCACCCCGTTGTCCGTCTGTGCGACCGCCTGACCGACGACCAAGACGAAGCCTGACACATCAGCCAACCGTCTTGTAACTAACTGGCTTCAGCCAGCTCCAATGAGTTGCCACCTTTCGTTCCGTTGCCAACACTCTCCGCCAATTTTCCGCGTCGCTTGCGACGCTGCCTACAACTTGTTAAGGTTGGTAAGTCCCTTTAGCCTATCTGGCTACCCCTGGACGGTACAAGTACATACATACAGTACATACAATACAAACATAAGCATATAAAACATAAGCACTGTCACGGTATAGATCCCAATGGGTAGGATATAGGGGTCCTGTCCCGTTATTCGAACTCGCAGGTACCGGCGCACCTGCAAAGCCGAACGAACCAAGTCACCAGAACAATACATTATCATGTACTGCTTCCTAACCAACTGTCCAGTCACCCAAACAGTCTCAGAATACTTCGGCGACGCACACTAGGTGTCAGGACCTGTAATCTACCTCTGACACCAAGACGTGCCGCCAAACATCCATACCTATCTGTAACACAATCCTTGCCTGTTAGGCTGGGTCATTGTGAAGCAACACTGTCATACCCAAACACCCAGCGTGTCGCCGATCACCTATCACACACTGATCGACTTGCGACTAAGCATTCATACATAACTCTATCGCAGACATCTACCACAGACGCATGGACGTACCATAAACTAGTCAGAAATGCCCCTTAACCCCCCCCGGGCTAGCTAGACTCCCGTGTGTGTGGACGAAGAGAGTCTCATTGAGGGTGAGGGCTGCATGGAGGGGCCCCTACCCATTGCTGCCCCCCCCCCCCCCCCCCCCCCCCCCTAATCCCACAGCCACCACATGGCACTGGTGGGGCTAGTGGTTCTGAGACTGCCAGCGTGTAGATGCAGAGCGTCTCATGGAGGGTGCGCGCTGCATGGAGGGGGTCCTACCCAGTCCCCCCAGCATACCGGAGCCACTACTTGCCACAGAGGGGGCTGCGGGCGCAAGGGCATGCGCCTTGGATTGCCGTGGGGGGCGAGCGGCTTGGCTTGGCTGAATTTCCGAGGCTCCAAAAGAGGGACGGCGATTGGCGTGGCCCTGGCTGGCGCTGGAAGTGGCTGTGCCAGGCTGGGATAGCGGGAGGTCCCGAGACAGGGATCTGTCGTGGTCCATAGTTGGCATCCGGCTCATCTTGGGTGACTGGCTCTTGCCGCCCTCCCCTGGCTGGACTGGAAGGGTCTTGACCTGCGACCTGGCATTCAGGTCTGAGGCGATGTCTGAGAGGGTCTCGCTGACGAGGAGTGTGGCACCTTTCTTCCCCGCCACGTATTCCAGGTTCTCTGCCTTGCGGAAATAGCGGGAGATGCCGTAGTCGAAATAGTCTGGGAGCCACATAAGCAAGCTGGGGGGGGAGTATATCTCTTGCTGGCCGTGCTCGTCTTCGTCCGACTCTCCCACGTCGACGTCGAAATTCTCGAAGGCACCAAAAGGATGGAGAATGGAGGGGTCTAGCTGAATGAGCGAACCTCGCACCAGAAGGATAGTCGATAGCTGGACGATGGTCTGCCCGGGCTGCGGGTGGATTGAGGCGGGCGGGTGTTGGGTACAGGTTTGTGGAGGAGGAAGGTGGAATGAGGTGAGCCTGTTTTGGCCTAGTGTTTGTGAATAGGGGAGGAGGAGGGTAGGGGAGGAGGATGGTTGAGAGCTGCAGGATGGTCTGACCGGGCTGCGAGTGGATTGAGGCGGGCGGGTGTTGGTCTAGGGTTTGTGGGTGAGGAGGTGGAATGAGGCGGGCCTGTTTTGGCCTCGTGTTTGTGAATAGGGGAGGAGGAGGGTAGGGGAGGAGGATGGTTGAGAGCTGCAGGATGGTCTGACCGGGCTGCGGGTGGATTGAGGCGGGCGGGTGTTGGTCTAGGGTTTGTGGGTGAGGAGGTTGAATGAGGCGGGCCTGTTTTGGCCTCGTGTTTGTGAATAGGGGAGGAGGAGGGTAGGGGAGGAGGATGGTTGAGAGCTGCAGGATGGTCTGACCGGGCTGCGAGTGGATTGAGGCGGGCGGGTGTTGGTCTAGGGTTTGTGGGTGAGGAGGTGGAATGAGGCGGGCCTGTTTTGGCCTAGGGTTTGTGCATGGGGAGGGCGGTTGAGAGCTGTAGGATGGTCTGAGCGGGCAGCGGGTTGATTGAAGCGGGCGGGTGTTGGTTTAGGGTTTGTGGAGGATGAGGATGGAATGAGGCGGGCCTGTTTTGGCCTAGGGTTTGTGGAGGAGGAGGAGGGTTGATAGCTGTACAATGGTCTGACCTGGCTGCGGGTGGAATGAGGCGGGCGGGTGTTGGGCAAGTGTTTGTGGGGGAGGAGGATGGAATGGGGTGAGCCTGTTTTGGTCTAGGGTTTGTGGAGGAGGAGGGGGGTTGATAGCTGGGCGAGGTCTGCCCAGGCTGCCGGTGGAATGAGGCGGGCGGGTGTTGGGCTAGGGTTTGTGGGGGAGGAGGATGGAATGAGGCGAGTCTGCTTTGGCCTAGGGTTTGTGAATGAGGAGGATTGATAGCTGGGCTATGGTCTGACCGGGCTGAGGGTGGAATGAGAGGCGGGCGGGTGTATTGGGCGGGTCTATCAAGGTACCCTTTCCTTGATTTTTTTCTAGACCCACATATCCCCCCCCCCCCCCCCCAAAGCCCCCCCCACCTGCAAGTGCACCAGCCTGGCACTGCTGTAGCCATCCCATACTTGTTTCTACCCCCCCCCCCCCCCCCCCCCTCCCCCCTCCCCTCTCCTGCCTCCCCTTCCCCCCCCCCCCTCCACCAGCAAGTGCACCAGCCTGGCACTGTTGTAGCCATCCCATACTTGTTTCTACCCCCCCCCCCCCCCTCCTCCCCCTCCCCTCTCCTACCTCCCCTTCCCCAATCCCCCTCCACCAGCAAGTGCACCAGCCTGGCACTGTTGTAGCCATACCATACTTGTTTCTACCCCCCCCCCCCCCCACCCCCCCTCCCACAGTCCCCCCCCCCACCTGCAAGTGCACCAGCCTGGCACTGTTGTAACCATCCCATACTTGTTTCTACCCCCCCCCCCTCGCCTCTCCTACCTCCCCTTCCCCCCCCCCCCCCCTCCACCAGCAAGTGCACCAGCCTGGCACTGTTGTAACCATCCCATACTTGTTTCTACCCCCCCCCCCCCCCCCCCCCCCCCCCCTCCTCCCCCTCCCCTCTCCTACCTTCCCTTCCCCAAAGCCCCTCCAACAGCAAGTGCACCAGCCTGGCACTGTTGTAGCCATCCCATACTTGTTTCTAACCCCCCCCCCCCCCCCCCCCCCCCCTCCCACAGTCCCCCACCCACCTGCAAGTGCACCAGCCTGGCACTGTTGTAACCATCCCAAACTTGTTTCTACCCCACCCCACCCCACCTGCAAGTGCACCAGCCTAGCAATCTTGAAACCATCCCTCATGGCGTTGAAGATCCTGAGGGAGATATCGAGGCACCTTCCACAGTCGTTCAAGGTACCCTTTTCTTGATTTGTTTTACACCCACCTATCCCCCCCCCCCACCCAGTCCCCCACCACCCCAGTCCCCCACCCACCCACAGCTTCAGGAGGATCCACCTGCAGGTGCACCAGCCTGGCACTCTTGAAACCATCCCTCATGGCGTTGAAGATCCTGAGTGAGATATTGAGATACCTTACCTGTTTTAGATCCACCTATTCCCCCCCCCCCCCCCCCCCCCCCCCCACACACACACACACGCTTCAGGAGGACCCACCTGCAAGTGCACCAGCCAGGCACTCTAGAAACCATCCATCATGGCGTTGAAGAGCACGAGTGAGAGGTTAAGACACCTTCTGCGATCTATCAAAGTACCCTTTCCTTGATTTGTTTTAGACCCACCTACCCTCCCACCCCCCCCCCACACCCCACCCCCACCCCCAACCGCTTGAGGAGGACCCACCTGCAAGTGCACCAGCCTGGCACTCTTGAAACCATCCCTCATGGCATTGAAGATCCTGAGGGAGATGTCAAGGCACCTTCTAGCCAGCCGCTCCTCCACAGTGGGGCACAGGTGGAAGGCTCCGCGGCTGTGTGTGGTGCCGGATCTGCTGGACCAGCTGCAGCCCATGTAGGAAGGGCGCCGCTTTCCTTCAAACGCCCTGCACCCGAGAGGGAAGGAACGATAAATGCATAAATGCATAAATAAATAAATAAATTAATGCATAAATAAAGAAATACATAAATAATTAAATAAATTAATAAGTAAATAAATAGTACTTCATCAGAAATAAGTAGTAAACCTTATTAGGAGGCGCAGCCCATGTAGGAAGGGCGCCGCTTTCCTTCAAACGCCATGAGCCCTGCACATGTGGAGGGGGGGGGGGGCAATAAATAAATAAATAAATAAATAATTACAGAATAAATAAATAATAAAATAAATAAATAACAAAATAGATATGAGATATCTCCATAGGTGCCTAAGTCAGACCCTGAGTGATACGGATGGATTGAGCCTATGCCCTCAAGTCCCAAAACAAAGATTTTTTGCTAATAAGTTGCCCAACCACATCAGTTCAACACACAAATACTCGGATTTGGTTTTTCTCAAATGGTGGGGACCAGGTCAAATGAAACATGCTAATTTGTTACTATGGGGTTCCCTAAGTCGATACGGGTTTTGCGCAGGAAGTGATACGGAGCCTATCGCGACCGAAACAAGCCTTTGTAAAAGAACACTGGGTACAAATGTTGTGTAACGTCTTTCCCTACCAGTAGTTATTACGGAAGGTCTTGGAAGGCAGTACACAGGCAGTGCAGTTGAGTACGGACCCCCAAAACACTGATTATTCACATTTCGTGGGTGTCCGAAGTCTAGGTCAGAGTTGCACAGCCTCAATTGAAACATTTTGGGCCTTGGTTTTGCTCTATCTCAAGATATAGCGTGCAGAACAACTTTTTCTTTTTTTTCGAAAATTCAAAATTCAAAGATTTTATAAAAATAAATTCAAAAAACATTTTTTTTTTAAATTTGTCTTCAAACATCCACATCTGAACTCAGTTTTTGATTTGGGGAAGATCATTGAAAACACACCCTAATCCTAAGTCATGGTGTGGTAGGCCACAGGGAGGTGAAGTCGTGAGATGTACAGCTATTTCAGTAGATTCCGAGGCCAAGGCTGAAGCGCAGCCTCCGACCTTGTAATAGGGGTTCAATAAGCCTTTCGTCCTGAGGTACCTTTCTTCGGAATAGCTCGCGCGGCCTCGTATCTGACGTGATCTGGATTTGTATCACTAATTATCGCACATCTGATGTACTGCCACCGGCCTGCCGAACAAAGCTGCTCACGACCAGATGCGAACGCGCACGAAAAGTAGCTGCGCGCATAGCTGACACCGTCACGAACAATACCAGCCTGACAGAATTCGTTTCGAGCAGTTTGGGCCATGTACGGCTCTGTATCACATTCTTGTATCGACTTAAGGCGTTTTCGGACTTAGGCACCTATGGAGATAGTACTTAATCAGAAATAAGTAGTAAACCTTACTACGAGGCGTAGCCCATGTAGAAAGGGCGCCGCTTTCCTTCAAACGCCATGCACCTGCACATGTGGAGGGGGGGAACAATACATAAATAAATAAATACACAAATGAATAAATAAGTTCGTAAATAAATACATAAATAAATAAATAAACGAGTGCACAAATTAATTAATTAATGAATAAATAAATAGTATTTAATAATCAATAAGTAGAGTGCCCATGTGGAGGGGGGAACAATGCGTAAATAAACAAATACTTAAATAATTTATTTATTGATGCATGTTTCTCATAGGTAGGCTGCTTTCTCCGCCCATGTCGCTGGACCACGCCCCAGCAGGCGTTATCATTACTTTAGTGCTGTTCAGAGACGAAATCGACTTTTTGGCGGAGCCCCCTCTTCAAGGGGGCGGGAGCCCCCAAGGTTACCCATTTGTGGGTCTGTCCGTCCAAATTTCTTGAACCCTGACACGTCAGCCAACGGTCGCGTAACTAACTCGCTTTAGTCAGCTCCATCGTTGCCACCTTTCGTTCCGTTGCCAACACACTCCGCCAATTTTCCGCGTCGCTTGCAACGCTGCATAGGACTTGTTCAGCTGTACGCGTTCGCCTTTGCATGCGCTTCCATCGGTATTACACTTTTTCCGTGGGGATCGAAATCTCTCCCAACCGCGCTTTCCTGGACTGTACAAGGGCACATCAGGGCTATTTGGCTACCCCTTGACTGTTCAAATACAAACATGTAAAAATGCATACAAGTAAAAATACATACAAGTACAAATGCATACACGTACACGCACAAATGCATACATGTACACACAAATACATGTAAACATACTTACATGTAATCCTCGTCCTCATCCGTGCTGCTCTCCCCGCCCATGTCGCTAGACGTGTGGCCATCTTCGTCGGCATCGTCTTCCTCATCGTTTTCAAAAGCAGACTCCATGATAGCGTGCCGCATCTGGTTGTTGCGCATGCTGGCGGTGCGTCCTAAGCCCCCCCTGCCACCTGCAGGGCAATGCGGAAATGCATTTTGTTGTTGTGGTGAGTGGTGGTGGGTGGTGGGTAACCAGTGATTCTTTTGTTGGTGGGTGGTGGTGGTGGTGGTGGTGGTGGAGGGTAACATATAATACCTTCTTTCCGGGCAGCGAGTACTAGATATCTAAGATGACATTTCCGAAAAGAGAAATCAACAGTAAGAGTGGACGAGAGATAGGGAGGAACAATTAGATTCAGCCAATTCATTTTCAAGCATAGACACACACCTGGCATAAAGACACACACCATATGTTGGCTACATACTGGGGTGAAAATAAATAAATAAATAAAATACAAAACGTAAAATAAATAAAATTTAATAATTATATTTTTAAAATAAATAAAATACAAAACGTGGTCACTCACCTGATGCCTGTTTGGCGGGAGCCCCCAAGTTTACCCATTTGTCCGTCCGACCGAAAAAGAAAAAAGATTGAAGCCTGACGCGTCAGCCAACGGTCGCGTAACTAACTCGCTCCGGTCAGTTCCATTGTTGCCACCTTTCGTTTCGTTGCCAACACACTCCGCCAATTTTCCGCGTCGCTTGCGACGCTGCATAGGACTTGTTAACCTTGAAGACACGCAGCAGACACGAAGACACACACCAGGTGTTGCATACGTACTGGGCAGAAAACATGAAAACGAGGTCACGCACCTGGTGCATTTTCAACCTTGAAGACACGCAGCAGACATGAAGACACACACAAGATGTTGAATACGTACCGGGGTGAAAACAAAAAAATACACAACGTGGTCACGCTCCTGGTGCATTTTCAACCTTACAGACATGCATCAGACATAAAGGCACGCACCAGAGAAAAAGACACACACCAGGAGTTAAATGTGAACTGGGGTGGAGAAAAGTAAAAAAAAGTGGTCATGCACCTGGTGCATTTTCAACCTTACAGACATGCATCAGACATAAAGGCACGCACCAGAGAAAAAGACACACACCAGGTGTTAAATGTGAACTGGGGTGGAGAAAAGTAATAAAAAAGTGGTCACGCACCTGGTGCATTTTCAACCTTACAGACATGCATCAGACATAAAGGCACGCACCAGAGAAAAAGACACACACCAGGTGTTAAATATGAACTGGGGTGGAGAAAAGTAAAAAAAAGTGGTCACGCACCTGGTGCATTTTCAACCTTACAGACATGCATCAGACATAAAGGCACGCACCAGAGAAAAAGACACACACCAGGTGTTAAATGTGAACTGGGGTGGAAAAAAGTAAAAAAAAAGTGGTCACGCTCCTGGTGCATTTTCAACCTTAAAGACACACACCAGACATAAAGACACACACAAGATGATAAAAACAAACAGCTGTTGCACACATGCAGATGATAAGGATGATTTTCAAGCATAGACACGCACCAGACATATAAAAAAAACAGATGTTGAATGCCTACAGCTGTTGCACACATGCAGATGATAAGGGCAGACGTGAAGATGATGAATATGATTTTCAACCATAGACACGCACCTAATAATAAAGACACGCACCAGTTAAAGGCGCACAAATGTTGCTGATAAATAATAAATAAATAAACGCACCCAATGCATTTTCAACCATAGACGCACACCAGACATGAAGACACACACCAGATAAAGGCGCACAAATGTTGCTGATAAATAAAATAAATAAAGAAAAGCACCCGACGCATTTTCAACCATTGACACGTACCAGACATAAAGACACACACCAGATAAAGGCGCACAGATGTTGCTGATAAATAAAATAAATAAACGCACCCGATGCATTTAAAGTGCAACATTTTCAACCAGAGACACACACCAGATAAAGACACACAACAGATAAAGGCACACGGATGTTGCTGATAAATAATAAATAAATAAACGCACCCGATGCATTTTCAACCATCTGCCGAAGCCTGCTGCGACGCCCTGCTGGCATCTTAGACTCAGCTGTCCTGATGGTGTTCATTAGCATCTCCACCAGACTGGCTAGTGTGTCGTGACGTTGGCGGTCAAGAACGTAAATGCCAGCCAACCTGGCAAACACAATGCGGGAAAGGGTAACTTTTATTCATGCTTTTATACATTCGTAATTGTTAATGAACAGTTTTTTTGTCATTTATAGAGGCATGCGAGTACAAGAGTAGACACAAAGGGACATGCTGTTCTTTGTCATCTCTACCAGACTGGCTAGCTTGTTGTGACCCTGGCGGTCAAGAACGTAAATGCCAGCCAACCTGCCAAAAACACAATACGGAAAAGGGTTATTTTTATTCACGCTTTTGTTCATGATTAATTCAAAATGAACAGTGTTTTGTAATTCATTAAGGCATGCGAGTACAAGAGTACACACAAGGACACACGACAAGAGGTGCTGTTCTTTGTCATCTCCAACAGAGTGGCTAGAGTGTCGTGACCCTGGCGGTCAAGCACGTAAATACCAGCCAACCTGCCAAACACTATGCAAGGCATGCGAGTACACGAGGACACACAAAGAGACATGCTGTTCTTTGTCATCACCAACATACTGGCTAGCGTGTCGTGTCGCTGGCGGTCAAGAACCTAAATACCAGCCAACCTGCCAAACACTATGCAAGGCATGCGAGTACACGAGGACACACAAAGAGACATGCTGTTCTTTGTCATCACCAACATACTGGCTAGCGTGTCGTGTCGCTGGCGGTCAAGAACCTAAATACGCTCCTAGACAGCCATGTCGCCCCTCACCTGATCTCCCCCCCCCCCCCACACACACACACCCACACGGCAGCGCACCCTGCCCCCCTTCCACCCCCCCACCTGTACATCTTGAGCTCTAGGCTGCGCATGTGAGGGTCCTCAACAGCCATGTCGCGCAGGTTGTAGATGACTGACTGGGAGAGGTGGAACACAATGGGTCCCTTGCCCAAGGCGTTGCCCTCGGCGTAGGCAGAGCGATGCGCCATACCTGGGTGGGGTGTGTGGGTGTATTGGTGGTGTGGTGTTGGTGTTAGTGGTGTGTAGGTGGGGGGGGAATGGGAGGGTGGCATTGGTGTTGGTGTGGAGTGAGGGGGAGGTAGGGGGGGAGGGGGGGGGGGGGGGGGGGAGGAGGGGAAGGGGGATGGGGGAAATGGTGTTGGTATGGGGTTAGGGGAGGTAGATAGTGGTGGGTAGAAGGGTGAGGATTAAGGGGATGGGGTGGGTGGGGTGAAGGTGTGTGTGTGCGGGTGGGGGCTAATAAGGAGGTGGGTGATGGGGGCTGAGGGTGAAAGAAAGGTGTTGGGGGCATACCAGGCATCCTACCTTTCATCATGGTGCTAGTTAGCCCCCCCCCCCCCACACGCCTCCCTTCTCCCCCCCCCCCCCCCCCCCCCCCCTCCATTCCCCCCCCTTTCTCCCCACACACCTGGCATCCTACCATTCATCATTGCGCAAGTAATCCCCCCCCCCCCCCTCCATTCACCCCCCCTGTGTCCCCACGCACCTGGCATCCTTCCATTCATCATTGCGCTCGTAAGCCCCCCCACGCCTCCAGTACCCATATAGAAGGTCTCTGGCTCCGTGTCGGGCCCTTGAGATGCCAGGGTGATGCGCACCATCCCACTGATGACGATGAACAAGCCACCTGGCCTCGATTTGTCGGTACCAATGAGGAATCCCTTGGGGTAGTTGACAAGCTCGCCATTGGCTTTGAACCACTCAAGAACAGAGGGATGGATGCCCTGTGAAGCAGCACAGATGTATGTGTATACGATGTATGTATGCTAGGTGTGTGTATAGGAGCCATTGGCTTTGAACCACTCAAGAACAGAGGGATGGATGCCCTGTGAAGCAGCACAGATGTATGTGTATACGATGTATGTATGCTAGGTGTGTGTATAGTAGCCATTGGCTTTGAACCACTCAAGGACAGAGGGATGGATGCCCTGTGAAGCAGCACAGATGTATGTGTATACGATGTATGTATGCTAGGTGTGTGTATAGGAGCCATTGGCTTTGAACCACTCAAGGACAGAGGGATGGATGCTCTGTGAAGCAGCACAGATGTATGTGTATACGATGTATGTATGCTAGGTGTGTGTATAGTAGCCATTGGCTTTGAACCACTCAAGAACAGAGGGATGGATGCCCTGTGAAGCAGCACAGATGTATGTGTATACGATGTATGTATGCTAGGTGTGTGTATAGTAGCCATTGGCTTTGAACCACTCAAGGACAGAGGGATGGATGCCCTGTGAAGCAGCACAGATGTATGTATTTAATATGTGTGTATGCTAGATGTGTGAATAGTAGCCATTGGCTTTGAACCACTCAAGGACAGGGATGGATGCCCTGTGAAGCAGCAGAGATGCATGTATGCGAGTTGTCCGTATGTTGCATGTCTGTCTGTCTGTCTGTGTCTGTCTGTGTCTGTCTGTCTGTGTCTGTCTGTCTGTCTGTCTGTCTGTGTCTGTCTGTGTCTGTCTGTCTGTCTGTCTGTCTGTCTGACTGCCTGTCTGTATGTCTGCCTGTCTGTTAGATGTATTTATGTGAAATGTATGTATGTAAGTTGTATGAATGTTAGATGTCTGATTCAAGATTTTGTAGGCCAAGTTGTGTGGCTACATGGGCTACTCAAGGCAGATTTCAGGATCCTTGCATAGCCATCACATGGCACAGCGTGGAGCCCAGGGGGGGTTGTGGGGCAGCGCCAAACCCATGCGTCGCCATGCAAGGACGGCCAAACCCATGCGTCGCCATGCAAGGACGGAATGGCGACGCGTCAATGATTGCAGCTGAAGAGGCGGCTTGGTCAGAAGAGGGTGTAGAAGAATTAGAAAATGATTTTATAATTTACGAAAAAGTGGTCAAATAAATAATATATAAATAAATAAATAATAATAAATAAGCTGCAGGGATGATAGGTTCATGATATGGGCACCTAGTTCTTGCACTGATTATTTTTTTAGCTGCGCATAGCAGCTTCTTGACAGTTGCCTTTCCCTGTCCTTCAGCCAAACCTAAAGCTAGCTGGTATGCCTGAAAGCTGACAGGGCTGGCATTCCAATGCAGATGAAAGCTTAGGGCTTGACCTAGTGGCCGGCTGATGGAGCTGGCTGGAAGCTGCCGTAGCCCTTAAAAGAAACATGGCATGGTACCAGCACATATCTCTTGCATCAGGCAGCCCACTCCACTCACTCCATCCCCGAAACACACCACCCTCACACCATCCCCATTACCACCAACCCCACCTTCCTTTGACCCCCCCTCCCCCCCACCCCAAAAAACCACCCCCACCACCTTCCATTGACCCCCCCCACCCCATCACCACCACCACACACACACCCAGCAGGACCCCCCCCCCCCCCCCCCCCCCCCCCCCCCCTCCCACCACCACCACCAGGACCCACCTGCATGAAGGGCACATTCATGAGGACCTCTGTGAGCGAAGGCTGTTTCCACTTGGGGCCACGCCGTTCAAGCTTCCACATGCGCCTCTCAATAGGGCAGCTCAGTGCGTCAGCCTCCATCTGTGGGGTGGGGCAGGGTGCAGTGGGGTAAGGTGGAGCTGGGTGGGGTGGGAAGGGAGGGACATGGCTGTTGAGGAGGCACACATGTAAAGCCATGAGCCTCCACATGTGCCTCCACATGTGCCTTTATATAGGGCAGCTCAGTGCGCCAGCCTCCATCTGTGGGGTGGGGCAGGGTGCAGTGGGGTAAGGTGGAGGTGAGGTGGAGCGGGATGGGGAGGGGAGGGGCGGGACATGGGTGTTGAGGAGCCACACATATAAAGCCATAAGCTTCCACATGTGCCTCTTGATTGGGCAGCTCAGTGCGTCAGCCTCCATCTGTGGGGTAGGGAAGGGTGAGGTGGAGCTGGGGTGAGGAGGAGGTGAGCTGGAGCAAGGTGGGGTGGGGTGGGGTGGGGTGGGGAAGGTTGAGGTTGAGGAGGGGAAGGTAGATATGGGGTGGGGTGAGGTGGAGTGAGGTGGAGGTGGGGGGAGGAAGAGGTGGAGTGGAGCAAGGTGGGGTGAGGTGGGGTGGGGTGGGGTGGGGTGGGCTGAGGTGGAGGTGGGGTGGGGTTGGAAGGGAGGGACATGGCTGTTGAGGAGGCACACATGCAAAGCCATGAGCTTCCACGTGGGCCTTTCTATAGGGCAGCTCAGTGTGTCAGCCTCCATCTGCAGCATGACCAGGCTTATATATAATGACGGCAACCACGACGATGATGATGAGGAGGATGATGAGGATGAGGACGGCAAGGAGGAGGAGGAGGAGGAGGAGGATGATGATGATGAGGAGGAGGAGGAGGAGGAGGAGGATGATGATGATGATGATGATGATGATGATGATGATGATGATGATGAGGATGATGATGACGAGGAGGATGATGATGCTGATGAGGAGGAGGAGGAGGAGGAGGATGACGAGGAGGATGATGATGAGGAGGATGATGATGCTGATGATGCTGATGATGCTGATGATGCTGATGATGCTGATGCTGATGATGACAAGGAGGAGGAGGAGGAGGAGGAGGAGGAGGATGAGGATGGAACCTACCTCAATCCACTCCACTCTTTGATGATGATGATGAGGATGATGATGGAACCTACCTCAATCCACTCCACTCTTTGATGATGATGATGAAGATGATGATGATGATGATGATGATGATATGATGATGATGATGATGATGATAATGAGAAGGAGGAGGAGTGCTTCCAAGGGCAGCTTTGAAATTAATCTATATTTGTATGGTTGTTCACAGTTTCATACAATATATCTGAAATGATCTCATACATATTATTTATATCGTTGGTAACTATTTCATACAATATAGCTTGTCAAGAGCTCACTACTTGACCTTATTTCAAAATGTCATATATTCACTTGGGGCCACCTCACCCACTCTTGCCTCCTGCACCCACCACATCGAGCACGCCTGAGCTGATCAGCTGAGAGAGGAAATTCCAACTCTTTCATAAAAATAAAATAATAGAACATCGCGAAATGAGCTCATATATTTATATGTTGTGAATTCTTTGACTAAACATTTTGGCCATCACCCCCCCCCCCCCCCCCCCCCCCCCACACACACACACCCAAACCCAACTCCCACCCACACCACCACCACCGCCAATTCATTCACCCTGCCCCCACCTCATGGACCATGCCAGAGCTGAGCAGCTAAGCTACAGAAGCCCAACACCCCATCACCCGCCCCACCCCGCACACACACACCTCTTCCCATCCCATTCCATCAACCCCACCCTTCCCCACCCCACCAATTCATTCACCCTGCACTCACCTCATCGATCATGCCTGTACTGATTAGCTAAGCGACAGAAGCCCAACACCCCCTCCCCCCACCTATTTGCATCCCATTCCATAACCCAACCACCCCACCCCCCCTTCCCACCCCACCAATTCATTCACCCTGCACCCACCTCATGGACAATGCCAGAGCTGAGCAGCTAAGCGACAGCAGCTCAACACCCCATCATCCCCCCTCTTACCACCACCCCCCCACACACACCCCACACCCCACCACCACCACCAATTCATTCACCCTGCACCCACCAAGGGAAAGGCAACGTTAGTTAATATTAGTGAATGAATAATATTAGTGAATGTTAGATAATATTAGACTGACGAGCCGTCTCACCATGATTTTGACCATATTTGAAAAACTAATATTATTGTGACACTATAATAATATGAGATAATATTAGTATTTCAAACACTAACATTAGTTGCCGTTCCCTGCACCCACCTCATCGATCATGCCTGAGCTGAGCAGCTATGCGACAGAAGCCCCCCCCCCCCCCCCCCCCCCTCCCACCCCACCAATTCATTCACCCTGCACCCACCTCATCTATCATTCCGGAACTGAGCAGCTGAGTGACGAAAGCCTGCTGTTGTCGCAAGATGGCCATAGCTGCACGGTGGGTCTGGATGGCTTGAAAGCGATCTGGGGCCTCAATTTCACGATCTGTGATGTAGTGCCATGCCAGGTCAGCCTGTTCATCCAGCTCATCTCTCAAGGTGGCACCTGCAGTACAATTGGCAGTGCTAGTATTAGCATTTGTACTCCCTTCTTCTTTTATAATTTTCCTCTGCCTCTTCCTCGTCAACATCAATCTCATCCTCATCATCCTCAACACCATCCTTTTCTGCCTCCCCATCATCAGCATCAATCTCATCCTCATCATCCTCAACACCATCCTCATCATCCTCAACACCATCCTCATCAGAATTACCATCCTCCTCTGCCTCCCCATCATCAGCATCAATCTCATCCTCATCATCCTCCTCCGCCTCCTAGAGGAGTTTGGCCAAGACGGGGTTCCAGGTGGCATTCGATTCTGGTAGCGGAAAAAATCTCTGATCATTCCCCCTACCTGCATCCCCTGTTGCATACCGGTAGTCCAACGACTGTGCATGTTACGAAGTGCTAAGAGGTGAGGTGTGTGTGTGTGCGGGGAGGTGTGGTGGGGGTGGGGTAGGGTGTGTGTGTGTGTGTGTGTGTGTTGGGGGGGGGGGGGGGGGGCAGGGGGGGAAAGCTGGTGTGTGTGTGTGTGGGGGGGGGGGGGGGGGGGGGGGGAGCTGGGGGTCAAAGCCGACCTACCTGCATCCCCTGTGGCATAGTCCAACGACTGTGCATGTTACGAAGCGCTGAGATCTGAAGTGTGTGTGTGAGCGGGGAGGTGTGGTGGGGGTGGGGTAGGGTGTGTGGGGGGTGGGAGCACGGGGGGGAAGCTGGGGGGGGGGGGGGAGGGGGGGGGGGGGGAGCTGGGGGGGAAATCCGACCTACCTGCATCCCCTGCCACATAGTCCAACCACTGTGCATGTTACGGAGTGCTGAGAGCTGAGGTGTGTGGGTGTGTGAGGGGGTGGGGGGAGCTGTGGATGTGGGGGGAGGTATGTGTGAGTGTGTGTGTGTGTGTGGTGGTGATGGGGGAGCTGGGGGTGAAAGCTGACCTACCTGCATCGCCTGCGGCATAGTCAAGCCATTGTGCATGTGGGCAAGTAGTGAGGGCTTGCCACAGCTCCAGAGCCACCTCCATGCCGACCATCATGGCGGCACTCAAGCTCTTGGAGCATCGTTCAATGATGTACGCTAGCATGGGCTTGACAAAGGAGCGGAGCCACCACCTCTCCTTGATCATGCGCATCATCATCTGTGTGTGTGTGCGGGGGTGGGTGGGTGGGTGGGTGGGGGGGATTTATTTGTGGGGTTGTGGGGAGAATTTATTTGTGTGTGTGGATAATCTATTTGTGTGTGCGCGGATAATATATTTGTGTGTGTGGATGATCTATTTGCGGGTGTGTAGGGATAATATATTTGTGGGGGTGGGTGTGTGTGTTGGGGGGGGGGAAATAGTTGTGGGGGTGCGGGGAGATTGTGTGTTTGTGTGTGTGTGGTGATATAGTTGTGGGGGTGATAGTACGCTAACATCGGCTTGACAATGGAGCTGAGCCACCACCTCTCCTTGATCATACGCATCATCATCTGTGTGTGTGTGTATCTCCTCATCCCCCCCGTCCCTACCTGCGTCCCCCCATCCCAACCCCTCGATCCCACCCCTGCCCCCACAATTCTCCTCCGCGGGCCCCTGTCCCCCCGCCCCCCCCCTCCTTCCCCCCATCCCCACCCCTGTCCCCACAATCACCTGCCGGCATCTCAAGTGCAGCCATGCTTGCAGCTGCTGCTGTCCATCTGCTTCTCCACTCAACTCTAAATGCCCCCTCCTCAACCCCTGACCCACCTGCCCCCACCCCCTTCCCCCATCCCCACCCCCATCCCTACCCCCACAATCACCTGCTGGCATCTCAAGTGCATCCATGCTTGCAGCTGGACACTGCCCCTACTTCTCAACTCTGCTCTAAATGCCCCCTACCCCACCCCACCCTGTCCCCCCGTCCCTACCTGCGTCCCCCTCATCCACTTTCCCTCCTCCCCACCCCTGTCCCCACGCCCCCACCTCCTTCTCCCCATCCCCACCCCCACGATCACCTGCCGGCATCTCAAGTGCATCCATGCTTGCAGCTGGACACTGCCCCTACAATTCATCTCATTCTCCACTCAGCTCTAAATGCCCCCCCCCCCCCCCCCCCCCCCCCCCCCCTGCCCCCACCACCTTCCCCCCATCCCCACCCCCATCCCTACCCCCACAATCACCTGCCGGCATCTCAAGTGCATCCATGCTTGAAGCTGGACAACACCCCTACTGTTGATCTCTTTCTCCACTCTCCTCCAGATATCTAGCTTCTCCCCAGGCTCATCTAGAGCACTGTCGCAACAGAAGTCAAGGATGCGCAGCCCCTTGCCTGACAGCAGACCCTCTTGATGGCGGGAGTGGAAGGCACGCTTAAGACCTGTGCAGATGGGTGTTTCCGTTGGTGGGTGAGGGAGTAGTGTGTTGGTGGGGGAATGGTGTGGATGGTGGAGTATCTGACTTTGTATTTGCACTGCCACAGCAGAATTCAAGGGTGCACATCCCTTGCCTAACAGCAGACCCTCTTGGTTACGGGAGTGGAAGGCAAGCTTAAGGCCTATGTTTATGGGTGGATGGGTGTTTTCGTTGAGGGGGTATTGTGCTGGTGGTGGTGGGGGTTGGGGTTGGGGGGTTGGGGGGGGGTATCCGACTTTGTATGTGCCCTGTCACAACAGAAGTGCAGGATGCACATCCCCTTGCCTGACAGCACACCCTCTCGGTGAAGGGAGTGGAAGGCACGCTTACGACCTGTGCAGATGGGTGGATGGGTGGATGGGTGTTTTTGTTGGTGGGTGAGGGGGTTTTGTGCTGGGGGGGGCGTATCCAACTTTGTATGTGCACTGCCACAACAGAAGTCAAGGATGCGCTTCCCCTTGCTTGACAGCAGACCCTCCTGGTGGCGGGAGTGGAAGGCACGCTTAAGACCTGTGCAGATGGGTGGATGTTGGAGGGGGAGTGGTGTGGGTGGAGGGAAATGTCAGAAGATATGGGTGCCTGGCAGCAGTCCCTCTTGATGCCGGGAGCAGAAGGCACGCTTCAGGCCTGTGTAGGTGTTTGGTGGATGCTGGAGGGGGAGTGGTGTGGGTGGAGGAGAGGGAATGATGCAGTTAAGTTAGGAGGAATGGTGTGGGTGGAGGGAAATGTCAGAAGAGATGGGTGCCTGGCAGCAGTCCCCCTGGATGACGGGAGAGGCACACTTAAGACCTATGTAGACAGGTGGATGGGTATTTTTGTGGGTGGATGGGTGTTTGGAATATGGGTGAGTGTTTGTGGGTGGATGGGTGTTTATGTGTGTGTGTGTGGGGTGGGGGGGTGGGGGGGTGTTGGTGGAGGAATGGTGTGGGTGAGGGGGTATTTGACAGCGTGTAAAGGGTGTTTGCGTGGGTGAGACAGCCTGTAAAGGGTGACAGGGTGTGAAGGGTGACAGCGTGTAAAGGGTGACAGGGTGTGAAGGGTGACAGCGTGTAAAGGGTGCCAGGGTGTAAAGGGTGACAGCGTGTGAAGGGTGCCAGCGTGTAAAGGGTGCCAGGGTGTAAAGGGTGCCAGCGTGTAAAGGGTGCCAGCGTGTAAAGGGTGTCTGTGTGGGTGAGACAGGGGGGATGCACATTCATGTTAGAGCGTGGGTGAGGCAGGGGGGGGGGGATGAACATTGTTGTACCAACCTGATATACGACGAACTTGGTACTCCTCAGTAGCGCCATTCATTGCTTCTACCACACTGGTAGCGATAGAGTGGGTGTGGATGCAGAGCGTTTGTGTGGGTGAGACAGGGGGGATGCACATTCATGCTAGTGCGTGGGCGAGAGTGGGGGGATAAATATTGTCGAACCAACCTGCAATTATCACTGTAGCATGAACTCATGCCCCCCCCCCCCGTCAGTAAAACGATTGTCAGGGGTTGAGTTCATAACTTCTCTTCTTTTTAGCCATTCCTATCACGGTTGGGCAAGTCCCTTCAGCCTATTTGGCCTACCTCTGGACTGTGACATACAGACAGGTAATGATAACGCCTGGTGGGGCGTGGTGTTAAGGGAACCCGTCGTACGCGGGTAGAGAGCGGTCTTCTACCTCAACTAGACAACGACCTGCAACGCTTTGAGCGACCGTAGGGGGAATCAAACCCCGGACTCTTTGTCCTCAGAGTGATTCGGCCTACCACTAGACCAATGTATATCACCGAAAGAGGCTCATGACATCCAGACATGTACCAACCTGATATACGACGAACTTGGTACTCCTCACAAGCGCCATTCATTGCTTCTACCACACTGGTAGCGATATAGTGGGTGTGGATGCAGGGCGTTTGTGTGGGTGAGACAGGGGAAGTGAGCATTGTTGGACCAACCTGAAATGAGACGAACTCGGTACTCCTCAGTCGCTTCATTCATTGCTACTTGCTCGCTGGTAGCAATAGAGTGGGTTTGGATGCAGAGCGTTTGTGTGGGTGAGACAGGGGGGATGCACATTCATGTTAGTGCGTGGGTGAGAATGGGGGGATGGACATTGTTGTACCCACCAGAGATGAGACGAACTCGGTACTCCTCAGTTGCTTCATTCATTGCTACTTGCTCGCTTGGAGTCGTGGTGTCTGAGCTGGGCTGGGAGGAGGATTCATCCTCATTGCCTTCCAAGATGGTGGACTCCTCCAAGGTGACGGAATCACGCTTCAAGTTGCGAGTCTCCTGGGAAGGCAAGGGGAGGGGGGCGGCAGGTTAGCTTTTGGTCCAAGGTTTTGTGTGTTTAATGTTATTTCTGTTTTTGAGATTTTGTGTTTTTGTGTTATTGTATTTTATTCTTGGTGGACTCCTTCAAGGTGACGGAATCACGCTTCAAGTTGCGACTCTCCTGGAAAAGCAAGGGGAGAGAGGTCGGCAGGTTAGCTTTTTAATGTTAATATGTCCTGTTTTTATGTTATTATGTTTGTGTGTCTTAGCGTTTTTGTGTAAGTGTATTTCATTCTTGGTGGACTCCTCCAAGGCGACGGAATCACGCTTCAAGTTGCGACTTTCCTGGAAAAGCAAGGGGAGGGGGCGGCAGGTTAGCTTTTGGTCCAAGGTTGTGTGTGTTTAATGTTATTTCTGTTTTTGAGATTTCGTGTTTTTGTATTAGTGTACTTTATTCTTGGTGGACTCCTCCAAGGTGACGGAATCACGCTTCAAGTTGCGACTTTCCTGGAAAAGCAAGGGGAGAGAGGTCGGCAGGTTAGCTTTTGATCCAAGTTTGTATGCTTTTACGTTTTAATGTCGTGTTTCCTGTATGTTTGCATGTTTGTGTATTATTACGTTTAATTGTTTTTGAATTTTTGTGTTGGGGTATTTTTTTCTTGGTGGACTCCTCCAAGGCGACGGAATCACGCTTCAAGTTGCGACTTTCCTGGGAAGGCAAGGGGAGGGGGGACGGGGGGTCGGCAGGTTATATGCTTTTTAATGTCGTGTTTACGTGTTTTACTGCTTTTATGTTCATGCGTTTTTGAGTTGTTAGTGTTATTGTGTTTTATTCTTGGTGAGGTCCTCCATGAAGGAGGAATTGGGGGAGGGCTGGTGGCAGGTTAGCTTTTCGTCTACGTTTGTAATTTTTATGTCCTTTATTATTTGTATGATATTATGTTTTTGCTTTTTTTTGTTTGTATGCTTCATGTTTTGTTTTTTGTAGAATCCTCCAAGGAGACGTTATTAGGCTTCATGTTACGACTTCCCTTGTACGGCTGGGGGAGGGGTGGTGGCAGGTTACATTTTGTTTATGTTTGTATGTTTTATGTTTTGTTTTTTTGTGGAGGCCTCCAAGGCGGAATTGCGCTGCCATGATCCAACTTCCCTGAGATGGCTGGGGAGGGGTGGTGGCAGGTTACATTTTTATGTACGTTTGTATGTTTTATGTCCTTTTGTTTTTATATTTTTCTGTTATCATGTTTTTGCCTTTTTCTGTTTTTGCGATTTTGTTTTATTTTTTGTGGAATCCTCCGAGGAGGCGGAATTGCGCTTCAAGTTGCGACTTCCCTGGGACGGCTGGGGGAGGGGTGGTGGAAGGTTATATTTTTGTCTATGTTTGTATGTTTGTATGTTTGTATGTTTGTATGTTTGTATGTTTTGTTTTTTGGTGGAGGCCTCCGAGGCTTTTTGAGCCCCACTGCACGTTTCGCGCAGTTTTTTCAAACCCAAGTGGGCGCAGCACGCAGTTTTTGCACTACAAAGCGCTGGCCAATTTGACGTATGTGCGCTTTAAGAGCTGACCAATTTGACAAAATGTAGTACCCTACTGCATAGGACTTGTTGTCCATGTTTCTGTGTTTGACGTCCTTTTGTTTTAATATTTTTCTGTTATTATGTTTTTGCCTTAATCTGTTTTTGCGATTTTGTTTTATTTCTGGTGGAATCCTCCGAGGAGGCGGAATTGTGCTTCAAGTTGCGACTTCCCTGGGACGGCTGGGGGAGGGGTGGTGGCAGGTTACATGTTTGTCTATGTTTGTACGTGTTCTGTCCTTGTTTGTTCTGTTCTTCTGTTATTATGATTTTCCTTTTTTTGTTTTGCGATTTTGTTTTACTTTTCGTGGAATTGCGCTCCAAGTTGCAACTTCCCTGGGACGGCTAAGGGAGGGGTGGTGGCAGGTTGGCTTTTTGTCAATGCATGTATGTTTTATCTTTTGTTTTTGGTGAAATTCTCCAAGGGGGTGGTATTAAGCTTCATGTTACCACTTCCCTGAGACGGCTGGAGTAGGGGTGGTGGCAGGTTAGCATTTTGTCTACGTTTGTATGTGTTAAATTAATACCAATTTGCACGTGTGCCAAATTAATTGATTGACGTGCACAGCTAATTTGATTCAATCTCCCAACCACCTGTGCCAAATTAATATGAGGTTGAGTCACCTCTCTGTCCACTTCACGTGTTTTGAAGCTCTCTCCAATAGCTGACATGGAGTTAATGAATGAATTAATTAATTCATTGGCAATTAGCCAACTAATAAATTACCAATTCATGAAGTACCTGTGACGACAGCAAGATCATCCTCTCCAAGAACACCATACTGTGCTTTGTTGTAGCGCAGTTAGAAATAAGGATCTACACCACATACAAGTCCCTGTTCATCTACACCAACACCATGTCAGCAACACAACTTCAACAGCCCCTCCGCCGATCGGATGAGGTTCTGATTCACCTCTCTGTTTTCCCTTCATGTGCTTTGAAGCTCGCACCAATAGCTCCCATGGTGCTAATTAATTCATTAATTACCAATTAGCCAATGAATAAATTACCAATTCATCAATTACCAATAAGCACCAGTGCCAAATGAATATGAGCCTCCGTCTCACCTCTCTGCCCACTTCTGTTTTGAAGCTCGCACCAATAGCTGCCATGGCTAAATTAATAAAATTAGCAATTAGAACATGTGCCAAATGAATGCGAGGCTTGATTTCACCTCTCTGTTTTCCCTTCATGTGCTTTGAAGCTGAAACCAATAGCTGCCATGGTTCAAATTAATTAATTAATTAATTCATAAATTAATCACCAATTAGCCAATTAATACAAGACTAATTCATTAATTACCAAGTAGCACCTGTGCCAAATTAATTTGAGGTTCAGCCACACCTCTCTGTTTTCCCTTCATGTGATTTGAAGCTCTCCCCAACAGCTGACATGGTGCAAATGAATGAATGAATGAACGAATGAATTATCAATTAACCAACTAATAAATTACCAATTACTCAATTACCAATTAGCACCTGTGCCAATTGGTCGGCTCAAAGGCAGCCAGACCTATGCATCGACTCCACAATATGGTTATTGAAATCGCCGGTATTTGTCGAAATGACCGGTCGAAACCACAATTCATAGGTAGGAAAATGATAGGTTTGGCAAAACCACCGGAAATTGCAGAAATAACCGGTCGAAAGCTCGCAATGTATAACGACATTACCGACCATACCAAACTTCCCTGCTTCTCTTAAGGCACCCTCGCACCCCCCGTACCCGGGACTCGGTTGACTGAGGCGGCCAGTACACCTTTTACCCATCGCCCTTCATTACTTTCTTTCCCTCAAGCACAACGTTCCTTCTTAGGTGGCATCCCGACTCAGCACCCATCATCGCTACCCGTGTATTCCGACCCTTCACAGCCATATTATATCTTAATGCACACAATAGCTCACTGCCCCCGTTGCAACAACCTAATAGTCCGACTTACCCAGTACGACACACGAGCCCCAGGGCTGACCTCCAGGGGACCCGTCAGGGCACCCTACTATTTAATATGAGGTTCAGCCTCACCTCTTTGTTCACTTCATGTGTTCTGAAACTCTCACCAATAGCTGACATGGTGCAAATAAATAAATAAATTAATTATTTATTAAATCACCAATCAACCAATTAATAAATTACCAATAAGCACCTGTGCCAATTTAATATTATCATATTGAGGTTCAGCCTCACCTCCCTGTCCCCTTCATATGTTTTGAAGCTCGCACCAATAGCTGACTGAATGGTGCAAAAAATGAATTAATTAACAATAATTAAATTAATAAATGACCAATTAGCACCTGTGCCAAATGAATTGATTGACTGGCACAGCTAATTCGTTTCAATCTCCCAACCACCTGCGCCAAATGAATATAAGGTTCAGTCTCACCTCTCTGTCCCCTTCATGTGTTTTGAAGCTCGCACCAATAGCTGACATGGTGCCCAGGGTCCTAACAGGTTTGGGTGCAGGCTGTGCTAACTTCTTGAACATGAAGCTGCCACTGCTCAACATGCTAGTGTCGCCACGCAAGCTTGAGAGGGGTTCGGACCCAAGGCTATCTTGGCGCTCTGCAACGGAAAAGGTTATGTTAATTTAATTTAATTTGAATTTAATTGAATACATTTTTATATATTTGTATTATTGTGCTGTCTTATTGAAAATGAAGCTACCACTGTTTAGCATGCTCGAGTCACTGCGCAAGCTTGAGAGTGGTTCGGACCCAAGGCTATCTTGGCGCTCTGCAACGGCAAAGGTTGTCATTTGGATTTCATTCAAATCCATTTAATTGAACACATCTTATGTATTTATATTCTTGCGCTGTCTTCTTGAACACGAAGCTGCCACTGCTCAACATGCTAGTGTTGCCGCACAAGCTTGAGAGGGGTTCGGACCCCAGGCTATCTTGGCGCTCTGCAAAGGCAAAGGTTGCCATTTGAATTTAATAGTTGTGTATATATTTTATTATTGTGCTGTTTTCTTGGACATGAAGCTGCCACTGCTCAACATGCTAGTGTCGCCGCGCAAGCTTGAGAGGGATTCGGACCCAAGGCTATCTTAACGCTCTGCAAAGGTAAAGGTGATAAATTTAATTTCATTTGACTTTGTTGAAGTAAAAGTCATTTAATTCAATTCATATGTTGTTATATTATAGTGCTAAGTTCTTGAGCATGAAGCTGCCACTGTTGAACATGCTTGAGTAGCTACGCAAGCTTGAGAGGGGGTCGGACCCAAGGCTGTCTTGGCGCTCTGCAAAGGGAAAGGTTGCCATTTGAATTTAATTTGAATTTAATTTGAATTTAATTGAATGCGTTTTTATTTTAGTTTTATTAGTGTGCTGTCTTCTTGAACGTGTCGCCGCGCAAGCTGGAGAGTGCTTCGGACCCAAAGCTATCTTGGCGCTCAGCAACGGCAAAGGTTGTCACTTGGATTTCATTCAAATCCATTTGATTGAACACATTTTATATCTTTGTATTATTGTACTGTCTTCTTGAACATGAAGCTGCCACTGTTTAACATGCTCAAGTCACTGCGCAAGCTTGAGAGTGGTTTGGACCCAAGGCTATCTTGGCACTCTGCAACGAAACGGACGAACAAACACACAAAGAAAGAAACAAAAACACAAAGAAACGGATAAAACAAACAAATACGAACAGAAAGAAGCACACAAGCAAACATATGCAAAAAGAAACTAACACACAAGGAAACAAGAAAAACAACACACACAGAAACATACAAAAACTGAAAGGGGGTGAACCTAGGGGCTCCCACCCCCACTGAGAGGGGCTCTGCCAAAAATCAAAATAATACATTAAAATCCAATACAATAACTAAAATTAAAACCTATCCAATAAAATCCAATAATATATACAAATACAATATTTAAAATACAATCTGATGCCTACAATACATCAATTGACTAAACACACTATCTACTACTCGAGCCCCCTAAAGGCAATTTATTTTTGTACTATTTTTGTACTATTTATTTTTGTACTATTTTTGTACTATTTATTTTTGTACTATTTTTGTACTATTTATTTTTGAAATATTTTTGTACAATTAATTTTTGTACTATTTTTGTATTATTTATTTTTATACTATTTATTTTTGAACTATTTTTGTACTATTTATTTTTGTACTATTTTTGTACTCACGTGCATCAATGCTGAGGTGACGAGAGACGCGAGCCCTCATTTCAGGTGCTTGTGACAATACAGGGCATGCCGCTTTATATGCTGCCTTTGCCCCTACAACCATCATGGGGTCGATCCGTGTCTTGCTCCTACCCAGCTTCCTGCAGGTACAAAGAACATTTGTGTGAGTGTGTGTGTGAGAGTGTGTGAGTGTGTGTGAGAGTGTTTGTGTGTGCATGAGAGTGTGTGAGTGTGTGAGAGTGAGTGTGTGTGTGTGTGTGTGAGACTGTGTGTGTGTGTGTGTGTGTGTGTGTGTGTGTGTGTGTTTGTGTGTGTGTGTGTGTGTGGAGTTGCCCCTACTACTATCATGGGGTCGATTTGCATCTTGCTCCTACCCAGCTTCCAGCACGTACAAAGAACATGTGTGTGAGTGTGCGTGAGTGTGTGTGTGTGTGAGTATGTGTGTGTGTGTGAGACTGTGTGTGTTTGTGTGTGTGTGTGTGTGTGGAGTTGCCCCTACTACTATCATGGGGTCGATTTGCATCTTGCTCCTACCCAGCTTCCAGCACATACAAAGAACATGTGTGTGTGTGTGTGTGTGTGTGTGTGTGTGTGTGTGTGAGGGAGTGTGTGCGCATGCGCGTGTGTGCGTGCGTGTGCGATGAGTGCATGCGCGCATGTGTGTGAGAGAGTGAGTGTGTGAGAGAGTGTGAGTGTGTGTGTGAGAGTGTGTGAGTGTGTGTGTGTGAGAGTGTGTGAGTGTGTGTGTGAGAGTGTGTGAGTGTGTGTGTGAGAGTGTGTGAGTTTGCATCATTGTCTTCCTGCCAAAGTTCCTCCTTGAGGTTGGGCAAGACCATTTAGCCAAAGTGGCTACCCTTGGACTGTAACATGCATTTGAATAGGCAGAACAATACGCGGTCAGCAGTGAAACGCGAGCCTAACAAAAAGGAGTGAATCCTGGAGTGCCCTTAGTGAGACCTTTCCAAGTCATCTCCTTGCACGGTGACATACATACATACATACTTGCATATGTAAGCAGGAAGTTAACCACTCCCCTCCTCCCTCCCCGCTCTCCTCCTCCTCTCCTCCTGCTCCCTACACGCTCACCTGGACGCCTTGGCCTTAGCCTTTTTAGTTACTGAAATACACATATTAAGGCAATCTACTGTACTTGGACAGGATCTGTTATTCAGTTGGTACACGCTTCTGTGTAAATTCAAAACATATGTATAGAGTCAGGAAGGAAACCACTCTCATCCTCCCTCCCCGCCAGGGTACTTCCATTGACCAAATTGGGCAGCGCTTTAGCGCACTTGAAACAAAAACAAATGCGCTTTGTAGTGCAAAAAGCGCAAAAAATGCTTGCTGCGCCCACAGGGGGTTGCAAAAAACTGCGGGAAACGCCCAGTGGGGCTCAATAAGGCAGCGCGCCAGCGCGCGCTTGGAACTACCCTGCTCCCCGCTCCTTACTCACCTTGAAGCCTTGGCCTTAGCCATTTTAGTCATTGACTTCTCCCCTCTCAAGGAGAGCTGACGGGTAATGGGAGGCGACTTTTCGTCCCCCTCCCCTCCTGCACCCTCAGTTTCACTGTCCATCCCCTCGTTCTCTGCCTCGGCAAAGGGGGTCAGCGCGCCTAGGATCCTTGTCACACTCATGGACCGTGTCATAGAGTTTTTTCTATTCAGGTGGGTGGCTTGGTCTGGCGCAGCAGCGTTTGGCTCTTTGGGCTTGGCCGGGCTCACGGCGCTAGTGAGCGATGACCTGGGTAGGTCTAGCCTGTCTGCATAAATGATCAAGGGGGAGGGGGAGAAGGGGGAAAGGGGGAACGGCGATGGGGGAGGGGGTGAGTGGGTGGCAGTGGGTTGGCGCTGCATGCTTTGGTGCTCTTTGGGACATTGGCGCGATCTCAGACTGCACCTAGGTGAGCGATGACCTGGGTAGGTCTAGGTTGTATGTGAGAGATAGGGGAGGGGAGAAGGGGGAAGGGGCAAGGGGGTGGTGGGTGACACCGAGTGGGGTGGCCGTTGGTCTGGCGCTGCGCTTATAGGACTCTTTGGCTTTGGGCTTGGTCGGGGTCACGGTGCTAGTGAGCGATGACCTTTATAGTCTAGGCTGTCTGAGAGGTAGGGGAGGGGGGCCGTGAGTCTGGCGCTGCAGCGTTGGCTTCTTATGGCACTTGGTCGGGTCCACGGGTGCGAGTGAAGCGAAGTGACCTGGTAGTGTCTATAAAGGGCTGTCTGTGAAGATGGGTGAGGTGGAAGGTGACGGAGCTGGGGGGCCTGGGGGCCGGTGGGCGGGTCTAGTGGGTGTCGGTTATTCTTGGGGGGGCTTGAAGGGGGGTCGGGGTACAGATCAGCTACTGATGTATTGGTCGCATGGGTTTATGGATGGCGGGCTCAAGTGTACGTGTGTGAGTGTGTGCTGTGTGTGTTGGTGAGTATGCGTTTTCTTGGTGGATCCACCCCACCACCCATACCACCCACCACCTACACTACCCATGCACCACCACCGACCCATCAGCACCATTTCACCACCCACCTACTCCATGTCCCCACTCATCTCATTATGACTTTGCCCCTGACTTCCAACCCAGGGACCAAAATCAGCCCATCCCTTTACTAGGCATTACCTCCCCCAACCGCCTACACCTTCCCCCCTCCCGGCCACACAAGGACCTACTCCATGGACCGCACCATCTCTTTGATGACTGGTAGCCCGACTTCCACCTCCCTTGTCACGAGCGCAGGCCCCACCCCACCCCCCCCCCTAAAACCCCACCCATCAGCCATGACCCACACCATTCCTCTGATGACCTTTGAGCCGACTTTCACCTTCCCTTTATGAGGCAGGCTCCCCCAACCCCCCCCTACCGACCTACCACCCCCCTACCCCCACCCACCAGCCATGACCCACCATCTCTTGATGACTGTGCCGGCTTCACCTCCCCTGTCAAGGTAGGCTCCTCGAAACCACGTGTCACCTTGAGCGGGGAGAAACACCCAGGTGTGTGTGTGTGTGTGTGTGTGTGTGTGGTGTGGTGTGGTGGAGGGGGGGGGGGGGGGTCACCCCCCCACACACCCACACCCATCACCCATCCCACCCACACACTAGCTATGACCCACCATCTCTTGATGACTGTGCCGCCTTCACCTCTCCTGCCAAGGCAGGCTCCTAGAAACCAAGCTTCACCTTGGGCGGGGAGAAACACCCAGAGGGGGGGTCTAGACCCCACACACCCATACCCACACACCCATCACCCACCCCACACAAACACTAGCTATGACCCACCATCTCTTGATGACTGTGCCGCCTTCACCTCCCCTGCCAAGGCAGGCTCCTTGAAACCAAGTGTCACCTTGGGGGGGGAGGACCCCCCAAGGGGGACCTCAGACGTAGAGGCGGACCCCCTGGACTCATTGGAGCGTGAGAGGCCCCCTGAAATGATTTCAGCGGCTCTAGAGATGGTGTAGCCAGCGCCCAAGCTGTTACCTGTGTGGTGATGGTGGTGGTGGTGGTGGTGGTGGTCAAATTGTCAGCGGGGTGGGTGTGTGGTGGGGGTGGGCTGTGTTTTTCTTGTTGGTGGTTGGATGGGGTTGGTGGGGCGTGCGTGTGTGTGAATGGTGGGGTGAGTGTTGTTGGTGGTGGTGTTGGTGTTGGTGGTGGTTGGTAGTTGGTCAGCGGCTCTAGAGATGGTGTAGCCAGCGCCTAAGCTGTTTCCTGTGTGGTGGTGGTGGACAAATTGTCAGTGTGGGTAGGTGAGTGGTGGTGATGAGTGGTGGCGGGGTGTGTATGTGTGTATTTGTGTGTGTGTGGTGTTGGTGTTGGTGGTATTGGTGTTGTTGGTGGTGGTGATGGTGGAGGTGGTGGTGGTGTTGATGGTGGTGTTGATGGTGGTGGTGATGATGGTGGAGGTGGTGGTGATGGTGGTGGTGATGGTGATGGTAATGGTGATGGTAGTGGTGGTGGTGGTGGTGGTGGAAGTGGTGGTGGTGGTGGAAGTGGTGGTGGTGGTGGAAGTGGTGGTGGTGGTGGTGGGGTGTGTGTGGGTGAGTGGTGGGGTGTGTGTGTGAGTGGTGGTGTTGGTGTTGGTGATGAGTGGTGTTGGTGTTGTTGTTGGTGATGTTGGTGATGGTGGTGATGGTGATGGTGTTGTTGTTGGTGGTGGTAGTGGTGGTGGTGGTCAAATTGCCGGCTGAAGGTATGTAACCAAGTTCAAGTCGAAAAGTCCAAGTTAAGTTAAGTTCAAGTTCAAGTAAAAAAATCCAAGATATAGCTGGTCTGGTATGGTAGGGTTCTGTTATGGTATTTTTGAGTACTGTAAGCACTGTACTGTAAGCTGCTCTTGTTCTGAGAAGCGCAAGCATTGCAAGCATGTTTTCTGTAGTTTTTACAGTCGGGTTTTTTATATTTGGGTTGGGTTGGGTTGGATTGGGGCGTTTTTTACAGTCAGGTTTTTTACAGTTGGGTTGGGTTGGGTTGGGTTGGGTCGGGTTGGGGCGTTTTTACAGTCAGGTTTTTCACAGTTGGGTTGGGTTGGGTTGGGTTGGGTTGGGTTGTTTTTACAGCCGGTTAAGGCGTAGCCAAATCTTTGGGGGGTGCCTTTGGGGGCCTACACAGCAGGGTACTACTAAGCGCGCGCGGCAGCGCGGTGCCACGCTGCCTTTTAGAGCCCCTCTGCTCGTTTCACGCTGTTTTTTCAACCCCCTGTGGGTGCAGCGCGCAGTTTTTGCGCTTTTTGCACTAAAAAGCGATTGACCCAATTTGACGTTGTGGTTTAAGCGCTGGCAATGTGGCAAGAGTAAGTACATGCTACACGGTGCTAGTATCACCCAAAAGGCTCCCAGGAGGACCATGGTGCTAGGTGAAGACACTGCTTCCCTGAACACCACGCCCCTCCAGGCGTTATCCTTTTTTTACCTTGGTGTTTTCAGGTGCTGTACACAACATAAGCACTGTGCGCACATGAAACACCAACACATATAGACACAGCTGCTAGTAGCACCCAAAAGGCTCATAGCGAGACAACAAGGTGCTAGGCACAGAAACTGGATTCTCTTTATGCTAGTAATTGCAAATGGGATGGGGTGAAAGAAAATAGAAATGGATGGGTGGCGTTGATTTAGGTTGTGGGTCGTTATTAAAAATGGCTTTAGGAAAGAATGTGTGTTTGTGTGGTGTTGTGGGTTGGGGTTGTGTGTTTGTGTGTGTGTGGTGTTGTGTCTGTGTGTGCTTTGGGGGTTTGTGGTTGTGGTGTGTGGTGTGTTGTTTGTGGTTGGTGTTTGTGTGTGTGTGTTGGTTTTGGGTTTGGGTGTTTTGTGTGGGTGTGTGTTTGTTTGTGAGGTTTGTGGTTTTGTGGTGATGTGTGTTTGTTGTGTGTTTGGTGTGTGATCTGTGTGGTGTGTTTGCTTTGTGGGTCTTGTGCGTTTTTGGGTGTGTGTGTGTGTGTATGTTTTGTGGTTTGTGTGTGTGGTGTTTGTGGGTTTGTGTGTGTGTGTGTGTGTGTTGTGTGTGCTTTGGGGTTGGTAGGGTTTGTGTGGGTGTGTGTGATGTTTGTGGGTTTGTGTGTTTGGGATGTGTGTGTGTGTGTGTTGTGTTTGGGGTGTGTGGTGTGGTGTTTTTGGGGTTGTGTGTTGTGTGTGTGTGTTGTGTGGGTTTGTGTGTTGGGTGTTGAGTGTAGTGTGTGTGTTTGGGTGTTTTGTCGTAGTTGTGGGTGTGTGTGAGTGTGGGTTGTGCGTGTTTGGTGTTTGTGTGGTGTGGGTTGTGTGTTTGTGCGTTTGTTTGTTTGTGTGCTGGGGGTCGTGTGTTGTGGGTTTGTGGGTTGTTTGGTGTGTGTGTGTGTTTGGGGGTTGGTGGTGTTTGTGTGTGT
Source organism: Chlamydomonas sp. ICE-L (assembly GCA_013435795.1). Taxonomy (NCBI): domain Eukaryota; kingdom Viridiplantae; phylum Chlorophyta; class Chlorophyceae; order Chlamydomonadales; family Chlamydomonadaceae; genus Chlamydomonas; species Chlamydomonas sp. ICE-L. The sequence goes on along the minus strand of JACBWV010000610.1, from coordinate 123,343,528 downwards.
GGTGTTGTGTTTGTTTGATGGGTTTGTGTGTTTGTGTGTGTGTGTGTGTTTGTTTGTGGGTTTGTGTGTTTGTGTGTGTGTGTGTGTTTGTTTGTGGGTTTGTGTGTGTGTGTGTGTGTGTGTTTGTGGGTTTGTGGGTTTGTGTGTGTGTGTGTGTGTGCGTGCGCATGTGTGTTTGTGTGTGTGGTGTGTGTGTATGCGTGTGTGTGCATGTGTGTTTGTGTGTGTTTACAGTCCACCTGGTTAAGATGTAGCCAAATAGGCTGAATAGGCTTCCCCAACCTCAATATCAGGAAGGGCTGTACACAAAACAAGCACTGGTGAACTGAACCCCAACAAATGGTAGACAACAGGGGACCGGAGGTTTGTGCTTTGCAGAAAATTTCACTTCAATTTAAATTTCACTTTTTTCTTATTAAACTTTCCATTTCACTTCCATGTAAACTTACATTTGACGTCAAATTCAAGTTCAATTTCAATTTCATTATTTAAACTTCAATTTCACTTTAAATCTTAAAATGCTACCTTTCACTTCAACTGAATTGTGTTTGCTATCTAGGGCGCACTTGCTTTTAAACTTCAACTTCACTTCAAATTTAAACATGAATTTCACTTGCGTTTACACTTCAATTTGACCTTCAATTTCAATTTAACTTCACATTTAAACCGTCCCTTTCACTTCAACTGAATTGTGCTTGTTACCTAGGGCGCTTTCCAGCTGATTGGGGTCCAGGGTGTTGCCGGGTATAAGGCTGCCATCAAAGCTGCCTCGGGGTGTGCTAATGTCATTGTCGCCATCAACCCCCTTGCGGAAGGATTGGTCGCTGGCGACGCTGGCGTGGGGCGAGCCTGCAAGGGGTGGGGTGACGGGAGTGAGGTGTTGTGTGGTCGCTGGTAGAGCTGCTATGGAACGAGCGTCGGAGGGGTGCGGTGGGGTGGTAGGGTAAGGGGTGTGGGTGGGGTGGATGGGGTGAGGGGGGGTGGGTGGGGTGGGGTGAGGGGCGTGAGGTGTGGTCGCTGGCAGCGCTGCCGTGGGGCAAGCCTGCGAGGGCAGGTGTGGTGTGGGGTGAGGTGTGGTCGCTGGCAGCGCTGCCGTGGGGCAAGCCTGCGAGGGCAGGTGTGGGGTGGGGTGAGGTGTGGTCGCTGGCAGCGCTGCCGTGGGGCAAGCCTGCGAGGGGAGGTGTGGTGTGGGGTGAGGTGTGGTCGCTGGCAGCGCTGCCGTGGGGCAAGCCTGCAAGGGGTGGGGTGAGGGGGGGTGATGGGGGGTTGCTTGCAGCGCTGCTGTGGAACGAGCCTGGGAGGGGTGCGGTGTGGGGTAGGGTGATGGGTGTGGGGGGTGAGGGGTGATGGGTGGGGGGGTGGGAGGGGGTGGGGGAGCGAGGGTGAGGGGTGAGTGGTAAGGGGTGAGGGGTGGGGTGGGGGATGAGGGGTGAGGGGTGAGTCGTGATGGGTTGGGCTGTGCAGAGGGCGGGGATGGTGGGTTGAGGGTTGATGGGCGAGGTGCGAGGAGTGAGGTGTGAGGGTTGATGGGCGAGGTGTTAGGTGTGAGTGGGGGGGTGACGTAGATGGTGAGGATGGTGGGTTGAGGGTTCAGGGTTAATGGGCAAGGTTTGAGGTTTGAGGTGTGAAGGGGTGGGCTGAGGGTTGATGGCCAAGGTGCGAGGTGTTAGGTGTGAGGGGGGGGGGGGGGGGGGGGGGGGGGGACGTAGATGGTGATGATGGTGGGTTTAGGGTTGATGGGCAAGGTTGTAAGGTGTGAGGTGTGAGGGGGTGGGTGACGTAGATGGTGATGATGGTGGGCTGAGTGTTGATGGCCAAGGTGCAAGGTGTTAGGTGTGAGGGGGAGAGGTGACGTAGATGGTGATGATTGTGGGTTGAGGGTTGATGGCCAAGGTGCGAGGTATTAGGTGTAAGGGGGGGGGGTGACGTAGATGGTGATGATGGTGGGTTGAGGGTTGATGGGCAAGGTGTAAGGTGTTAGGTGTGAGGGGGGGGGTGACGTAGATGGTGATGATGGTGGGTTGAGGGTTGATGGGCAAGGTGTGAGGTGTGAGGGGGTGGGTAATGTTGATGGTCAGGATGGTGGGTTGAGGGTTGATGGGCAAGGTGTGAGGTGTGAGGGTGTAGGTGATCTAGAGGGTGGGGATTGTGGCTTGAGGCGGTAGCCCAGGATCTGTTTCAAAAGTAAGCTGCACAAATAAATGCGTCAGCTGGACCACCACCAACAAAACGCACCACGAACACTACCAGCAACAACAAGAAGCCTCACCACCACCAACAGCAATAGAACATACCACCACTGCAGCCACCACTACCAACACCACCCACAAGACGCACCACCACCACTACCACCCACAAATCGCACCACCACTTCTACCACCACCACCACCAAGACACACCACCACCACCACTGCCGCCACCACTACCAACACCACCCACAAGACACACCACCACCACCACTACCACCAACAAATCGCACCACCACTTCTACCACCACCACCACCAAGACACACCACCCACCACCACTACCAACACCACCACCACTACCACCACCACCACTGCCGCCACCACTGCCGCCACCACTACCACCACCACCACCAAGACACACCACCCACCACCACTACCAACACCACCACCACTACCACCACCACCACCACCACCACCACCACCACCACCACTGCCGCCACCACTACCACCACCACCACCACCACCACCAAGACACACCACCACCACCACCACTACCAACACCACCACCACTTCTACCACCACCACCACCAAGACATACCACCACCACCACTACCACCACCACCACCACTTCTACCACCACCACCACCAAGACACACCACCACCACTACCACCAGCCCCCCCACTCCCTCACCCACCAGGCGGGAGCGTTGCGTGCTTGCCCTGGGCGGTGGAGAAGTAGCAGTCGCCATAGCCTAGGTCATCCTCCTCAAGCATATCCTCAAACTGCACCACCACTACCACCACCACCACCAACAACAATGAAACGCACCACCAGCAACAACAACAATAACATGACGCACCCCCACTACCACCAGCCCCCCCACTCCCTCACCCACCAGGCGGGAGCGTTGCGTGCTTGCCCTGGGCGGTGGAGAAGTAGCAGTCACCATATCCTAGGTCATCCTCCTCAAGCATATCCTCAACCAACACTATAACCACCAACAACAACAAAAGGCACCACCACCACCAACAACAACATAAGGCACCACCACCACCAACAACAACAAAAGGCACCACCATCAACAACAACAACGACAACAACAATGAAACGCACCACCACCACCAACGACAGCAACACAATCCACCACCACCACCAACAATGAAACGCACCACCACTACCACCACCACCAACAATAACATGACGCACCACCACCACCACCAGCCCCCCCCATTCCCTCACCCACCAGGCGGAAGCGTTGCGTGCTTGCCCCGGGCAGTGGAGAAGTAGCAGTCGCCATAGCCTAGGTCATCCTCATCATGCATATCCGCAAACTGCTTTTCAATGGCCATTGCACGGATGCGCATGGAGGTCATGGTTTGTTGATCCGAGGAGGAGATGGACACTTGAGAGTTGGAGGCCTTGTGGTGCCCGTGTGCGTGATGTTGGTGGTGGTGGTGAGGGTGGGTGAGGTGGTGGTGGCGGGGAGAGGCTGGGGCGTGTTCGTAGCTAGGGCGGCTGCTGGTAGAGTCGCCTGCGTTGAGGGGGATTGTGGGTAGCGGTGGGGAGTGTTAGATGCAAGGACGAGGGCTTGGGATGGGAGTATGGTGGTGGTGGTGGGTGTTCGAGAGAGCAGGAGCAAGAGCAGGAGCAGGAGCAAAATAGCAAGAGGAAAAAAGCTGGAGAGAACGAGAACAAGAGAGAGAGAGAGAGAGAGAGAGAGAGAGAGAGAGAGAGAGAGAGAGAGAGAGAGAGAGAGAGAGCAAAAAAGCGAGAGAGAGAGCAAGAGTAAAACATATAGAGAGATAGAGATAGAGACACAGATACAAAAAGTGCAAGGGTATAAGAGCAAGAGCAAGAGCAAGAGCAAGAGTAAAACAGATAGAGATAGAGGGATATAGCAATAAATAGTCATTGAGATAGAGGGATATGGCAAGAGCAAACGATAGAGATAGAGCAAATGCAAAAGAGCAATATCAAATTGACCATACCAGAGCGGCGTAGTTGACTGGGCGCTTGTTGAGTGTCTGCTGGTACATCATGCCCATCCACTGACATCTTAGTAGGATCATATCTGTGTTGCAGGTGTGAGCAATGGTATTTGAGCTTAGTGTGTGTGTGGGTGGGGTGGGGTGGGGTGGGGGGGGGTCATATCTGTGTTGCAGGTGTGAGCAATGGTAGGTGAGCTTAGTGTGTGTGTGTGTGTGGTGTGTGTGTGTGTGTGTGTGTTGTGGGGGGGGGGAGTCATATCTGTGTTGCAGGTGCGAGCAATGAGATGTAAGCTCGTTTCATGTGTCTTTGATGTGATGCACTTAAGGGCAGTGGTTTGTGGTCTCAGTTCTTTTGTCATTTAAGTCTTGCATGTGTGAGCAATGGTAAGCGAGATTAGTGTGTTGTGTGTGCGCGTGTGTGTATCATATCTGTGTTGCATTTATGAGCAATGGTAGGTGAGATTAGTGTGTGTTTGTCATTTATGTGGTGCACGTGTGAGCAATGGTTTGTGACATTAGCATGTGTCATATCTGTGGTTCACGTGTGAGCAATGAGATGTGAGATCACTTCTTGTGTCATTATGTATTGCAGTTGTGAGCAATGGTAGGTGAGATTAGTGTGTGTGTCATATCTGTGTTGCAATGACATGTGAGCTCACTTTAGTGTCGTTTATGTGATGCCCTGAAGGGCAGTGGTTTAGAATTTAGAGTTTAGGGTTTGGGTTTAGGTTCAACACCATCACCACCACCATCACCACCACCACCAACAACTAAGAGCATCCCACCCCACCCAACCCGGCGCTCACCTAGTTGATGCTGAAGTGGCAGGCTGCTACACCACCACCACCACCACCACCAGCAACAACAACAAAACGCACCCCACCTCACCCACCCCAGGACTCACCTAGTTGATGCTGTCGTGTCAGGCTGCTCCAAAAAAGAGGGTTCAGGAGTGATGGTGCCAGAGGGCCTGCCCCCATCTTCAGGGGGGGTCCAGGTCAATGCCCCCCCCTGGTGCCAGAACTGCCAGTTCTTCTCGTCCATTTGGGAGGGAGGAGTGTATGGGGTCAAAGTCTTTGCCGAAGCAGAGCGCTGGCCTTGGCCAAATGAGAAGGCCACGTCGTCTGTGAGTAAAGAAGCGGGACCTGTTTGTGTTGGTGATGGTAATGGTGTTGATGGGTGGGTAGGAGGGGGGGGGGGGGGGGGATAGTGGTGTGTGGGTGTGGGTGTGGGGGGGTGTGGGGCAGAACTGCCAGTTCTTCTCGTCCATTTGGGAGGGAGGGGTTGTATTGGGTCATGGCCTTTGCCGAAGCAGAGTGCTGGCCGTGACCAGATGAGAAGGCCACGTCGTCTTGTGAGTAAAGAAGCGGGACCTGCATGTGTTGGTGATGGTAATGGTGTTGATGGGTGGGTAGGAGGGGGGGGGGGGGGGGGGGGGGGGGGGGGGTAGTGGTGTGGGGGTGTGGGGGGCAGAACTGCCAGTTTTTCTCGTCCATTTGGGAGGGAGGGGTGAATTGGGTCATGGCCTTTGCCGAAGCAGAGTGCTGGCCGTGACCAAATGAGAAGGCCACGTCGTCTGGGAGTAAAGAAGCGGGACCTGTATGTGTTGGTGGGTGGGTGGGTAGGGGGGAATAAGGGGGGGGGGGGGGGGGACAAGTGGATGGGGTGGTTGCTTTGTTGAAGCAGAGCGCTGGCCGTGGTAAAAAGAGAAGGCCATGTTGTCTGGATATAAAGAAGTGGGTCCTGTCATCATCTAGGTTCAAATGTCAATAACAGAACCTCTAGAGTGCGCTAGGCAACCAACCTGATGTGCTTGGCCCAAGCACAGCGACGCTTCTTGTAACGGTCAATATGGTGGTGGAGTGGTTCCTGTCCAGCGCGCCCCTGTGGGAGCCCTCGAAATTTAGATTCCAAGTTATGTATGCATGTTACAGTCCAGGGGTAGGCCCAATAGGCTAAAGGGACTTGCCCAACCGTATAGGAAGGGCTTGAAAAGATTAAGCACTGATGAACTGAACCCCAAACAATCGTTTAACCGAAGGGGGCCCTGAGTTCGTGCTACAGTGATAATTTAATTCTCCAATATTATTAAATCATCATCTCAGCTGGGATGATAATTTCATTGTGCGAGTTAAAAACAAAACATATAGAGCGCGCTAGGCAGCCCAGCTGATGTGCTTGCCCCAAGCACTGCGATACCTCCTGTGGCCGTCAGCGTGGTGGTGGAGTGGCTCCTTTCCAGCACACCCCTATGGGAGCCCTCGTCATCTAGATTCCAAGTTAAAAACAAAACATCTAGAGCGCGCTAGGCAGCCAACCTGATGTGCTTGGCCCAAGCACTGCAATGCTTCCTGCAGCCGTCAATGTGGTGGTAGAGAGGCTCCTGCATCCCGCACCCCTGAGACACCCCTCATCCTCTAGGTTCCGATCTCAAACCCAAAACCCAAAACAACACAAGTGTGCGGTAACCCCAGCAATGCACCAGGCAACCAATCTGATGTGCTTGCCCCAAGCACTGCGATGCCTCCTGTGGCCGTCAATGTGGTGGTGGAGTGGCTCCTGTCCCTTGCCCTTGTGAGGGACCTCATCATATAGATTCCAAATTAAAAATTAAACCTCTAGAGTGTGCTAGGCAACCAACCTGATGAGCTTGGCCCAAGCACTGCGATGCCACCTGTGGCCATCAGTGTGGTGGTGGAGTGACGCTTTTCCAGCGCACCCCTGTGGGAGCCCTCGTCATCCAAGTTTGAAAGATGAGCGGCTGAGCCAAAGGGAGTCATCCCCTACGTGAGAGCAACACGGTGGTGGGGAGTTATGGATGGCATGTGTGGCGTGGTGTGGTGGGCGTTGTGTTGGGCTGTAATTGCGGCGTGGAGGTGGAGGTGGAGGTGAGGGTGGAGGTGGGGGTGGGGGTGGATGTGGAGGTTGGCGGGGAGGTAGAGGTGGAGTAAGCCCCGGACTTTTCACCCCTATAGTGTGGGAGCCATCGGCATCTACGTTTGGAAGATGAGCGGCTGAGCCAAAGGGAGTCATCCCCTACGTGAGAGCAACACAGTGGTGGGGAGTTATGGGATGGCATGTGTGGCGTGGTGTGGTGGGCGTTGTGTTGTGCTTTATGTGCGGCGTGGAGGTGGAGGAGGAGGTGGAGGTGGAAGTAGAGGTGGAGGTTTAGGTTTAGGTGGAGGTGGGGGTGGAGGTGGAGGTGGAAGTGGAGGTGGAGGTGGAGGTGGAGGTGGAGGTTGGCGTGGAGGTAGAGGTGGAGGTGGAGTGAGCCCCAGACTATTCACCCATGTAGTGTGGGAGACATCAGCATCAAGGATTGGGAGATGAGCGGCTGAGCCAAAGGAAGTCATCCCCTGTGTGAGATCACCGTGGTGGTGGGGAGCTGGGGGATGGGGTGGGGTGAGGTGTGGGGTGGGATGGCATGTGTGGCGTGGGGTGGTGGGCGCTGTGTTGTGCTGTGGGTGCGGCGTGGAGGTGGAGGTGGAGGTGAAGGATGAGGTGGAGGTGGAGTAAGCCCCAGACTTTTCAACCCTGTGAGAGACATCAGCCTCTGGGTTTAAAAGTTGGCTAGTACAACCAAAAGGGGCATCTCTTCGTCCCCCTCTCCTAGCTGGCTTGGCTACATGGCTGCTGCAACAAAAAGCGGCATCTCCTCATCCCATTCTCTCGAGCATGTCCTCATCCCCCTCTCCTAGCTGGCCTGGCTACATGGCTGAAAACAGGTTAAATGGTCTTCCTTAGCTTGGAATAATTCAGATGTAAGAGTTGAAACACAAGCCTCGGATCCTGCCGTCAAGCCTACCTCAAGCATCTTCTCATCCCCCTCTCCTAGCTGGCCTGGCTACATGGCTGAAAACAGGCTAAATGGTCTTCCTTAGCTTGGAATAATTCAGATGTAGAATCGAAACACAAGCCTCAGATCCTGACGTCAAGCCTACCTCAAGCATCTTCTCATCCCCCTCTCCTAGCTGGCCTGACTGCATGGCTGAAAACAGGCTAAATGGTCTTCCTTAGCTTGGAATCATTCAGGTTTAAGAGTTGAAACACAAACCTCCGATCCTGACGTCAAGCCTACCTCAAGCATCTTCTCATCCCCCTCATCTAGCTGGCCTGGCTACATGGCTGAAAACAGGCTAAATGGTCTTCCTTACCTTGGAATAATTCAGATTTAAGAGTCGAAACACAAACCTCCGATCCTGACGTCGAGCCTGGATCAAGCATCTTCTCATCCCCCTCATCTAGCAGGCCTGGCTACATGGCTGAAAACAGGCTAAATGATCTTCCTTAGCTTGGAATGATTCAGCTGTATGAGTTGAAACACAAGCCTCGGATCCTGACGTCAAGCCTGGCTGAAGCATCTCCTCATCGTCGCCTTCTCCTGCCTAGCTTGCTCATTTGGCTATCCGGGGAATACCGTTAAGGCACTCGTCTACCTTCAAATAATTCAGAATCTATAGCTAAGACAAGTAAAGACCTGGGATCCTTCCGCCAAACTTGGCTCAGCCTTTTCTTCACCCTCGCCCTCCTATACATAAGATGGTTCTTGCTGCTGTGGTGGTAGAGGTTGAGATGGTGGTTGTGGTGGAAGTGTTTGAGATGGTGGTTTTATGGTAGTGGTTGAGATGGTGGTTGTGGTTGAAACACATACCTTGGTTCCTGCATTCAAGCTTGGCTCGGGCATCTCCTCATCCTCCCCCTCATCCACCTGGATGGCATACAGGAGGGGCTGCTTTAGAGGGTCTCCCCCATCAAAGCCGCCTCCCCTCCGGTTAGATGTGGAGCTGCTCTTACCAGGGCCCTCAAAACTGCCCCTACTCTTGCCTTCGAAACTGCCCCTGCTTTTGCCCTCGAAACTGCCCTTGCTTTTGCCTTCTAAACTGTCCATGCTCTTTCCTTCGAAACTGCCCTTATTCAGCGCGTTGAAGCTAGCCTTTTCCTTGGCGCCAAAGGCCCCCCCCCTCACATTCCGATCCGTGGTGCCTGCGATGGTAGAGCCGAAGGTACCCCCCTTCGCGTTCCGGTCCACCGATCCGAAAATGCCAGCCCGCACGTTCCTGTCCATGGCGCTCGAATGCTTCAGGGCCGACGGGGTGGGTTCGATGATGGGTTCCAGGTGCGGTTTGGGAGCTGTGGGGTGCGAGCTGAAGAGGTTTTTGTTCTGAACCTCGGGCAGGGCGCGCTCGATGGTTTTTGTCAGGTCGACGTAGGTGGCCACGGCGGTCCTGCATGCGAGGGAAAGTGTGTGAGTGTAGGTGGGTGGGTGGGTGTGGGGGGAGTATGGGTGTGGACATGTGTGTGTGTGGTGTGTGTGGGGTGGTGGTGGTGTGTGTGTGGGGGTGGGGTGGGGTGGGGTGGGGTGGGGGGTGGGGGGTGGGGGGGGTATGGGTTTTGACATGTGCGTGTGCATGTGCATGTGTGGTGCGTGTGTGTATGTGTGTGGTGGTGGTGGGGGGTGGGGGGTGGGGAGTATGGGTGTGGACATGTGTGTGTGCATGTGTGGTGTGCGTGTATGTGTGTGGTGGGTGTGCTATCACACACACAACCACACACACATACAAGTACGCATACACCCACACCCATTCACTAACACACGCAAACAACTCAACACACACATGCATTCACACAAACTCAATCCCTGCCACATACCACACGTACAGATCTTTTAGCATAATCAGGTGCCCACTGTACTGCTACGTATACCGTATGCGCAATATGTAATGGCAAGAATAAACATTGGCAAATCTGGTTTTTAACCTTATTTCATGGATCATAAATGTGTGGCAAAACTAATTTGGCAAAGGGTTTGGGTCTGGGACTTGCTCAAGTTTTGACTTGGAAACATTGGGCAAAGTTACAATTTGCTTGTTACATTTCCTTCCTCCATGTTTAAAAGTAGGTTGCTTGGGAATTCTTTAAAAAAGTTCCTCTTGGTCATAGTCTGGCCAAGAAATGATCCAAATTAGGGCTCTGCCTGGCTAACGACTGAGGAAATCTGATGACCTCGTTAGTAATGTTGGTGGTGTTATTTGAGCGGGGGGGGGGGGGGGGGGGGGGGGGAGGGGGGGGAATGGTCGGTTCATCAAATCTCCTCTGTGAGATACGTATGGGTGTCCACAGTCCTCCATATGTAGTAGTCCAGGCTCAGGGCAGATCCTTGCAACGGAACGGTGGTGGGCGAATCACCCTTCGGGCCTGGGACATAGAAACGTGGCATCCGGCTAGCGTTCAAACCGCTGGCGGTCAAACCAGTCAGTGCGATAGGCGTGACCAGCTTCGACAGGCGCGACCAGCTTCAATATGCGCGACCAGCTCATTGTATCTCGAAATCAATGCACGCAAGGAACGATCAAGGCGATCCGGACCAGTCGAACTGAGTTTGTTTGAATCGACGGTGTTGTACAAACTTGGCAAACGCCGGTGACCCGGGACCAGCTCACTTTCGTGCTGAAACGACGTTGGCAAATGGTCGTTTGCCAAATCATTTGCCATTACATGTTGCGCATACGGTAGTAGTAGTGCTATCCAATTTAGATAATAGCCAGTTTTAAGAGATATGTATTTGTTAGAAATAGTAGTAGTGCTATCTAATTTAGATAATAGCCAGTTTTAAGAGATATGTATTTGTTAGAAATAGTAGTAGTGCTATCTAATTTAGATAATAGCCAGTTTTAATAGATATGCATTTGCTGCATATAGCAGTAGTGCTATATAATTTAGATCATAGCCAGTTTTAAGAGATATGCATTTGCTACATATAGAAGTAGTGCTATCTAATTTAGATAACAGCAAATTTTTATGAGATATGCATTTGCTACAGATAATTGTAGTGCTATCCAATGAATAGTATAGCCAGTTTTAAGAGATATGTATTTTCTACACATTGCAGTAGTGCCATCTAATATACAGTATAGCCAGTTTTAAGAGATATGTATTTTCTACACATTGCAGTAGTGCCATCTAATATACAGTATAGCCAGTTTTAAGAGATATGTGTTTTCTACACATTGCAGTAGTGCCATCTAATATAAAGTATAGCCAGTTTTAAGAGATATGTGTTTGTTACACATTGCAGTAGTGCCATCTAATATATAGTATAGCCTGTTTTAAGAGACATGCATTTGTTACACATTGCAGTAGTGCCATCTAATATGTAGTATAGCCAGTTTTAAGAGATATGTGTTTGTTACACATTGCAGTAGTGCCATCTAATATATAGTATAGCCAGTTTTAAGAGACATGCATTTGTTACACATTGCAGTAGTGCCATCTAATATGTAGTATAGCCAGTTTTAAGAGATATGTGTTTGTTACACATTGCAGTAGTGCCATCTAATATATAGTATAGCCAGTTTTAAGAGACATGCATTTGTTACACATTGCAGTAGTGCCATCTAATATGTAGTATAGCCAGTTTTAAGAGATATGTATTTGTTACACATTGCAGGAGTGCTATCTAATATATATTATAGCCAGTTTTAAGAGATATGCATTAGCATATTGTAGTAGTGCTATATAATGTATAGACATTGTAGCCTCTTTAGCGATTTACAATGGTCTAGTGGTAGACCAGATCGCTAAAGAATGAAGAGTCGGGGGTTCGACTCCCCCTTCGGTCGCTCTTGGCGTTGCAGGTCGTCATCAACCGCGATGGTAGCTTGTCCAGTTGAAGAAGGAGACCGCTCCCCACCCGCGTACGACGGGCTCCCTTAACACCACGCCCCACCAGGCGTTATCATTACCTTTTTATACACATTGTATTAGTAACAACAATCGATATGCTGCTGCAATTTATGGATTTAAGCGATACAGAGTTTGAAAGGTACATCGGTTCAAATGAACAAATTAGGACAACTTTCGAATTATATTTTATATCATAATTATAAAAAACTAAATACTGGTACTCACCCACACCCTTCTCCCCCCCACACGCCATCCAGCCTTGCCAGTCCACCCCATGGAGAATACCCCCACCCCACCCACCCTCACCCACCCACTCTTAAGCCGTCCCCCCCCCCCCCCATACCCCCCCCCCCACACACACACGCACACCCACCCCACACACACATTCATCCACCCACCCACCCCACACACACATACACCCACCCACCCACCCCACACACACATACACCAGCCCACCCCACACACACATACACCCACCCACCCCACACACATATACACCCACCCACCCACCCCACACACCCATACACCCACCCACCCCCACACACACATACACCCACCCACCCACCAGCCAGGCTCACCAGTCCACACCGCGGAGCATTGCAGCAGATTCCTGCTGCTGCTGCTTCAGCTCTGCAATAGCTGTCTCAGTGTACTTCAGCAGGGCTCTGCGTGTACGACGGCGTACCTACACGGCAGTACAATAGCAAATGAGTACAGCAGAACATCAGCAAATGACTACGGCAGTCCATCAGCAAATGAGTACAGCAGTACATCAGCAAATGAGTACAGCAGTCCATCAGCAAATGATTACAGCAGTACATTAGCAAATGAGTACAGCAGTACAGCAGTACAGCAGTACAGCAGCAAATTATTACAGCAGTACATCAGCAAATGAGTACAGCGGTGTAGATGTGCATCAATATGTCTCCTGCACAGATATATCATGTTTTACAAAGTGTGATGAGAAAAACAAAATTAAATTAGCACAGTAGCACTAACTATGAGCCTCCATCGGTAAAACGATTGTGGGGGGGTCAGTGCATCAGTGTTCGTTCCCGTTTTACCCCATCCTGACATGGTCAGGCAAACTTCGTTAGCCTACCTTGCTACCCCTAGACTGTAACAACATACATACAAGGACAGCAGCACAAAGACTTAGGTAAAGAGACCTTGTCCCCACTTTTCCCCTGCCCCCTTCTGCCCCCCGACCCTCCCCAACCCACGGAATGCTTATCAATTGTAACTTGGTCTCCTAAGTGCCGTTCAAGCCCAGGAAACCCAAAAGAGGTGTGTTGAGGGGGCCGTTGACACACAAGGTGAGCAGCACAAAGCCCGAGGTACTCTGCCCCCACTTTTCCCCCTACCGCTTGCCCTCCCCAACCCACGGCATGCTTGTCATCTGCAACTTGGTCTTCGTAGTGCCACTCAAGCCCAGGAAACCCATGAGGGGTTTGATGAGGGGGCCATTGACACACAAGGTCAGCAGCACAAAGCCCGATGTCAAGATACCCTGTCCCCACTTTCCCCCTGCCCCCTTGCCTCTCCCCAACCCACGGTATGCTTCGCACCTGTAACTTGGTCTCCGAAGTGCCGTTCACGCCCAGGAAACCCATGAGGGGTGTGATGAGGGGGCCGTTGACACACAAGGTCAGCAGCACGAAGCCCGAGGTAAAGAGACCCTGACCCCACTTTTCTCCCCCCCCCCCTGCCTTCTTGCCCCTCTCCAACCCACGGTATGCTTCTCACCTGTAACTTGGTCTCTGAAGTGCCATTCAAGCCCAGGAAACTCATAAGAGGTGTAATGAGGGGGCCGTTGACACACAAGGTCAGCAGCACAAAGCCTGAGGTAAAGAGACCCATTTGTGCTGCCACTGTTCGCTCTTCTATCGACCGCTCTGTGTCCTCCTCAGCCTCGTAGGTTAGTACGGCCTGAGCCAGAATAAGAGACACAGCACCTCGCAGTCCACCCTGCACATGGCGGTGATGCAGATGTAAGTAGGTCAGTAGGGCCAGGACATACATGCATACATACCAACACACATACATACCTACACCAATTAACACATGCATGCATACATCATTACACACATACATATGACCCACCATGGTGCAGAAAACAATACCCTGCCAAGGCAGGTGGATATCAGCGCCCGATAACTTCATGAAGGGGACGCTGATTGCTATAAACACTCCTCGAAGCAGTGTGAAGAGAAGGTAGATGAGGGGCAGGGTGACCAGCACGCCACCTTTAGCCTAATTGGTACCTCCCTGGACTGTTACACACAACATGGAACCCACCATAGTGCAGAACAAAATACCTCTGTCAAGGCAGGTGTATCATTTAATCCACCCATCCTTCCATCTACCATTACACACACACCTACCTACATCATCACGAACATGCATACAAACACCAATACACACATACATGCATGCATGCATACCTACACCAATACACACATACATAAGACCCACCATGGTGCAGAAAACAATACCCTGCCAAGGCAGGTGGATATCAGCGCCCGATAACTTCATGAAGGGGACGCTGATCGCAATCAACACTCCTCGAAGCAGTGTGAAGAGAAGGTAGATCATGGGCAGGGTGACCAGCACGTCTTGCACCAGGTTGCCGTACTTCTGGTGGTTCAGAGAGTCGCTGAGGCGAATGATATAGTTGGTGCTGCTGGCGCCAACGTAGAAGAAGATGATGCCGTTGGTGCCGAAAGTCAAGACGTCCCAGAATTTTTGCATCCAGCCCTCGCGCTTGGCCTGGAGAGTGTGATGGCGAATTGGAAATTAGTTTTGAGTTTAGAGTGCTGCCATACATCTAGTGGTTCAGAGAGTCACTGAGGCGTATGATGCAATTGGTGCTGCTAGCGCCAACGTAGAAGATGGTGCCGTTGGTGCCGAAAGTCAGGACGTCCCAGAATGTTTGCATCCAGCCCTCGCGCTTGGCCTGGAGAGTGTGATGGTGAATTGGAAATTAGTTTTGAGTTTAGAGTGCTGCCATACATCTAGTGGTTCAGAGAGTCACTGAGGCGTATGATGCAATTGGTGCTACTGGCGCCAGCATAGAAGAAGATGATGCCGTTGGTCCCGAAGGTCAGGACGTCCCAGAATGTTTGCATCCAGCCCTCACGTTTTGCCTGGAGGGTGTGTTGATGAATTGTAAATTAGTTCGGGTCAAGTGCTGGAGGTCAGGACGTCCCGAAACTTTTGCATCCAGCCCTCGCGTTTTGCCTGGAGAGTCAGAATGATAAATTGGGTGAAGTTTGGGTAGAGTGCTGGAGGTGCTGCTGGCGTGGTGCTGCTAGCGCCAACGTAGAAGAAGATAAAACTATTTGTGCCAAAGGGCAGGGCGTCCAAGATGTTTTGCACCCAGCCCTCCCGTTTGGCCTGGAGGTTGTGTTAATGCACTGGGATAAGTTTGGGTAAAGTGCTGCTAGCGCCAACGTAGGAGATGGTGCCGTTGGTGCGGAAAGTCAGGACATCCCATGATTTTTGAATCCAGCCCTCGCGTTTGGCCTGGAGGGTGTGTTGATGAATTGGGATTAGTTTGGGTAGAGAGCTGAACATCGACATGATATCACATGATGCCCGCAGTCTGACTAGGCTTAAGTTACCATGTATATACGATATCATACAATGTAATGTATATGATATCATATGATATCACACTCCCTTTTGGTCAACATCATATGATATGCCAGTCTCTGAAGATAAACATGTATCCATGGCTTCTAACAATCCATGGGGTAGCCAAATAATGTAAATTGTAGAAAGGTTGGAGTATATCATATGTTCAGCCCTCTACCCAAACTAATCCCAATTCATCAACACACCCTGCGGGCATCATATGATATGCCAGTCTCTAAAGATAAACATGTATCCATGGCTTCTAACAGTCCAGAGACTTCTAACAGTCCAAATACTGTTAATTGTAGAATGGTTGGAATATATCATATGATGTTGACCAAAAGCGAGTGTGATATCATATGATGTTGACCAAAAGCGAGTGTGATATCATATGATGTTGACCAAAAGCGAGTGTGATATCATATGATGTTGACCAAAAGCGAGTGTGATATCATATGGTGTTGACCAAAAGCGAGTGTGATATCATATGATGTTGACCAAAAGCGAGTGTGATATCATATGCTGTTGACCAAAAGCGAGTGTGATATCATATGCTGTTGACCAAAAGCGAGTGTGATATCATATGATGTTGACCAAAAGCGAGTGTGATATCATATGATGTTGACCAAAAGCGAGTGTGATATCATATGATGTTGGCCAAAAGCGAGTGTGATATCATATGATGTTGACCAAAAGCGAGTGTGATATCATATGATGTTGACCAAAAGCGAGTGTGAGTATATTACAAAAGCGAGTGTGATATCATATGCTGTTGACCAAAAGCGAGTGTGATATCATATGATGTTGACCAAAAGCGAGTGTGATATCATATGATGTTGACCAAAAGCGAGTGTGATATTGTATGATATCATATACATTACATCGTATGATATCGTTTATACATGGTAACTTTAGCCTAGTCAGACTGCGGGCATCATATGATATCATGTTGATGTTCAGCTCTCTACCCAAACTAATCCCAATTCATCAACACACCCTGCGGGCATCATATGATATCATCAAAATTGCATCATAATATAGTGTATATACATGGTAACTTCAGCCTAGTCAGACTGCCAGATCATATGACATAATGCTGGTGTTCCCATCGTGAAGAGACATGTCCCACGTCATGTTGGAAACTCCATATAGGACAAACACCACCACCGCCATCACACACACTTGGCAGAACCTAGTATGCAACACACACACACACACATACACAGGGCCCAACACTTAACCGCCATCACCCTTACCTGAAGAGACATGTCCCACGCCATGTTGGGCGGCTCCATATAGGCCAAACACAACCGCCGCCATCACACAAACTTGGCTGAACCTAGTATGCAACACACACACACACACATACACAGGGCCCAACACTTAACCGCCATCAACCATACCTGAAGAGACATGTCCCACGTCATGTTGGCAGCTCCATATAGGCCAAACACCACCACTGCCATTACACCTGACGCTTGCAAGTAAGCATTGGCGATGTAGAAGCATAGATACGCCATTCCGAAGGTAACCGTCACTTCCACGTGAGGCTTCATGCGCCGCCATTGCAGCCAACGCAAGAATAAACTGCATTGGCAAGACATGTAGGTGTGTGTGTGTGTTTTGTGTGTGTGTTTTGTGAGTGTGTAGGTGTGTGTGTGTGTGTGTGTGTGGATGTGTGGGTGAGTGTGTGTGGGGGGGGGGGAAGGGGGGGGGGGGGCGGGGGGGGGGGGGGGTTGGGTGGGATATGACTTGAGTAGAGGTGGGTTTACATTGGCGATGTAAAAGCACAGGTACACCATTCTGAAATGTAAAGTCACTTCCACGTGAAGGCTTCATGCAGCGCCATGCAGCAAACGCAAAGAACAGACCGAATGGGCAGACATGTAGGTGGGGTGTGGGTCAGGGGGGGGAGGGGGGGGGGGGGGGGGGGAGAGTGGTGTGTAGTTGGGTGTAGGTTTGTGTGTGTCGTGGGGGGGGGGGGGGGGGGGGGGGTGGGGGGGGGGGGAGTGTGGGGTGGCGGGGGGGGGGGGGGAGTGGGTGTGTAGGTGTGTGTGTGTAGGGTGGGGTTGGGTGGGTGGGTGGTGTAGGGGAGGAAAAGGTGTGTTGATTTGGTGTAGGGTGTGGGTGGGGGTGGGTGTTAGGGTGCTTGGGTGGTGTGTGTGTATGTGTGTGCGATGTTGTGTGTGTTGTGAGCCGTGGGCGTGTGGCGGGTGTTAGGTGTGTGTGTGTGTGTGTGTGTTTGTAGTGTGTGGTGTGTGTGTGTGGTGTGGTGTGTGTGTGTGTGTGTGTGTGTAGGTGTGTGTGTGTGAGTGTGTGTGTGTGTGCATGTGTGTGTGTGCATGTGTGTGTGTGTGTGTGTGTGTTTGTATGTGTGTGTGTATGTGTGTGCGTGTATAGGTGTGTTTGAAGGTGTGTGTGTATAGGTGTGTGTGGTGGTGGTGGTTGTGGTGGTGGTGGTGGTGGTGGTGGTGGGGGGGGGGGGGAGGTAATGACTCTGACTAGCGCAGGGGTTACATTGGCGATTAAAAAGCTCGGGAAGGTCCCTGCGAATGAGACGGTCACTTCCTCGTGCGACATCATACGTCTCCATCGCAGCCAACGCAAAAACGAACTTCATTCACAAAGCAGGATCAAGTGCATTAGTGCGATAGTGAATTTGAATTTACTTTCCTCTGTCGCTATCAAATTTGAATTTGAATCTTAATTTAATTTCCTCCTTTGCGCGGTAGTCCAAGCGCAGGTGCAGTAGTGGCCGAATAAAACAAAACCAGCTGAAGCCTTTCCCGGAGCAGGGATTTTTATTTCCGCTATACATAGCGATCGCTAGTTTTTACCCCGTTTCAGCGAAGTTATCGGAAGCGCTCAAACGCTGTCCATGGAGGAGGCCTAAAACCATTAAGCTAGGAAAAACCCACTTTCAGATTTGAAAACAAAAAATCACTGCCCCAGAGCAATCGGACACTATGGTTCCCTTCACTCCACGCCCCGATGCAAGGCGTAACAAATTTCAATGTTTAGAGCATTCGTGCGTCACTCCGGGAGCAAAATATTTATAACGAGGAGCCAACCCAAGAAACAGCTGCGTGACCTTCCAGACTATCATTACAACCCATGCTCCCAGTGGCCCTATTTAATTATTTGCTATTTATTTATTTATTTACTACAACCCATGCCCTCAGTGGCCCTATTTATTTATTTACTACATTTATTTATTTATTACAACCCATGCTCTGGGTACCCCTATTTATTTATGTACTATTTATTTATTTATTTATTACAACCCATGCTCTGGGTACCCCTATTTATTTATGTACTATTTATTTATTTATTTATTACAACCCATGCTCTGGGTACCCCTATTTATTTATGTACTATTTATTTATTTATTTATTACAACCCATGCTCTGGGTACCCCTATTTATTTATGTATTTACTATTTATGTATATATTATTTATGCTACTATGTATTTATACATTATTTATGCTACTATATATTTATATATTATTCAGGTATTATTTATATGTTATCTATTACAAGCCATGCTCTCAGTAGCCCTATTTATTTACTATTGATTTAGTTACTATTCATATATAATGCATTTATTTATTTACTATATATTCATTTACTATTTATTTATTTACCAATTGTTTTTCCATTACAAGCCATGCTCTCAGTATCCCCTCCCCATGGATCACACACATTCTGTGGTAGTCGAACACGAATTCCACCCACAACAATTGCAATCCATACAACCGTCTATACTGCCACCACCCATGCTGCATGATACAAACAACCATTCATACCATCACCTCACATCATGGATTACTTACGTTGTGACGTAGCCAAACAAGAGGCCCATGACAGCACCGCCCCCTGCCAGCCACGCACATTGTGTGGTAGTTGAACACGAATCTCACCACAACGATTGCAGTTCATACCCTTTATACTGCCACCACCCACGCTGCATGATACAAACAACCATTCATACCATCACCTCAAATCATGGATTACTTACGTTGTGATGTAGCCAAACAAGAGACCCATGACAGCACCGCCCCCTGCCAGCCACGCGAAATCTTTCCCCAGTTGCATCAACTCCGTGGCCACTAGATTCCAATCTATCGACCAGCCACCGTCACCGCCACCGCCACCGGCAGGCGGGGGGTGGGAGGTATGTTTATCAAGGCTCCCATTGTAGACATCATCAGCTAACGCGTTTCTGTTGTTCCGCTCCCGGTGCTCCATGATCTTCAACTTTTTCAGGAAAATATCTGACACGAGGTGGGGTGGATGATTCGGGGTAGCGTCAGAACATGCGGTGAGGTATGTTTATCAAGCCTCCCATGGTAGGCATTATCACCTAACGCATCCCTGTTGTTCCGCTACTGGTGCTCCCATGATTTTCAACTTTTTCAGGGAAATATCCGAGACTAGGTGGGGTGGGTGATGAGGGGTAGCGTCAGAACATGGGGGGAGGTATGTTTATCAAGCCTCCCCTTGTAGGGGAGGTAGGGGTGGGTGTTTGGGGAAATGGTCAGGAAGTAGTGGGGAGGTAGGAGTGGGTGTTTGGGGAATGGTCAGGAAGTAGTGGGGTGGTAGGAGTGGGTGTTTGGGGAATGGTCAGGAAGTAGTGGGGAGGTAGGAGCGGGTGTTTGGGGACATGGTAAGTAAGAAGATGGGAAGTTGGGGCGGGTGTTTGGGGAAATGGTCAGGAAGTAGTGGGGAGGTAGGAGTGGGTGTTTGGGGAAATGGTCAGGAAGTAGTGGGGAGGTAGGAGTGGGTGTTTGGGGAAATGGTCAGGAAGTAGTGGGGAGGTAGGAGTGGGTGTTTGGGGAATGGTAAGGAAGTAGTGGGGAGGTAGGAGTGGGTGTTTGGGGAAATGGTCAGGAAGTAGTGGGGAGGTAGGAAGAGGGTGTTTGGGGAAATGGTCAGGAAGTAGTGGGGAGGTAGGAGTGGGGAGTGGGTGTTTGGGGAAATGGTCAGGAAGTAGTGGGGAGGTAGGAGTGGGTGTTTGGGGAATGGTAAGGAAGTAGTGGGGAGGTAGGAGTGGGTGTTTGGGGAAATGGTCAGGAAGTAGTGGGGAGGTAGGAGTGGGTGTTTGGGGAAATGGTCAGGAGGTAGTGGGGAGGTAGGAGTGGGTGTTTGGGGAATGGTAAGGAAGTAGTGGGGAGGTAGGAGTGGGTGTTTGGGGAAATGGTCAGGAAGTAGTGGGGAGGGTAGGAGTGGGTGTTTGGGGAAATGGTCAGGAAGTAGTGGGGAGGTAGGGGTGGGTGTTAGGGGAAATGGTCAGATATGGATCTTCAGCTTTTCTGGAGCCCATACAAGGCTGGGTGGTGGTGGAGGTGGTGGTGGTGGTGGTGGTGTGTGTGTGTGTTGTGGTGGTGGTGGGGTGGGTGTGGGGTGGTCGGTGGGTTGGTGGCTGGCTGGCTGGGTGGGTGGGTGGGGTCGTGTGTGTGTGTGTGGAGGGTGGGGGGTGGGGGGTGGGGGGTCAGGGGGGACAAATATAGGCTTCTTTCCGAGCAGTGAGTACTAGGGATCTAAGTTGATAGTTTTGAAAAGAGATATTGACAGTAAGATCGGCGGGGTGATGGAGGACATGGTCAGAATGGAAATGTGCGTGGGCCATAGCTGTCCATGGTCTCCACAGTGATGTCACTAGAAGGGTTTGGCTGCACATCAGCCCCACCGCATAATCTCTCTCCCTCTCTCTCTCTCTCTCTCTCTCTCTCTCTCTCTCTCTCTCTCTCTCTCTCTTCCTCTCTACCTAGGAAACAATGCTCACCGAACAATACGAGACCGCTTGCGTCGTTGAAGAGTGACTCTCCCTCGAGCAAAGCCGACAGCAGCTCTGGGGCTCCACCCGACTTCAGATTTGCACTGACTGCAAAGTATTGAACAAAAGAGGTTGGAGGGTGACAGTGAGGTCGGAAATGTATGTTTAAGATGCATATATATATATATATATATATATATATATACATACATATATATATGTGTATAACCTCTGGGGCTCCACCCAACTTCAGATTTGCACTGACTGCAGAGTATTGAACAAAGGAGGTTGGGGGGGTGACTGTGAGGTCGGAAATATATATGTGCCGAAGCACCACGCAAATGCCAATGCACGTGCAAATGCAAACAAAACCAACCGAGGATTCCAGGCGACCTGCTAACATACATACAGACAAACAGACAGACAGACAGGCATAGAGTTAAGTAGGAAGAACAATACATGGTGAGCAGTGCATCCCGACCCTAACAAATTCGAGTGATTCCTGGAGTGTACCCGTTGAAAATACCTTTCCTAGCCGTCTGCTACCCATGGTGTGCCGGCTCATGCAGCAGACGACCGTCTTATCGACACTGCACCTTGGGTCCCCAGGTTGAAAGTAAGGTTAGCAAGGCAAGGCATACAACCAACCAACCAACCGACCGACCGACGACCGTCTTCTCGACACTGCGCCATGGGTCTTGCCCCACACAAACGCACCTGCCACAGCATCTGTTGACGCTACCATGGCGCTGAAGAGTGCTGCATGGACCCAGCTCCAGCCTTGCTTTGACAGACCCACAATGTAGAGCATGGCTGGGATGGAAAGGAAGGTGCTGGTGATGACGATGGCAAACGCGAAGACCAGTGACAGCACCATCACCTGGTGGGGATGAGTAGCACAGATGCCTGAGGGGGTCCACCATGGAAACATACAATAATAATAATAATATATATATATATATATGTATAAAGAAATCATGGTCGGGGTCGCGGTCGGGGTCGTGGCGGTGTCATCGCGTAACCGACTTAACCAACTACCTGCCCAGCCAATTTCTGCTTTTAATATCTCCTCCTTCAACTTCTGCCTTATTTAGCCTCCTGCGAATTCGGCCTAATGCGACCTCCGCCTTATGCGTATTATTCTTGTTGCGCATCCCGCCCAATTTCTCCTTTTCCCGCCTGCGTTCATCCACCTGATTTCGGCAGCGCAATAGTCCGTCTTCATACAAGCTTTCCCCCCTGCTTCTCTGCGAAATCTTTCCCTTGTATCAAGACACCGGCCGCTGTGCACCATGAAAGGTGACGTGGTCAGTCAGCCAACCTGCCTGAAGTTTTCAAATATCATCCATCCCAATATCCCATATCACAAACTTGACTGCAACTTCTTCCCAATGCATTGAGAAACTTGACGCTACGCATTGTGCCATAGCGAGAATGCGGCAAAGTTGAATGGTCGAACTAAGCCATGTTACAAAGTCTCAGATCGAGTTCGCTAATTCACTTCGGGAGCACTTGTGGGGTGAACAGGATAGCTCTTCGGCCGAACTGAATACATGCTTGCAAAGAAGAAGCTTCAGGTATGTACCATTGCGATTGCGCAGTTTTAGTTTTCTCTGTGGGGTCGGCTATTGATCGCAGCGGAAGTGGCAGGGAAGCAGGAAAGAGGATGCAGGCTTGGAATTTCGCAGATCCGTTGCTATCAGCGGGGTAGGATTAAGCACACACATTGTCGATGGGTTGGATCTGCAGCATGCCCTTCCTCCCGTTTGCCTCTCACCTATGGCAAAGCCCTCAGCTGAATTTGAGGGGGGGCAGATAGGAAGAAGTAGGGGAGTGTGTGTGTGTGTGCTGGTAAGTGCATGTAGGAGGGAGGGGGAAGCTTGAGAGTGGGGAGATGGAGGGGGGCTGGTGGGATGGCTGGGGTTGGGGAAGGGGTGCGGCAGGAAATGTGTCAGGAAGAGCAAGGGAGTATGTATATTTGTGGGTGGGGGCACATGGCTGGGTGGGGTGGGGGTGGAGAGAACTGGGGGGGGGGGGGGGGGGGGGGGGAGAGGGTAAAGTACGGTAGTATGTGGGTGCTTGTGGGTGCACAAGGGAGACCATCGCAAGGCATATGTGTCCTTCAGTGTTTTCAGTTCGCATGCACTGCAGAGAAAACCGGCGTAAACCGTTATGTAACCCAGCCCAAAACAGGTGTGGCCAACGGGAGGGAGGGGGTGGGGGGGGGTGGGGGGGGGGGGGGGGTGGGGGGGTGCGTGGCGATAGTGTTTTTAGTTGGGGAAACATCATGGCTGTGTGTTCATGTGAGGGGTGGGGGTGAGTACAAGCGTAAAACATTCTGTAACCCAGCCCCAAACAGGTGTGGCCAAAGTCAAAACGGGCACAGTACTATGATTGGGGTGGGGGTGTTTTGTCTACGTGTGTGTAGGTGTGGCCACTGGCCACACGGGCTACCTTACTAGTAATAATAATAATAATAACAATAATAATAATAATAATAATAATAATAATAATTTCATTAATGCTAAAAATTTACTAATACACATACTAATAAGTGTTATAATATTTACAAGAATACTCATAATACTAACACTAATACTAATACTAATACTAATAGGTATGGATAGGGTTACTTCCAATCATGTATGGTTACATATACGTTTGAAGTGTGCAGCAATCAGTAAGCATCAGGGATAGGCAAGCATGTATACTGATGGTTGGTGTGTGCTGGATTTCCACCGGCTCCCATCACCATCCATGATGACAATCAGACAGCCTTCAATGCTTGGAACCAAGAAGAGCGGTCTACACGGAGGCGTGTAGACAGCTTTCCTTGGTTCCAAGCATTGAGGGCTGCCTGATTGTCCCCATGGATGGTGATGGGAGCTGGTGGAGATCCAGCACAGTTGCTAATCCAAACATATGGTAATTATATTGTAGAATTAAATAATCACTGTAGCATGAACTCAGGGCCCCCATCGGTAAAACGATTGTTTGGGGTTCAGTTGATCCGTGCTTTTTCTTTTTACGCCCTTCCTACACGGTTGGGCAAGTCCCTTTAGCCTATTTGGCCTACCCCTGGACTGTAACATACATACCTGCATGGTATATAATTAAATTGTTTGTGTACTTCAGTATGGTCACATATACTAGTGCTTAATTCTCCTTCCCTACTTTTGCATGCCATGTGCCTCACACTCCTAACCGACACGCCTTAGTACCTATTCAGGGTGTAATGGGTGGGTGGGTGTGGGTTTGTATGTGTGTGTGTGTGTGTGTGTGTGTGTGTGTGTGTGTGTGTGTGTGTGGTGTGGTGGTGGTGGTGGTGGTGGGGGGGGGGGGGGGGGCTCACACTCCTGCCCAACACGCTTCAGCACCTGCTTCATTGTCCTTCCCTACTTATGCATGCTTACATATGTTTCTGGTTACCAATACAAATACGTGGGTACATATACGCGGGTACATATACGATTGCTTTGTAGAAGCACTCAGTAAGTAGCAGGGATGGGCATGCATGAACACTGATGGGTGCGTATCCATACATATGGTGTACAATGATGTAGTTTTTGAACTTCTACTGTACGGTCACATATACTACTAGTGCTTAACTGTCCTCCCCTACTTTTGCATGCTTACATTTGTTTCTGGTTACCAATACATATACGTGGGTACATATACGATTGCTTTGATCAAGCACTCAGTAAGTAGCAGGGATGGGCATGCATGAATACTGATGGGTGCGTATCCATACATATGGTACAGAATACTGTTTTTTTGTGTACTTCAGTTCGGTCACATTTTCTTGCAATTAATTGTCCTTACTTTTGTTTCTGGTTACTAATACATATACGTGGTCACACATATTCTTCTGGTTCCTACCTACTGCCTATCCTGTGACCTTGTTGAACACACTCCCACCCCCACTGTTGTTGTCATCACCAATCCCTGGTTGCAGCATCTTTGTTTGGTGTTCTCGGTCACTGTCAACCGCCATGGTAGCTTTGTCCAGGTAGAGTAGAAGCCCGTTCTCTACCGCCGGAAGACTGGGCTTCCTAAACACCACGCCCCACCAGGCGTTCTCATTACTGTTGCCATCACACCACCAACTGATAACATGAGATCCCCACCTTGATAAAGAATAAGACGCACTACCACCCATGCTGCTGTTGTCATCACACCACCAACTGATCCCATGAGATCCCCACCTTGATAAAGAATAAGACGCACTACCACCCATGCTGCTGTTGTCATCACACCACCAACTGATCCCATGAGATCCTCACCTTGATAAAGAATCAGACGCACTACCACCCATGCTGCTGTTGTCATCACACCACCAACTGATCCCATGAGATCCCCACCTTGATAAAGAATCAGACGCACTACCACCCATGCTGCTGTTTTCATCACACCACCAACTGATCCCATGAGATCCCCACCTTGATAAAGAATCAGACGCACTACCACCCATGCTGCTGTTTTCATCACACCACCAACTGATCCCATGAGATCCCCACCTTGATAAAGAATAAGACGCACTACCACCCATGCTGCTGTTTTCATCACACCACCAACTGATCCCATGAGATCCCCACCTTGATACAGAATAAGACGCACTACCAACCAAGCTGTTGTTGTCATCACACCACCAACTGATCCCATGAGATCCCCACCTTGATACATAATAAGACGCACTGCCAGCCAAGCTGTTGCTGTCATCAAACCACCAAGTGATATCATGAGATCACCACCTTGATACAGAATAAGACGCACTGCCAGCCAAGCTGTTGCTGTCATCACACCACCAAGTGATACCATGAGATCACCACCTTGATACAGAATAAGACGCACTGCCAGCCAAGCTGTTGCTGTCATCACACCACCAACTGATCCCATGAGATCCCCACCTTGATAAAGAATCAGACGCACTACCACCCATGCTGCTGTTATCATCACACCACCAACTGATCCCATGAGATCCCCACCTAGATACAGAATAAGAAGCACTACCAGCCAAGCTGTTGTTGTCATCACACCACCAACTGATACCAACAGCCCCTCGCTTTCTTGAAAATAAAAACAAACAACCAGCACCATTGCCATCATCACCATACCAACTAAAAAAAACAGCCCCCCAATTTATAAAAAAAGACCACCAACACCATTATCATCAGCACCACACCAACTGGTACCAAAAGCCCCTCGCTTTCTTAAAAATATTAACATACAACCAGCATCAATGTCATCATCACCACACCAACTGAAACCAACAGCCCCTCACTTTCTTTAAGACACAGACACAATACCAACAGGTTCTAACCTTCTTGAAGATGAAGAAGTCCATCCGAACTGCGCTGTCCAACAAAAGTGGAGGCAGGAAGACGTAGAAGAAAATCTCGCTTGGTTGCATGCCCAGCCACAGAGCGATTGAATTCCCAAACCTGTGATGAAGATGATGATGATGATGATGATGATGATGACGATTATGATTATGATGATGATGATGATGATGATGATGATGATGGTGATGATGGTGGTGGTGGTGATGGTGATGATGATGATGATGATGATGATGGTGTTGTTTTGTTGGTGTTGGTGTTGGTGGTGATGATGATGATGCTGCTGATGATGATGATGATGATGATGATGGTTACCTACTGGAATCATAATGTCCTCGCAGCATGAAAAATAAAGACGAGGGGAACTTCTGTGGACTGGCAACATTTGATGGTGGTATGACTGACCAACTTGGGGCAGCCATATAGATATATAGATCTGAGTGCAGCCATATCGATGATCAGATACATAGCATAATCACCAACAAATCTGGTACCCACCCTAATTGCATCCATCACACCCATCACCCCCCACCACAAACCCACCCACCCATGCACCCCCCACCACACCTATCACCCACCACCACCAGGAGCATGGCTTTACTTTCAACATGGGAGACGGGCACACAGCCTGACTTTCCTTGCTTCGGGCAGTAGGCAAGAACTTCAAAATAAATGCACACAACACACCCTTCACCACCAGGAGCATGGCGGCGGTGGTGGGTGATGGGTGTACACACAACCGTACCTTCCGAGGTTGAAGTAGTAAGCGAGCACTTCACATACAGCCCCTGCACAGAAGTAGTCAAACAGAACCTTTGTTTGTGTGTTTAATTGCATAATTCAAGGATTTATGAAACACATTATTTGACTTTTATCTGCAGCAAAAGCTGAAAGTAGGTAATAACCGTATTTGTTAGGGTAGGCCGTGCGTCGACCAATAGCTAAAAGAGCCTGGGCGTTATGAGCCCCATAAATAATGGTTGTAGCTAGAGCAGTATTTGTTTTTTTGAATCTGAAAGAGCAAATTTTATTACGTTTTTGTGTTTGCCTCCTTCCAAGACAGCATCCTTAATACGATTTTAGCCGTTTTTAGTCAATTTTCGTTAATTGAAGTCAATTTATTTTTTAGGTCTCTTATTACAATAATTTGGGCCAAAACGGGGTCGGTCGTAATATATTACGGGGAAGAAAATCCCTGAGCTAGAGACAGTAGTTACAGTCCAGGGGTAGACCAAATAGCCATGCGCTTGGTCACCAGTAGAGATGCTGCATATGCTGTGATGGTTGCAAGGGGAATTCAATTAGGAGGGGCTGATTATAACAAGCACTTGATGAGCAAACATAATTGTATGCATGTATGTTACAGTCCAGGGGTAGACCAAATAGGCTTCAGGGACTTGCCCAAACATGCCAGGAGGGTCTATAACGAAAAAGCACTAATGAACTGACCCCAAAACAATATTTTCACCGCAGAGGTTCTGAATTTGTGCTATAGTGAAAATGAAATTCAATGAGTCAGAGTATCATCTGCGTAGGAAGTACGCATAGCAGCTTCTTGGCAGCTCTTTTCACCCATGTTTGGGCCAGCCCTGAAGCTAGTGTGTCTGACAGCTGACATTACAGTCATTCCCGTGCAGCTGCAAGCTTTGGGCTTGACACAGTCGCTGGCTGATGGAGCTGGATGGAAGCTGCTACGCGTAGCCCAAACATGTTACAGAGATTAACGCATGGCCCCCACACAAAATGTGTAATGAAAGAAAGACAATATAGCAAGCTCGTAGTGAGATCTGTGAGCGCACCCAGGCTCTAAGGAACACATTTGTGTGTAATGCATCGCCATTCCATTGCTGCATGGCAACGCATGCATCCGACTAAACTAGTCAGAAATACCCCCCCGGACCGCACTTTTTTCGCACTGGGGGCACACCAATAATTTGCGACGCGCCGCACGGAGAAAACGTATATGTAAGTGATTGCATTTTCAACACAACCCAACATGAGCATGAACACATAAACTGAGAGGTCGGCCCATGTAGTATTTTAAGGCGTAATTACACGTAATGATACGAATTATGCCGTGACATGTCATTATATGTCAATATGATAATTATTATCTTAATAATTATTTACACCGATAATATTTAGGGGTTCCAACCGCACCAAAAGCAAAGATGTGATATATTTAATTATATGCTGTAATCAGTAATTAAACGTTTTTTTGTAGAAATAGTCAAGAGAGATATTCAACCAGCAGGTTGTATAAGGAGAGACATTGGCACACGAATCCCGCACAACAGCAATAGTAACTTCATTTTGTATGGTTGGCCCCAGTGCAAGCAAACGAGACAGCCCCCTCAACCTCACGTCTCGCCATTAGGCGTATTATTGATTTATTTAACTTATTTATCTCCAAAGTTACCTGACACAAGCACAAACAGAGCAGATAGCTTCGCTGAGGCGGCTGTAGAGATGATGATGGCCACGGCTACAAAGAGGACGGCATCATATCCAGCATCCGGAACAATACAGAAGTTGTAGTGATCTGCAGGCAAATGAGCAGACGCCACAATGAATGGTGATGATGATGATGATGATGATGATGATGATGATGATGATGATGATGATGGTGATGATGATCATGATAATGGTGCTGGTGGTGATGATGATGATGATGATGATGATGATGATGATAATGATGATGATGATGTTGATGATGATGAAATTTGTCCTGGTACCCTACTGGACTCTAAATATGCCCGCGGCTTGGGGGGATAGAGGGGGGGGGGAGGCAGTTGCAATTGTCTGCAGTTAAATGAGCAGACACGAAAGAATAAAGGGTGTGAGGGAGAGTCGTTCTTATCCCAGTACGAAGTGAAACAGTGACCTTAGTTACTCCTGGCACACTTCTCCTTAGTTCTGGATTCGCCGTTGATGTGCCACCATAGTGACTTTGCGCCTGAACGATTCGTTTTTGTCAACGTTGGAAATTATTCGATGGAGTTCCTTCAACCGAATGCGCCACTTCGAAACGAGCGAGAAGAGTACAAGCATGCAGAGTACTTTTCATGCAGCATGGGGAAATGTACCACATAATTGAAGCATCATATAATTTTTCAGTATGAAGTGAAAAAGTGACCTGAGTCACTCCTGGCATACTTAACCTTTGTTATGGATTCGTCGTTGATGTGCCACCATAGTGACTTTGCGCCCGAGCGATTCGTTTTTGGCAAAGTTGGAAGCTTCGAAAACTGTCGATGGATTTTCTTCAACCACATACGCCACTTCGAAACGAGCGAGAAGGGTACGAGCATGCAGAGTACGTTTCATGCAGCATGGGGAAATGTACCACATAATTTGTAGTGTGTTAGTTGAGTTGATAGTCGAGAACCATCTAGGAGTTGTTTGTTGAGAAACTTCTCGTGTAAGGTTCTCAACTAATAACTCCTAGAAGGTTCTCGACTATCAACTCAACTAACACACTACATAATTGGACCTGGGAACGTCAATAAACTGTTTGCATCAAAATGTTGTATGCTGTGTGCAGCAGTGTAGCGTTTAGCATCTGTACTGCCTGTACTTATTCCATCTGCAGAGTGTAAGTAGCCTGAAGGCTGGCAGATGGCGTAATATAAACAAATATTTTCCAGACAAAATAACACTAAGTAGCAGGAATATTCAAAACACCAGGGATTGAACCAAGATAGAAACAGGCAGAAAAGCATCAGGAAATGTGCCAGCATTAAAGGAAGCAGAAAAACTATACAATCGCCACTGTCCTAGCTCCTCATATTTTAACTCTTAAGTCGATCATCGAAGTGCATCATTTGAACTTGCAAAATACTCATGTGCAAGTAATTATATTGTACCTCATCACGTTGACGAAATTTAGTTTGGGTTGGTTGCAATGTGTATCAGCTCTCAGGCAGGTTAACGTCTGCGAGCTGAATAAACATGGGTCGTATAAACTCTACTACAACATTCCTGAGCGTGGAATGCAATCAATCACGCAGGAGCGGACGTAGCAAAAGAATACTACAAGTACCAGACGTTATTCTGCCTTACAACACGTTTTCTACCCAGACGATTTGAGGAGTTTCTTTGTCTTCAGTCTTCTGGGGTTAGCAGTTTCATCAGCATCGCACTGTCACAATGAGCTCATGCTGCCATGAACGTAATCATCCATTGGAACAGCGTTGCGAATGTGAATCAAGAGCTTGCTCTCGAGCTTACGCCCTTACATTGGAGGCCCAAGAGTTGCTGTTTCGTGCGAGCTATTGCGAAACCAAATATATGACACCCAGGCATGCTGGCAGTCCGATGGAAATCCGGTTGAACGTCAACGATGCTTTGAAGCATATGCTTGGTATCCAGACAGTTGCTTTTTGCAAGTGGGGGTCTGGCTTTTAAAAGCGCCTGACTGTACTGAGCAGAGCATCGGGGGATGAAAAATCGGGCCATTTGCACAACTATTCTGACCATTATTCGCGTTTGATGAACCCGATTGCTACATTGTCTTCACCGTTGTCTCTCCGTTCAGAATCCGAGACTCACCTGGATCATCGATGCGGTGATCGTAGGTAACGTTCACGCAGATGTCCTCGTGTTGTGGGAGGAGGTTGGACGCCATCTAGATACTAGCTCATGGAGCAGCAAGCACTAGGTAGGATGAGAATCAGCTTGCGCGTGGGCTGAGAATGAAATAAAGCAGTATGCCACGTCTGCGTGTGGAGGGGAAGTAGTAGCAGATCAACCCATTCCAGTTTGGCTGTGCGAGGGGGAGGGGGGAGGGCACGGGCACGAGATTAGGGCTAGGAGTTAGGGGGGCAGGCAGGGGACTACGGACTGGACTCGAGGGGGGCCTACGACTTCCCCACCCAATTCGAACCCTGCCATGCACAGCGACCTTCCTCGTTTCATGCGACATGCGCATTATGCTTCTTGTTCCATTTGCAGTATTACATCCTTCTCAGACTCCTCTCCCAACCCGTCCCCCTTCTCTGAACCTAACCATAACCTGAGCTGTCCCTTGTGTACATTTCATAGTTCATACTGAGGTTCATACCCACCACCTCTAAGCCAACTCCACTGAGGTCAGCATTCACCCTGATGCCAACCTTATCATTCATAACACTGTCATAGGCTGGTCATAGTTGAGCCAAGACAAGCATCAGGGGGGGCCTTCCAACCATCCTCAAAATCACAGGGTACAAGCAAAAAATGCTGCTAAATCCCAAGCACGCGTTTCCGTTCAGGGCTCTGTGTTGTGATCTCTTCCTCCTAGCTTTACTGCCACTGCCTGCCAGCAGCTTCCCATCGATCACACATCATGCTCGGGGTACGGATGAGCATCTGGTGGTGGCCATAGCTGTTGAGATGAGCCGAGTGAGCATGTTCCACGGTTCTAGGTCTTGGAGGTTGGGCGTTCGCACGTTCTGCACCATGAACTGCACCACCCCCGTCTACCTTCCACAGGTAGGCATACAACCACCACCACAACCACCAACAACAACAACAACAACAACAACAACAACAACAACAACAACAATACCAGCACCTATACTTCCACCAACAGCACCAACACCAACAGCACCAACACCAACACCACCAACACCAACGCCACCAACGCCAGCACCAATACTTTGACCAACACCACCACCAACAACAACACCAGCACCAGCACCAACACCAACACCAGCACCAATACTTCCACCAACACTTCCGCCAGCAGCGCCAACACCAGCGCCAATATTTCCACCACCAGCACCAACGCCACCAACACCAACACCAACAAGTAATCACCTTCAGTTATCTGATCAGGTAGGCCTAGGGGGACGGGCAGCTGTTTCCTTTCCATGGTGATTCAATTCCAAAGTTCACACCACCGTAAGGAAAACAGCTCTCCCTCAATCCTTCACTCACCCACAGTGAGCCAAAAAGAAATACGCCTTTGTTTTCGTCAATCCATAAACCAAAAATAATTGTTGGTGACATATCGGCAAATACCATAAATACCACCCGCATGGTGGTACTGCGGACTCTGAGATATATAGGTCATCAACAGGCCATTCTTGCCCCAAGACAAGCCCACCAGAACCACACACTGGCACCACACACCATGCACCAGCACCACACACCATGCACTAGCACCAGCACCACACTCCAGCACCGTACACCACACATGTAACACACACCAGCACCACACACCAGCACCGTACACCACACATGCAACACACACCAGCACCACACGCCATGCACCAGCATCAGCACCACACGCCAGCACGGTACACCACATATGCAACGTACACAAGCAGCACACACCAGCACCATGCAAAAAACAATCCATCCAACAATCCATCCATCCATCCATCTATCCATCCATCCATGCATCCATCCATCCATCCATCCATCCATCCATCCATCTATCCATCCATCCATCCATCCATCCATCCATCTATCTATGCATCCAGCCAGCAGCCAGCCAGCCAGTCAGCCAGCCATGCATCCATCCATCCATCCATCCATCCATCCATCCATCCATCTATCTATGCATCCAGACAGCCAGCCAGCCAGCCAGCCAGCCAGTCAGCCAGCCATGCATCAATGCATCCATCCATCCATCCATCTATCTATGCATCCAGCCAGCCAGCACAGCCCAGCTGTCAGCCAGCCCAGCATACATCAATCCATGCATCCATCCATCCATCTATCCATCCATCCAGCCATGCATCCATCCATCCATCTATCTATGCATCCAGCCAGCAAGCCAGCCAGTCAGCCAGTCATGCATGCATCCATCCATCCATCCATCTATCCATCCATCCATCCATCCATCCATCTATCTATGCATCCATCCAGCCAGCCAGCCAGCCAGTCAGCCAGCCATGCATCCATCATCCCTGCATCCATACATCCATGAATTCATCATTCATCCATCATCTAGCTATGCATCCGCCAGCAAGCACGCAGTCAGCCAGCATTGCCCCATCCATCCATCCTCCATCCAGCCCATCCATCCCATCCATCCAGCCATCTATTCTATGCATCCAGCCAGCCAGCAGCAAGCCAGCAGTAAGGCAGCCATGCATCCATTTATCCATCCATCCAATCCATCCATCCATCATCCATCCATCTATCGATGCATCCCAGCCAGCCAGCCAGCCAGGTCAGCCAGCCATTGCATCCATCACCATCTATCCATCCATTCAGCCATGCACCATCCATCCATCTATTCTATTGATTCAGCCAGCAAGCCAGCCAGTCAGCCAGCATGATCAATCATCCACCATCCATCCATAATCATCTATCTATGCATCCAGCCAGCCAGCAAGCAGCCAGTCAGCAGCCAGTCAAGCCAGCCATGCATCCATCCATACATGAATCCATCCATCCATGCATCCATCCATCCATGACATCCATCATCCATCCATTTATCCCATCCATCTATCTATGCATCCAGCCCAGCAGCCAGCCAGTAGCCAGACATGCATCCATCCTCATCCATCATCCATCCATCCATCCATCATCTCCATACATCCATCCATCCATACATCCATCTATCTATGCATTCCAGCCAGCCAGCCATCAGCCAGTAAGCAGCCAGCATCATCCATCCATCATCCATTATCCATCCATTCTAGCCATGCATCCATCATCCATTCTCTTATGCATCCAGACAGCAAGCCAGCCAGTCAGCCAGGCCATGCATCCATCCTCCATCCATTCCATCCATCCATAAGTCAATCCATCCCATCCAGCAATCCCATCCATCTATCTATGCATCCAGCAGCAGCCAGCAAGCCAGTAAGGCAAGCCATGCATCAGCCATCCATCCATCCAGACACCAGTTTTTTCCATCCATCTATCACATCCAGCCAGCCAGCCAGCCAGTCAGCCAGCCATGCATCCACCCCATCCTATCCATTCAGCCATCCATCTCATCTATTATGCATCCAGCCACCAGGCAGTCAGCCAGCCATCCACCCATCCATCAATCCACCCATCCATCCATCCATCTAATCTAGGCATACAGAGCAGCAGCCAGTCAGCATCCATTCAATCCATCCATCCACCATCCATCCATCCAGCCATCTAACTTATGGCATCCAGCCAGCCAGCCAGATCAGCCAGCCAGCATCAATCAATCCATACACCATCCATCCCATCCATCCATCATCCATCCATCACCACTCTATTTATGCATCCAGCCGCCAGCCGTCAGCCCAGCCATGCATCCATCAATCCACCATCATCCATCAATCCATCCATCCATCCATTATCTATGCATCCAGCCAGGCCCTACAGCCAGCCAGTCAGCCATCCATCCATCCATCCATCCATCCATCCATCCATCCATCCATCCATCCAGCCACCATCTATCAATGAATCCCAGCCAGCAGCAGCCAGTCAGCCAGCCATGGCATACATCCATCCATCCATCATCCACCATCTATCTATGCATCCAGCCAGCCAGCCAGCCAGCCAGTCAGCCAGCCAGGCATCCATCCATCCATCCATAACCCATCCATCATCCATCCATTCATCAATCCATTATCGATGCTACCAGCCAGTCAGCAAGCCAGCCAGTCAGCCAGCCAGGCAGTCCATCATCCATCCATCCATCTCCATCTATACATCCAACCAGCCGCAAGCCAAGTCGCCTTCCATGCATCCATCAATCCATCCATCCCTCCATCCATATATCGAGCATCCAGCCAGTCAGCCAGCCAGCAGTCAGCCATGACCAGACATCCACCATCCATCATCCATACATATATCTATGCATCCAGCCGCCAGCCAGCAAGCCAGGCAGCCTGACCATGCATCCACCTCCATCCAGCAATCCACCAGCCATCCAGCCATCAATCCATCCATCTATGCATCAACCAGAGCAGCCAGAAGTCAGCCAGC
This sequence comes from Chlamydomonas sp. ICE-L, assembly GCA_013435795.1. NCBI lineage: Eukaryota > Viridiplantae > Chlorophyta > Chlorophyceae > Chlamydomonadales > Chlamydomonadaceae > Chlamydomonas > Chlamydomonas sp. ICE-L. Next base: position 123,308,010 of record JACBWV010000610.1, on the reverse strand, counting down.
CATGCTCCATCCATCATCCATTCCATCCATCCATCCATCCTCAATCCATCTATCTATGATCCGGCCAGCAGCAAAGCCAGTCAGCCAGCCAGCATCCAGCCATGCATCGTCCAACCGCCAGCAGCGATCTATCTCTGCATTCCAAGACGTCAGCCAGCCAGTCAGCCAGCCAGGCATCCAGCCATGCATCCGTCCAGCCAGCCAGCCAGCCATCTATCTATGCATCCAGCCAGCTAGCCAGCCAGTCAGCCATGCATCCATCCATCCATCCAGCCATCCATCCAGCCATCCATCCATCTATCTATGCATCCAGCCAGCCAGCCAGCCAGTCAGCCATCCATGCATCCAGCCATCCATCCATCCATCCATCCATCCATCTATCTATGCATCGAGCCAGCCAGCCAGCCAGTCAGCCAGCCATGCATCCATTCATCCATCCATCCATCCATCCATCCATCCGTCCATCCATCCATCCATCTATCTATGCATCCAGCCAGCCAGCCAGCCAGCCAGTCAGGCAACCATGCATGCATCCATCCATCCATCCATCCATCCATCCATCCATCCATTCCATTATCTATGCATCCAGCCAGCCGCAAAGCCAGCAAGGCAGTCAGCCTAATCATTTATTCCATCCATCTATCCATCAATCCATCTAATATGCATCCAGCCAGTCAGCCAGCCAGCCAGTCAGCCAGCCATGCATCCAGCCATGCATCCATCCATCCAGCCAGCCATCCATCCAGCCATCCATCCAATCTATCCAGGCATCAGCCAGCCAGCCAGCCAGTCGCCAGCCAGCATCCATCCATCCACAATCCATCCATCCATCCATACATCTATCTATACTCCAGCCAGCCAGCCAGCCAGCCCAGTCAGCCATCCATGCATCCATCCATCCATGCATCCATCCATACATCTATCCATCCATCCAGCCAGCATCCTCCATCCATCATCTATGCATCAAGCAGTAAGCCAGCCAGTCAGCCAGCATGCATGCATCCATCAAGCCATCCACCCATCCATTCATCCATCTATCTATGATCCAGCCAGGCCCAGCCAAGCCAGCAGTCAGGCCGCATGATCATCCATCCATGCATCCATCCATCAGCATTCACCATCCATCCATCCATCTATCTATGCATTCCAGCCAGCCAGCCAAGCGTCAGCCAGCCATGCATCCTCCATCCATCCATCCCATCCTCCATCAATCCCTCCAATCCATCATCTATGCATCCAGCAGCAGCCAGCCAGCCAGTCAGCCAGCCATGCATCCATCAACCATCCATCCATCAATCCATCTATCTTGAATCCAGCCAGCCAGACAGCCCGCCAAGTAAAGCCACCAGACATCCATCCATCAATGCATATCCATCCATCTATCCATCCAATCCAGCCATGCCTCCAACCATCCATCTATCATGAATCCAGCCAGCAGCCAGCCAGTCAGCAGCCCATGATGCATCCAGCAATCCATCCATCCATCCATCATACATCCATCTATCCATCCATCCATCTATCTATGATCCAGCCAGCCAGCCAGCCAGACAGGCAGCCAGCCAGCATCCATCCATCCATGCATCCATCCATACATCCGCCAGCCATCTATCTATGCATTCAGCCAGCCAGCAACCAAGTCAGCCAGCCATTGCATTCCATCAGCCAATCCAATCCATCCAGACATCCATCTATTATCTATGCATCCAGCCCGCCAGCCATCCAGCCAGTTCAGCCACAGCAGCATCCATCCATCCATCCCCCATCTATCCATCCATCCAGCCATGCATCCATCCATCCATCTATCTATGCATCCAGGGAGCAAGCCAGCCAGTCAGCCAGCCATGCATCAACCAATCCATCCATCCACTCCATCCATCCATCATCCATCCATCCACCATCATTATTGCATCCAGCCAGCCAGCCATCCAGCCAGTCAGCCATCAATGCATCCATCCATCATCATCCATCCATCATCTATTATGCATCCAGCCATCCAGCCAGCCAGTCAAGCCAGCATGCATTCATACATCCATCCACCATCATCATCTATTTATGCCTCCAGCAGCCAGCCAGTCAGCCAGCCATGCATCCATCCATCCATCCATCCATGACATCCATCCATTCTCTATTATGCATTCCAGCCAGCCTACAGCAAGCCAGTACAGCCAGCTGCATCCATCCATCCATCATCATCCATCCACCATCCATTCATCTATCTAAGGCATCCAGCAAGCCAGCCAGCCCGTCAGCCAGCCCTGCATCCATTCAATCAAGCCATAACTCCATCCATCCATCTATCTATGCATCCAGCCAGCCAGCCATGCCAGCCAGTCAGCCAGCCATGCATCCATCCATCCATCCATCCATCCATCCATCCATCACCATCCATTATTCTATGCATCCAGCCGTGCAGCCAGCAGACAGCCAGTCAGCCAGCATCCAGCCATGCATCCATTCCATCCATCCATCCATCTATCTATACAACCAACAGCCAGAAAGGCCAGTCAGCCAGCAATGAAATCCATCCATCCATAATCATCCATCCATCCATCCATCCATCCAACTATCTATGCATCCAGACAGCCAGCCAGCCAGTCAGCCATGCATCCAGCCATCCATCCATCCATCCATCCATTCCCAGCTATCCTACTATGGCCATCCAGCCAGATCCAGCCAGTCAGCAAGCCATGCATCCATACATCCATTCAGCCACCATCCAGAATCAAGCCATCCAAGCCATCATCTATGCATCCAGCCAGTGCAAGGTAAAAAGCCAGACACCCATCCCCATCCATACATCCATCATCCAAATCATCCATCCATCCATCCATCAATCAATCTATATATGATACAGCCAGCCAGCAAGCAGTCAGCCAGCCAGGAATCCAGCATGCAATCGTCCAGCCAGCCAGCAAGCATCCTCTATGCATCGCCAGCCCGCCAGCCAGTAGCCATGCATCATCCATCCAATCAAAGCATCCTAATCATACTGCATCATCTATGCATCCAGCCAGCCAGCAGTCAGCCATCCAGCATCCATCATCCATCCACCATCCATCATCCATCCATCATCCATCCATCCATCCATCCATCTATCTATGCATCCAGCCAGGCAGCAAGCCAGTCAGCCAGCAGGATCCATAAACCATCCATCCATCCATCCATCCATCCGTCCATTCCATCAATCCATCTATCTATGAATCTATGATCAGCCAGCAGCAGCCAGTCAGGCAGCCATGCATCCATCCATCCATCCATCCATCCATCCATCCATCCATCTATCTATGCATCCAGCCAGCCAGCCAGCCAGCCAGCCAGCCAGTCAGCCATGCATCCATTTATCCATCCATCCATCCATCCATCCATCTATCTATGCATCCAGCCAGTCAGCCAGCCAGCCAGTCAGCCAGCCAGCCAGTCAGCCAGCCATCCATCCAGCCAGCCATCCATCCAGCCAGCCATCCATCCAGCCATCCATCCATCTATCTATGCATCCAGCCAGCCAGCCAGCCAGCCAGTCAGCCAGCCATGCATCCATCCATCCATCCATCCATCCATCCATCCATCCATCCATCCATCTATCTATGCATCCAGCCAGCCAGCCAGCCAGCCAGCCAGTCAGCCATGCATCCATCCATCCATCCATCCATCCAGCCAGCCAATAATCTATGCATCCATCCATTTATGAAAAATCCATGCATCCAACAATCCATGCATCTATCCCTCTGCACTCACGTACATAACTGTACTCCCAACGCCGATAAACCAGGCCCGCCACCCCTCCTGTTTCCACAAACCTCGCCAGCTGTACCCAGAGCTATTCAACTGTTGCCCAGACACCCCAACTAACGCACCCATCTACAACATCCCCAACACACCATCCCTCCTGTTTTCAGAAACCGAGTCAACTGTACTCAGAGCGCATAGGTTGTTACCCAGATTCCCACAACTGACTTCACCAACTCTCCCCTCACCCACCACCAAATCCTGAATCTGACCCCCAGCGCCCAACATGCCAAACCCGCTTTCCCTCCTGTTTTCAGAAACCTAGCCAGCTCGACACAGAGCGTATAGGTTGTTCCCCGGACCCCTTCAACTGACTCAACCAACTCTCCCCTCACCCACCACCAAATCCTGAACCTGACCCCCATCACCCGACATGCCAAACCTGCTTTCCCTCCTGTTTCCACACACCTTGCCAGCTCTACTCAGAGAGCATAGGTTGTTACCCCAACCCACCCAACTGACTCAATCAACTCTCCCCTCAACCACCACCAAATCCTAAACCTGACCCCCATCACCCGACATGCCAAACCTGCTTTCCCTCCTGTTTCCACACACCTCGCCAGCTCTACTCAGAGCACATAGGTTGTTACCCCAACCCCCCCAACTGACTCAACCAACTCTCCCCTCACCCACCACCAAATCCTGAACCTGGACCCCAACGCTTGACATACCAAACCCGCTTTCCCTCCTGTTTTAGAAACCTAGTCAGCTGTACTAAGAGCACATAGGTTGTTACCCCCCCCCCCTTACCCACCCCAACTGACTCAACCAACTCTCCTCTCACCCGTGACCAAATCCTTAACCTGACCAAATCCTTAACCTGACCAAATCCTTAACCTGACCAAATCCTTAACCTGACCCCCAACACCCAACATGCCAAATCCGCTTTTCCTCCTGTTTTCAGAAACCTAGCCAGCTGTATTCAGAGCAAGTGGAGTGTTACCCCGACCCACAAACCAACCCAACCGACCCTTTGGAGGTGCAAAGCTCGAGTCCACGGCCCGATGCTGTGAGAGTTGCCTTAACCCCCTTTCTGGCACATAACAAGTTCAGAAAGAAGTACAAGTGGATGCTGTACGGTGAGTTGTGCGGTGCGCAGCCTCATGGCAGCTCCCTGGGCAAGTCACTGTGCTACACCCAAATATTTCAGCAGTTATGAACAGCTGAATGTGTCAGCTTCAAGGTGCACTCTCAGATTACTCTAGGTTTGGCTAAATAGCCAGTCAGGGGAGCTGCCTAGAAGCTGCTGATCGTAGATGCTGTGAGAGTTGCCTTCACCCCCTTTTCGGCTCAAAACAATTTCAGAAGAAAGTACAAGTTCAGAAAAAGTACAACTGGATGCTGTACGGTGAGCTGTACCCTTCAGAAAGAAGTACAAATGGATGCTCAACAGTGAGTCGCGCCTTCACCCTAAACAGTAATGGTAATAACAATAACAATGTTACTTTTTCTTTTGGCCCTCAACAGTAATAACAATAAGAATGTTCCTTTTTCTTTTGGACCTGAATAGTAATAACAATAACAATTTTGCTTTTTTCTTTTGAAGCCCTTCCTATCACGGTTGGGCAAATCTCTTTAGCCTATTTGGCCTACCCCCAGACTGTAACATAGATACAGCAATAGCAAAAACAAAATCCTCGCCTCCCACACTCTACCCAACCACCATACTCCTCCCCCTCATTCAAATTCGTTGTACTAAATTACTCTCATAGAACTCTACTATTGTAAACTACTATGAAAGTGATTTTAATCTCGCAAATGACAATTACCATATATGACAAATATCACAAATGAAAAATACCACAAAATGTGTTGGTTTTAACTTGTAAAAAACGAATGGTGATTCTCGATGTAGCCTGGCTTGTAAAACTCGCGTACAAATCCAACCAAGCCCCCTTAGTGAAACTAAAAACATCACCAGAACAAAAACCAGAACAAGAACAACAAATGGAACAAAAACTAGAACAAGAACATGAACAAATCCTAATTGTCTGCTCAGGTGGGTTTAAATGGAGGGGTTTAAACTTTTAAAACTTGGGTTAAAACTGGGTTTAAATGGAGGGGTTTAAACTTTAAAAAAAAAAAAAAACTAATCCTTGCCTGCTCAGGAGAGGATGACACCGTGTTCTTCTTGGAAGGTGTCCAGAAGCTGCTATCCAGAATGGATCCTGAGCAGCCTGTGGCACTGACAGACCACTTCTGGTGGGTGGCATTATATGTCTCTGTCTATTGATATATTAGATAGCATTATATGTCTCTGGTGGTATTGATATATATGGTGGCATTATATGTCTCTGGTGGTATTGATATATATGGTGGCATTATATGTCTCTGTCTATTGATATATTGGGTGGCATTATATGTCTCTGTATATTGATACATCCATGGATGGACGGGTGGATGCACCCACTTCCGTGTACCGGAGCCACCGTCGCAATAAAAGCAATGTTTGTGATAACCCGCCCATGCCGCAAGGAGGGCCTCTACCACTGGTTCCATGCATCCCAATTTGACAGCGACACACTCCCTTGCATGTGTGTGTTTGCCCTTACCTCCATGTGCTCCGACACACAGCTCATAATATGAGCAGCGTGTAACCTGACCCGCCCATGCCACAGGGGGGCCTGTACCAGTGCTACCTTGCACCCCAATCCGGCGGGGGTACACAGCATTGCATGTAACGCCTACCCGAGCACCTACCTGCCTAAACTAACCTGCCCTTGCCACAAGGGGGGCCTGTACTAGTGCTCCCTTGCTCCCCAATCCGGTGGGAGGGGGGAAGCTACCCTCCAGTGAGCTAGCATCCACAAGCCAGATCTCCTATACCCTAAACCCTAAAACCTAAACCTATATCCTTAACCCCAAAACCCTTAACCCTTAACCCTAAACCTCTAAACCCTAAACCCGAGGAGGATCTGGCTTGTGAATGCTAGCTCACTGGAGGGTAGCTTCCCCCCACCAATCCGGCGGGGATCCGCTCCCTTGCATGTATCGCCTACCTGCCTAAACTAATCTGCCCATGCCACAGGGGGGCCTCTACCACTGATGCCATGCACCCCAATCCGGCAGCGACCCGCTAGCTTGCATGCAACGCCTACCTGCCTAAACTGACCCGCTCATGCCACAGGGGGGCCTCTACCACGGAGGCGATGCACCCCAATCCGGCAGCGACCCGCTAGCTTGCATGCAATGCCTACCTGCCTAAACTGACCCGCTCATGCCACAGGGGGGCCTCTACCACGGAGGCGATGCACCCCAATCCGGCAGGCGACCCTGCTAGCTTGCATGCAACGCCTACCTGCCCTAAACTAATCTGCCCATGCCACAGGGGGGCCTCTACCACGGAGGCGATGCACCCCAATCGGCAGCGACCCCGCTAGCTTGCATGCAACGCCTACCTGCCTAAACTGACCCGCTCATGCCACAGGGGGGCCTCTACCACGGAGGCGATGCACCCGAATCCGGCAGCGACCCGCTAGCTTGCATGCAATGCCTACCTGCCTAAACTGACCCGCTCATGCCACACGGGGGCCTCTACCACGGAGGCGATGCACCCCAATCCGGCAGCGACCCGCTAGCTTGCATGCAATGCCTACCTGCCTAAACTGACCCGCTCATGCCACAGGGGGGCCTCTACCACGGAGGCGATGCACCCCAATCCGGCAGCGACCCGCTAGCTTGCATGCAACGCCTACCTGCCTAAACTGACCCGCTCATGCCACAGGGGGGCCTCTACCACGGAGGCGATGCACCCCAATCCGGCAGCGACCCGCTAGCTTGCATGCAACGCCTACCTGCCTAAACTGACCCGCTCATGCCACAGGGGGGCCTCTACCACGGAGGCGATGCACCCCAATCCGGCAGCGACCCGCTAGCTTGCATGCAACGCCTACCTGCCTAAACTGACCCGCTCATGCCACAGGGGGCCTCTACCACGGAGGCGATGCACCCCAATCCGGCAGCGACCCGCTAGCTAGAAGCAATGCCTACGCTCCTAATGACCCGCTCATGCCACAGGGGGCCTTAACCGGAGGCGATGAACCCCAATCCGGCAGCGGACCGCTACTTGGCATGCCAATGCCGACTGCCTAAAATGACCCGTCCTGCCACAGGGGGCCCCTACAACGGAGGCGATGAACCCGATCCAGGCAGAGACCCCGCGCTAGCTTGATGCAATGAATACCTGGCCTAAAACTAACCGCGTTGCCACAGGGGGGTTACCACTTGAAGCTGCACCCAAACCGGCGGGGATCCGCTTTCTTGTCTTGCTTGTTGTTGAAAGCTAGTCAAAGCTTCTGACGCGAAAAAGAGTCTGGCACATACAACATCGGTAAGCGGAGGTTGAAAGTGTGTCGTGCTGAGGACTGGTTTATGTGGGTGGTGGGGTAGATGGACTTGCTAATCGAACTGTGTGTGCACATACCCCATCGTTTATGTGGAGGAGTTTGTCATGTAAATGAATTTCTGCAGTGGTGGTGGTAGTGATGATGGCCTGCTAATCGAACTGTGTGTTCACGTACCCCATCGTTTATGTGGAGGAGTTTGTCATGTTAAGTGTTTTATGTTAGTGGTGGTGGTAGTGATGATGGCCTGCTAATCGAACTGTGTGTTCACATACCCCATCGTTTATGTGGAGGAGTTTGTCATGTTAAGTGTTTTATGTTAGTGGTGGTGGTAGTGATGATGGCCTGCTAATCGAACTGTGTGTGCACGTACCCCATCGTTTATGTGGAGGAGTTTGTCGTGTTAGGTGTTTTATGTCAGTGGTGGTGCTGAGTAAGTGGTTTATGTTAGAAATGGTGGTGATGATGACCTTCTAGTCAAACTGTGTCTGCACATACACCATCGCGTATGCTCGGGAGCTTGCAGTGTTGAGTAAGTGGTTTACAGTACTGTTGGTGGTGATGAGAAGTTGGGGAGGACAAGTTCTAAGCAGCGTCGCCTGCGACGCTAAAAAATGGCGGAGAGTGATCGCGAGGAAGCGACAGGTGGCAACGGAAGCGAGTTAGTTACGAGACCGTTGGCTGACGTGTCAGGCTTCATCACGGTCAGCGGTCAGACGGACGAACGGACAAATGGGCAACACTGGGGGCTCCCGCCCCCCAGAAGGGGGGGCTCCGCCAAAAATATGAAAGATGGGGATGAGGGGGGGGGGGGGGGAATCATTTCATTTGTTGTTTCGTTTTGTTTTACTTATGTGTTAGCTTATTCATTCATTCACTCACTTATTCACTCAATCGCTTTCTCGCTCATTCACTCATCTACCCAGTAACTCGCTTGCTCACTCACCCACTCACTATTATATTCAAGATTAAGCTCGGGAGTCACTCACTCACTCATACACTACGTCATCCACACAGGATCATGTGGAAAAGCCAAGTCTCAACACCATGCCAATCATCAGCCATACATGTGCACAAGCCAAGTCTCAACACCATGCCAACCATCAGCCATACATGTGCACAAGCCAAGTCTAACACCATGACCACCCCTCAGCAATACATGTGCCACCAAGCCAAGTCTCAACACCATGCCAACCATCAGCCATACATGTGCACAAGCCAAGTCTCAACACCATGCCAACCATCAGCCATACATGTGCACAAGCCAAGTCTCAACACCATGCCAACCATCAGCCATACATGTGCACAAGCCAAGTCTCAACACCATGCCAACCATCAGCCCATAAGGGCACAAGCCAAGTTAAACAACATGCCAACCATAGCCCATACATGTGCCACAAGCAAGTCAACACATGCAAACCATCGCCAACATACTGACGCCCAAGCCAAGGTCTCAAACCATGCCAACCATCAGCCATACATGTGCACAAGCCAAGTCTCAACACCATGCCAACCAATCGCCATACAAATGTGCAAAAGCAATCTCAACACCATGCCAACCACAGCCATAATGTTCGGCTTCACCGGCATCATCTTCATCGCAGCCATACTGGATCCATTAATGTGTTAATGTATTCACTCAGCCAGTCACTCACTCACTCACTCACTCACTCACTCACTCTCTCACTCATTCTCTCACTCACTCACTCACTCACTCACTCACCCATTCACTCACTCACTCACGCACTCACGCACTCACGCACGCACGCACTCACGCACTCACTCACTCACTCACTCACTCACCCACTCACTCACTACGTCCTCCACACAGGAACATGTGCACAAGCGAAGACTTGACACCATGCAAACCATCAGCAGCACACGTAGGATCAGGCATCATCTTCATCGCAGCCATACTGAACCCATTAATGTGTTAATGTATTCTCTCACGCACTCACTCACTCAGCCACTCGCTCACTCACTACGTCCTCCACATAGGAACATGTGCACAAGCGAAGACTCCACACCATGCAAACCATCAGCAGCACACATAGGATCAGGCATCATCTTCAGCGGGTCTTTCCTTGATCAAGTCAGTCTCGAAGAGATGGAGAAGTGCTTGCAGCGATATTTCAAGGCGGGAGAAGGTGCGTGTGTTTTGCACAGTGACTGTGATACACACACATGAATCAAGAGTTAGGCTTGCGGCAATATTTCAAGGCGGGAGAAGGTGCGTGTGTTTTACACGGTGACTGTGATACACACACACTTGAATCAAGAGTTAGGCTTGCGGCAATATTTCAAGGCGGGAGAAGGTGCGTGTGTTTTACACGGTGACTGTGATACACACACATGAATGGAGAGTTAGGCTTGCGGCAATATTTCAAGGCGGGAGAAGGTGCGTGTGTTTTACACGGTGACTGTGATACACACACATGAATGGAGAGTTAGGCTTGCGGCAATATTTCAAGGCGGGAGAAGGTGCGTGTGTTTTACACGGTGACTGTGATACACACACACTTGAATGGAGAGTTAGGCTTGCGGCAATATTTCAAGGCGGGAGAAGGTGCGTGTGTTTTACACGGTGACTGTGATACACACACATGAATGGAGAGTTAGGCTTGCAGCAATATTTCAAGGCGGGAGAAGGTGCGTGTGTTTTACACGGTGACTGTGATATACACACACACACACACACACACACATGTGCCTCATATGCATGTTCTTATCTAGCTAATGTACCCCAAGACTGCAAGATACAAACACTCGTGTTACATTTGTCATGTATGAAGCATAATACAATAAACTTGTGTCATGTATAACATAATCCAATCAAATTGTGTCGACGTGTTTCATGTATAAAGTATAATAAAATATACATGTGTCATGCATAAAATATAATAAAATAAACATGTGTCATGAATAAAATAGAATAAAATAAACATGTGTCATGTATAAAATAGAATAAAATAAACTTGTGTCATTTATAAAATAAAAAACCAAAACATGTGTCATGTAACAAATATCATACAATAAACATGTGTAATTTATATAAATAATAAAATAAACTTGTGTCGTGTGCAAAAGCAGTAGTCAAAATGTGTCATGTATACAAATAATTATTATTATTATTATTATTATTATTATTATTATTATTATTATACAAAAATGCGGCATGTATATAAAATAATAAAATAAACATGTGTCATGCATAAAAATAATAATCTTGTGTCATGTTATTCATGTATAAACAAACAAGACTGCAAGACACATACACGCTTGTCACATGTTACACATACCTCGCGGATATTTGCATATCTGGCCGCCATAGCTTTTATTTTCGGCTACGAACATCACTGTAACACAAACGCAGGGCCCCCGTCTGTAAAGTGATTGTTTGGGGTTCAGCCCATCAGTGCTTTTTAATTATAACCCCCTTTGTCATGGTTGGGCAAGTCCCTTTAGCTTATTTGGTCTACCCCTTGACTGTAACAACATACGTACATACATACATACATGCATACAAACATACATACGTACATACATACATACATACATACGTACATACATACATGCATACATACATACGTACATACATACATACGTACATACATACATACATACATACATACATACATACATACGTACGTACATACATACATGCATATATACATACATACATACATACGTACATACATACACACATACATACATACAAACATACATACATACATACATACATGCATACATACATGCATACATACATACATGCATACATACATACATACATACGTACATACATACATACATACATACATACATACATACATACATACATACATACATACAGTGTTACTGAACATGCTACAGGGCCAAGGTTGATGAGCATGTGTTTATTGGAGCAGAACTTGGGCTTCACAGACCCTGGCGTGTGGATGCAGCACAAGGACCTGCAGTACATGATTTTTGTGAGTCACCCAGTGCTTGTCCACTCTCTTTTATGCAGTACAATTTTATTTGTGAGTTGCCTAGCGTTTCTTCACTCTTTTTTATGCAGTCCACTGCAGTACAAGTTTTTTTTGTGAGTCACCCAGTGTTTGTTCACTACTTTGCGTGTATTGCCTTGGGCGTGCAGATGGATGGTGCTAGGGAAGTGGGCTGACCACTGATCATTTTGGGGGGCTTATAAGTGTGTATTTTCAGTGTAAGTGCATTATAGGGGGCTGCATGTATCTTACAGCCCAGGGGTGGCCACAGAAGCCTCCTTGCCTCTCAGGGGGAACTGGTCTACTTCTCTGCCCTACACTGCAATTTGGGGGGGTCTTCGGCACCCTTCTATTTGGCTTATGAGGGTGTATTCTGGGTGTATAAGGGTGCCCTAGGAGTGTAGAAAACATACTCACCTTCTCATCATAAGCTTCATTTTTTGTTTACATTTTATTTGGCCTTTTACTGCTTATAAGGGTGTATTCTGGGTGTATAAGGGTGCCGTAGGGGTGCTGCAGGGATGCAGAAAAGGGTGCAGACAGCGCTCCCTTAATACCACCCCCCACCAGGCGTTATCATTATTATATTCACTAAGGCAGATTTTCACTTGGCTCCATGCAGAACCCCCCTTGCCTCTCTGGGGGACCTGATCTACTCCGATCGATTGCTGGTGGCCAGTGCGATGGCGCGTGTCAGCATTCTCTGCAGCATGCTGTATCTGGTCAAGTGAGCTCTGAAGGCTTTGCTCCAGGCCCTCTCACTGCAGGTGTGTGTGTGCGTATGCATGTATATATGTGTGTATGCATGACAGTATGTGCGTATGTATTAATGAATGTGTGTGTGCATGAATATATGTGTGCATGCATGAATGTATGTGCGTATGCATGAATGTATGTGCGTATGCATGAATGTTTGTGCGTATGCATGAGTGTATGTGCGTATGCATGAATGTATGTGTGTATGCATGAATGTATGTGTGCATGCATGAATGTTTGTGCGTATGCATGAATGTATGTGCGTATGCATGAATGTTTGTGCGTATGCATGAATGTATGTGTGTATGCATGAATGTTTGTGCGTATGCATGAGTGTATGTGTGTATGCATGAATGCATGTGTGTATGCATGAATGTATGTGTGCATGCATGAATGTTTGTGCGTATGCATGAATGTATGTGCGTATGCATGAATGTTTGTGCGTATGCATGAATGTATGTGTGCATGCATGAATGTTTGTGCGTATGCATGAGTGTATGTGCGTATGCATGAATGCATGTGTGCATGCATGAATGTATGTGCGTATGCATTAATGTATGTGCGTATGCATGAATGTTTGTGCGTATGCATGAGTGTATGTGCGTATGCATGAATGCATGTGTGTATGCATGAATGTATGTGTGCATGCATGAATGTATGTGCGTATGCATGAATATATGAGTTTTATGCATGAATGTATTTGCGTATGCATGAATGTATGTGTGCATGCATGAATGTATGTGTGTATGCATGAATGTATGTGTGTATGCATGAATGTGTGTATGCATGAATGTATGTGCGTACGCATGAATGTATGTGCGTAGGTAGGTATGTAGGTATTTAGTTTATGCTCTAGAGCCCCTCACTGCAATTATACATGAGTGTATATATGTATGTGCGTTGGTAGGTAGGCTGGTAGGTAAGTAGGTACGCAGGCTTTGCTCCAGGCCCCCTCACTGCATGTGTGTATGTGTGTATGCATGAATGTGTGTGTGCATGCATGACTGTGTGTGTATGTGTATGTGCGTATAGGTGTATATATGCATTTGTGTGTATGCATGACTGTGTGTGCGTATATGTACGTATGTGTGTATGCATCAATGTGTGTGATGACATATATGTATGTGCGTATATGTGTATATATTCAAATATATGTGTAATTATAACGCTTTGTGGGGCGTGGTGTTAAGGGAGCCCGTCGTACGCGGGTGGGGAGCGGTCTCCTACCTCAACTGGACAAGCTACCATCGAGGTTGACGACGACCTGCAACGCCAAGAGCGACCGAAGGGGGAGTCGAACCCCCGACTCTTCATTCTTGAAGTGATTAAGCCTACCACTAGACCAATGTATATCACTGAAAGAGGCTAAATATATGCGTATATATGTAGGCTGGCAGGTAAGTAGGTAGTTAGGTTTTGCTCCAGGGCCCCTCCCTGCAAGTATGGGTGTGTGTATGCATGTTTGTACGTACGTTGGTAGCTAGCTTGGTAGATAGATAGATAGATAGATAGATAGATAGATAGGCTTTGATCCAGGAGGTCTCTCTGCATGGATGGATGCATGGATTAATGGATGGATGGATGGATAGATGGGAGAATGGATGCATGAATGGATGACTGGATGGGTGCATGGATGAATATATGCATGTGTGGACGCATGGATGGATGGATGCATGGATGGAAGTAGGTAGAAAGATGGGTCGAATAAGACTGTAGTGGTTACTACTATGGAACGGCAACTAATATAAGTGTTCGAAAAACTAACATTTACTAAAAGTAGTATAGTGTCACAATAATACTAGTTTTCCAAATAAATTCAAGATGCTGGTAAGATGGCTCGTCCTTCTAATATTAACTAACATTCACTAATATTATTCATTCACTAATCTTCAGTAACTTAGCCTTTCCCTATATACTACCGTGCCCGTGTGAACTCTGCCTGCAGACAGTGAGCAGCCTAACGGCCAATAGGCAATCAAAGCGTGGCAATGCTACCAAAGCGTAAAGCAGTTTTTGTTCAGTTTCTGAACGTCCAGTTGTGCAGCAAAAGCTGTGATGCAAGCCTGATTTCAGGATTCTGGCGTAGCACGGAATAAAGCGAAGCGCGGAGTATCTGGGGGGTTGAGGGGCAGCGCATTACACTGGGGTCGCACCAAGTCGCTCAATTTGCAATGCGTTGCGCACAAAAAAGTGAATTAAAGCTTCAACAAGCAACAATTATGTTAGGTAAAACGATTGTTTGGGGTTCAGTTCATCAATGCTTTTTCTTTTTAAGCCCTTCCTATCACGGTTGGACAAGTTCCTTTAGCCTATATGGCCTACCCCTGGACTATAACATACATACATACATACATACCATTATGTTAGCTCATCAAGTGCTTGTTATAATCAGCCCCTCCTAATTGAACACTACCCCTGTAACCATCACAGCATATGCAGCATCTCTACTGGTGACCAAGCGCATGGCTGAGAGGTCATTGTTGGAGTTACAAGCAGTGAAGACCGAGTGCCTGAGCAGCGCAGCACCTGAGTCATGCAAGGATTCTGAACTAAGCATCTTCCCCCTCAAGCACCGCTTCAGAGCTGGGGACCATGAGCTCCGCGACCAAACACCAAGGGAATGAATACCTCTCCTCTCAGGCGCCACTTCAGGGTTAGGATCATGAGCAGGGTTGTTCAAGACGCTGCGGCCTCCGTCGCAGACGCAACGTCGAAGGGTCTGTTGCGTCGCAGGACGCAACGTGGGGAGGGTCTGTTGACCAGAAGGAAGGGTCCGTTGCGTTGCAGGACGCAGGCTTTACAATTGGTTGCGTCTCAGGCAGCAAAGCTGGGGGTCCTCCTGAAGTACCCTGATCATGAGCTTAATGAACCTGTAGCAGGGTGTTGATTAAATAATATAAATCATTAAACCAGGATGCTATGTTGATCATCTCTCCCCCCAAGCACCGCTTCAGGGCTGGAGATCCTTCGCTAGATAGCCTATATGTATGTATGTATGTATGTTACAGTCCTGGGGTAGGCCAAATAGGCTAAAGGGACTTGCCCAACCGTATAGGAAAGGCTTTAAAAGAAAAAGCACTGATGAACTGAGCCCCAAACAATCGTTTAACCGACGGGTGCCCCGACTTCGTGCTACGGTGATAATTTAATTCTATTGAAAATTGAAAAATTGAACAACCAAGAATTGTCACATAATGACCTCTAAGGACGTGCCCAGTGGGTATCAAGGGAACCGCCTCGTAAGTCTGCGATGGACGGGCTTATATCACACCTAAAGTCCGATTACCATGCCGGTCGACGACCCTCCGGCTGGGCCCAGATGACCTCGTTGGGGTTCAAACCAGAGACCTGATAGGACCCCGCACCTGCTTCGTCCGGCCCGGGAATTTTTAATTTAATTCTACAATATAACAGGATGATGATTAAATAATAGAAATCGTTATGGCCATTTTGAACTGTTACAGAATAACATGAATGGCACGCTCGATCATTTCAAGGGACTATAGGTCGCCTCCATCTATCAGTTTCCACCTTCAGGTAGCGGGAGTAAGTTTTGAATAAAGCCATATTACAAACCAATTTGTGAGGTAGGTCCCTGATTGGGTAATTAGGCCGCTCAGGTTTGCCACATTCATCCCATGATGAGAACATCCTAGTATTGTACATGGCATTCTGCCTTCCTTGTGATCCATAGCTTTCATTTTTAATGTAAGTTCTTTACAACGGTGTAGGCACGATAGCGGAGAAGATGCTATTAAGCGCTGCAGGCGCAATCATATAGAATAGAGATGTGTACTGCAAGGTACTGCAGTCACGTGCAGGCCACAGCTAGCCTGTGGCCTGGTGGCAGGCAACACGGGACCAGGAGGGAACAGGTACCGGTGTGTATTATGCCAACTCAGAGACTGATATATAAATCAGTCAATAACATCCCCCCCAAGGTATTCTTTTAACTTGAAGAATTCCTGGAATTAACTGAGGGGCATAAGAAAATAATGCAGTGACTATTTAAGATCAGAGGTAAGTAGAGAAGTCAGTACAGATAGCAGGAATATGGGTAAATGATTTACCCAAGTTGATGCTGAGGGGAAAGGGGTTTCCTCCTGTAGAGTCTCAGAGTTGATCTACTAGGTTAGCAGGTCTATTTATAAACTTCTATGTGAGATTTAAGAAACTGCAGAGATGCTGCAGGCTAAGCTGCAGGGAGGCTGCACAGGGGTGAATTTAAACTGCAGAGAGGATGCAGGCTAGTTTGCAGGAAAGCTGGAAAAAGAACTGCAGATAGGCTGCAGACTAGGTTGCAGGGGAGCTGCCAGGAAGCTGGGAGGAAACTGTAGAGGGGAGCTCCCAGGCTTGGTTAAAGCTTGGGGAGAGAACCTTGGTTACGAGAAGTGCATGATTTGAGTCTAGAGGATTTGTTTTAGACAGGATGTCTGGACTAGTCCCCCCATAATTTGGGTGTGATAGCTGAAAGGCTTGTAATCCTAAATTAAAATATGTCAGGCATCTGGTTGAGACTAGGTTAATTCTAAATTCAAAGTTTGGCTGCCTGTGTTAGTACATGGGGCAGTACATGTGGCATACATTCTAATCAATTCTAGAGTGTTCAGGTCTAAAACGATAGAGGGAGAGCAAAATGTTAACTAGTTTACTAGGTGCCTGGCAGGCTGGGGAAGCCATCCAGTGCAAGCTGGTGGCAGACTTGGGCAAGGAACTCATCAAATGATTTGGTAGCCAGGCTGGGTGAAGCAAGTATGTTGATGAAAGTGAAGTCCATGGGGCTCCAGTCCATGCTGAGGTGGTTGACACACAACACTTTTCCTCCAGGGTAGGCACAGTATCAGCTTGAAATCACTCCGGTAGAGTGGACAGTAGATTAAAGCAGCGGAACAGACGCACCAATCTATACACGGAGACAAGGATAACGTTACAGACACAGGAGACCCATAAAGGGGCACCTGTGGTGAAAGGAGGCGGTAGACAGGAACCTAACAGGGTACAGATCAGACCGGAGACGTAGGTGACAGGAAGCTGCCACTGAGTTATCTCAAGATGACTCAGTCCCACGGGAAGCTGGCTCAGGAGAGCCGATAGTTCTAAGGGAGTACATAAGTAGTCACTAAGTCATAAAACGCGTGAGAGCACCGCTATACATGCTGATACTCCACCTATGACACAGGTGACATACAATAGTACTACTCCACCTATGGCACTGGTGACATAGAACTATATGTAACAAATTAAAAAAAAAAAATCAAAGAACTCCGGAAAAAAAATCGAGAGAAACTTCAAATGAAACCCGAAGGGTGTAAGGGAAGGTATGAAGCAAGGCAAAGAACCAAAATTTGCCAAGTGGATATAAGAGGACAACTAAATATCAAAGTCGGGTAACAACGGTATAGAAAACCCGATCCGGGAATAGGAACCTAATGCCAATCAATGATAACTTAAAGAAACTCTAAATGTAACCAAAGAAACCCTAAAATGTAACCAAAAATTCCAGAATACATGTAACCAAAATTCTAGAATACATGTAACCAAAAAATTGGTTTAAGGAGAAGCAGTCATTCCAAACATGCGAATGAAACGCCAGAACACCATAGGATCAAGGGGCTTGGTGAAGGGGTCAGCACAGTTGTCCTTAGTGTTAACATAGGCAACATCCACCTGGCCATCCTCCACCAGCTCCTGGATATAGTGATGGATGACATCAATGTGCTTGTTGCGAGGGAGCAGCTGACAGTCATTGGCCCAGCTCAAGGACCCCAAGTTGTCACCCTGAATGGTGACCAGGTCACAAGGCAGCCCTAGATCAATTCTCAACTTTTTCAACCATTGCACCTCCCTGGCAGTCTGAGACAGGGCCTGATACTCAGCCTCACTGGAGCTAACAGCAACAGTGGGTTGCCTTTTGCTCATCCAGTTCACAAGGCAGCCTCCAGCAAGCACAGCATAGCCAGTCTGAGATCTCCTGTCAGACCCATCATCAGCAAAGGATGAGTCACTAAAGACAGTAAAAGAGAAACCAGGGCTGTGAGTGTAAGTGAGGCCCAAATGGGAATGTTCTCTCAAATACAAAAGCAAGCGCTTGGCTGCAGCCCACAGGGGGGCAGTGGGTTGAGCAGAAAACCTGGACAGGTAGCTCACAGCAAAAGAAATATCAGGCCTTGTGCAGGTAGCCAGGTACAGCAAAGCCCCCACAAGAGAGAGGTACTGGCTATTAGAGGCCAGAGGTTCTCCAGGAGGATCAGTGACAGTGCACTTGGCCATGGGAACTGAAAACTTGGGCTTGGTAGCAGCAGTGAGACCAAACTGCTCCACCAGCTCAACAATGTGGAATTCTGCGATTCCACATTCAGAACCTTTATGAATGGAAATGGCACTAAGTCTTTTTGGAGCAACCTAGCCGACTATCTTTCTACTTGTAGAAGAGCAAGACAGGAAGCCCTGGACTGCTTAGTGGCACCGTAATTTATCATCCCTTTTTTTCTTCTTCTTGTGACTTCTCATTTGTTAGCTTCTTACCTCCGCCACTGTAAGTGGTTGAGATCTGGGTCCGGCTCTAAGGGGTTTAATACCTACGCCACCAAAACGGTGGTTGGGAGTTTGGTTTGTTTGTCCTCGACACACCCCTGATGTAATGGGGTTTTTTGCTTTGTGGGTGCTTTTTCTTTTTGTTTAAAGCACAGAGTCTCATACACCCTCGCGGTGTCAAGTAGACTTTAACATGTAATGTAATGTAATGTAATGTAATGTAATGTAATGTAATGTAATGTAATGTAATGTAGGAGTGCTGGGAGAGGTCGATCTTAACACACCTGCCGTCAGAATCAAGTGTGCAAGTCATGTCCAATGAAAGGAACTGGACAGGTACACCCATTTCCTTGACTCTCCACCCAGCTGCTTCCATAGCCTTGATCAGCAAGGCATACCTATGCAGCTCACTAAAAGCACAGACAAAGTCATCCACATAGGTCAGGACATAGCTCCACCCACCAGTAGAATCCCTCCTGAAATACAGAGCAGGTTCAGCTTTGCACATGGTAAAACCGTGGGCAACCAAAACCTGCTTTACATCTTTGCTCCAAGCCCTGGGTGCCTGCTTCAAACCATAAAGAGATTTAATCAGCTTGCACACAAGGGGAACATTGTCAGGACCAAGTTCATGAAAGCCCTCAGGCTGGTAACAGAACAGGTCCAGACCAGGTTCCAGCTTGGCATTCAAGAATGCAGTCTTGATGTCCAGCTGCCTCACAAACATTTTTCTATGAGTGATGGCAGCAAGGAGCACACGAAGACCTGCTTTAGAGGAGACGGGGGCATATACATCATGGTAGTCCAGCCCAGGACGTTGCAGAAAACCACGAACTACAAAACGAGCTTTAAAACGCAAAGAACCATCAGCCCCATGTTTCTTGACAAATAACCATCTGCCAGATAGAATCCTCTGCCTAGGAGGCTGTGGAGTGAGGACCCAAGTGCCATGAGCATGGAGGGAGGCCATCTCATCCTTAGATAGCCTGCAGCCAGAGATCTCTGTCAGGGTTGGTAGGTAACATTGCAGCTTTATAAGAGAGTTCAGTAGAGGTAGAAATAAAAGCCCCCACGTACAAGCAGTGTACTTGTACATGGGCAGCGGGGATATCAGCAGTATCAGCAGTAACCGGTAATAAAGCCCCCAGCGCAGCACTCATGCGTGGTTGAACAAGGCCGGCCTCCTTTGCCTCTAAATCGTCGAAGCCTGGGTACACTGGAACACCCCAGCCATACGCAGTATCTGACCCGGACCAGTGTTCGAGGTCATCACTCACATCATCTGTGACGGCCACATCGTCGCAATGCCTGGTCCGGTATAAACCACCAGGTATAGCAGGGGGTGAAGTGATCAACATCTCCCGCGAGCTATCCGAATAGGTGGACGGGGGGTGGCGACTAGTGGGCAGTGGACCTGTACTAGGTTCCACTATGACCCGAGGCTGTCCTAATCCTACGACTTCACCGACGAAACGTGGCGCAGAGGAAGGCCCGGCGACCCCCTGAGATTCGAATAAATTAGAGCTTGAAGGAACATCAGACTCCCCCTGGCCCAATGCCGCCGCACGCGATACAGCACCATCATTACCTGGCCTGGGACGCATCGTCATCCCATGACCAGTAAAGCGGTCAACAATCGGGGTTGGTAAAGGGCCCAGGACATTGTCAGTAGTATCAAGCCCTTTACCGATGATAGCGGCAGGGGTGCGAGAAAAATACTGAGATCCATCATAGGGAAAGAGCCCAGGGATACAGTTATAGCTAAACTGTTCATAGAAGAGCACATCACGACTCTCTACCACCTGGCGCAACTTCGGAACCCAAACAAAATAACCCTTACTCACCAGAGAATACCCAACCAGTCTACCAGATAACGCCCTTTCGTCAAGCTTATTGCGCTTCTTCCCATTCACTAAGGTAACATAGCATGGGCACCCGAACACGCGCAATAACGATACATCAGGTAGAACCCCAAAGAACAACTCATAAGGAGTCTTGTCACCCTGATTAGGCAGCCGGTTGCGTAGGTAACACGCGGCGAGGAAGGCATAGGGCCAGAAGGACTTAGTGAGCTTAGACTCCAAGTGAATGCTCCTAGCTACGTTCTGAAGGACCCCATTGTACCGTTCCACAGTCGCATTCTGCTGAGCAGTGTAAGCCATGGACAATTCATGCACAGCACCAACCGATTTTAACCAATCCTCGAACCACTTCACTATAAATTCCTTAGCCCTGTCAGACCTAAGACACTTGAAAACAAATCCATGCAGCTGAGTCATCCATCTGAGGATGGTAGTTTGAACTGCTAAGGGAGCTTCATCCCTGGTTCTCAAGCACAAGACCTCAGCATAGCCAGAGTATTGGTCAGTGAGACACAGAACATAAAACTCCCCACGCAAGCCCCTAATATTAAATGGCCCCATGATGTCCAAGTGAAGGCGTTGTAATGGGGCACGGATCCTAGTTTTGCTTTCTTTAGGAAAAGGGATACGTTTTCCCTTTGCCTTCTGACAAGCATCACATGGGATCTTAGACAGTCTTTGCACCTGTTGGAGAGTGAGGGGTAAGTTCTGAACCAAACCCTTCCTTACAAGGTTGTGCATGGCATCATAGCCAGGGTGACCCAGCCGCCTATGCCACAACCATTCAGGAGTGGTAGGGATCACAACTCCACCATCCTCATCAACATCAAGAGCAAAAGCTGGATAATTTTCAGCACCATACAAACGGCCACGAGGGGTGTGACAAGGCCTACATGCAAACTTGTACACACCATCACTGGATTCAGGGAAAGACCACAGAACAGAAGAGCCCTGTGTGGCAGTACAACTAAGACTATCAAAAGAAATCTTGCAGTTGTGAGCATGGGCAACAGCATTTACTGACATGAGGTTCACCGGACAGTGTGGGATGTAGAGAACATTGGTTAAAGTGATTGGTGTTGGTAACCAATCACTACATAACACAATAGAACCCTGACCCACAGACCGTTGAACCACACCATCACCAAATTTAACTGCTGGCCCAGTCTCAGAAGCATGAAACACAGTGAACAAAGACATATCACCTGTGATTGACATCCCAGCTCCAGAATCAACATGCCAGACACCCTCAGACAGGCTCGGGCTGCAGACATTTGAAAATTTCGCAGTGCAAGAGAAAAGGACAGAGCGTACCTCCTATTTCTTGTCCAAAGCATACCCATCAATCTGAGCCTGCAAGGAGGCCAGCTGCCGCGGAGTAAGCACACCTGGAAGGGCCAAGGCCATGGGCACCGGATTGGTAACCGGTGCACCAGGCTTGGTCTTACGCAGGTGCGGATGCTTCGTGAAACAGCGATCCTCCGAGTGGGTCGTCTTGCTGAGGCATGGGCCCCAAGTGCAATCCAGACGCCGCTTGTTGGAACCGGAACCCTGAGAACCAGATCCCTGCCCACGCTGAAACGCAGCATTGGCAGGAACCTGGGGAGCGTCCCGGGACCAACCAGGATGCCTGGAGTCGGACCTGGGGAGAGCAATGTTCAAAATGTCGAGAGACCGATATGCCTCCAGACAAGACCAGTAATCTACAGTCTGTCTGTTAGCCAACATCATACCGTACTGGATCCGCAGCGATTCAAATCGGATCAAACGGATCCCATTCACAATGGTTTCCATGGCGTGGCGCTGAGTGACAGGATGTCCAGCACTGCGGAGGTCAGTGCACAGACTGCGAACCATGCGAAAGAAATCATCGACACGGTCAGAAGGGCCCATGTGCGCATTATGAAGTTCGATACGCATGAGAGGGACTCTAGAGGCAAGGGCATCAGACTGCGTCTTCCGGATATACAAAAGGATATCCCGAGGGGTGGCAAAGTCCTGGTATACCTTGACCATATCGTCCTCCATGTTCGCGAGCATCATAGTTAAACACATGAACTCCTGACGTTCGAGAGGCAGTGCACTGAACCCCAACAGTGCAGGATCAAACCGAGACTCACCATGAATGAGGGTATTAGACCCAGCTCCAATCGCAGAAGGGACAGGAGCCAAGGACCTACGAATGTCCATGAAATACTCCGCAGCAAGACCAGCGTCAAGAGCGCGCTGGTCGTCTATGTTCCTAATCACAGGAATGGACCTCGCAACACTCATAAGCAGCTCGAAATCTGGGCTAACAGGACACAGAGGGACAGGCACTCGCACAAACTGATAACCAAGCTTCTCGTGATCACTACGCCTCGTACCACCAAAGGAAACACCATGATCTGGGGGATACAGAATCCCAGAAGTGACTGGACCAAGAAAAGAACGACACCTGGTACCAAGCTCAGAGAAAGCCATCACTCGGCGATGCCTCATCTTCACACTAACATTTGCCATTGTAGCCTGCATATCCATCCGACCGTACAAAGAGCGGTTCAAGGACTCACCATCCCGTCGATCCATGTTGATCAGGCGGTAGTCCCGAAGGTTCAAAGTCGGAGGAGATCCGCCAGTGAGCAGATGCTCCCAAGATGCGCAAGACCGCAGCATAGGAGGAGGGCCAGGGGTAGGAGGCAGCTCCACCGGCGGAGGCGGAGGGGGTTCCAGGGAGGCACCAGCAGCAGAGGTGCGTGCAGAGGAAACAGCAGCCTCGCGAGAGCGAGTGTGGTAGCCAGGGAGGCCACGCTCCATGGGGGCAGATGCAGAGGAAAAAGAAGCAAAGCCCTTCAAGAAAGTGGGCTTAGCCACCTCCGGGTAAGCCGGGGGAACAGGCTCAAAGGGAGGCGCCGACGAAGGCTGAGGCTGATACACAGGCGAAAGCTCTCGATTAGGCATCTGCTGATCAGGAGGCTCATACACCGGCGAAACAGCGGAAGTCTCAAAGACACGAGTGGCAGCAGCAGATGGGGTCACGCCACCGAAGTCAGCACTCGTAGCACTCTTCAAGTCCTCCTCATCATCAGTAGTAGTAGAGTAGTCTTCATCATAATTGAAAGGGACGAAAGGAGGCTGCGGGTCTGATGCACAACGGATGATCTGTGTCTGTACACAACACAGCTTCATCAGGACATCCTCAACATCAGAGGAAAGGCGTCGAACATTGAGAGAAGGAACCGTAAAGTTGGAGGATTGATCGGGGGGGGTTACTTCCTTGATGGCGGAAGGACCCTCCTCTCCGGCAGCAGAGGCCGCTGGCGCGCAGTCGTCTAGCCAATCTAGAGGAACCTTCACCCCCGTTGGGAGGATTCGGTCGCATCCATTGCTCACAATGACACTGCGGATCCCACGAGCCCATGAAACACCATTAAGTTTGGTAAGTTTCACAAAGCCGGCAGGAGGCCCTCGCGGAAGTTGCATTATCAAAGCAGTGGTAGTGATGAGGAGCCCAATAACCTATCAGCTTGAAATCACTCCGGTAGAGTGGATAGTAGATTAAAGCAGCGGAACAGACGCACCAATCTATACACGGAGACAAGGATAACGTTACAGACACAGGAGACCCATAAAGGGGCACCTGTGGTGAAAGGAGGCGGTAGACAGGAACCTAACAGGGTACAGATCAGACCGGAGACGTAGGTGACAGGAAGCTGCCACTGAGTTATCTCAAGATGACTCAGTCCCACGGGAAGCTGGCTCAGGAAAGCCGATAGTTCTAAGGGAGTACATAAGTAGTCACCAAGTCATAAAACGCGTGAGAGCACCGCTATACATGCTGATACACAGCTCCTGGGGTCCATGATCATTTTAGGTCGAAATGATAGAGCATATGTATGGGCACTGGTCATGGCAGCCTGGAGACAGATGGCCCACTGTAAGGTGGGTCTGGCTGTGGTAGAGACAGTAGGATAAGCTTGCACCATCTGCTGAAGTCTGCCAGTGTGCTTGAGGATGGGGGCATAGGCGTCAGATGGCTTTCTGTGCATTGATCTTTGTGGGATCTTCTCTTTCTCAGTCATCAGCAGGGTTGGGAACCTGTTGGTGAATGCAGTGATGAGTTGGGAGAGTGGAGGCCTGGGCTTGATAGTGAAGGACGGTGAGGCAGGTCTGTCGTCAGTTGGATGTAGGGTACAACCGAACCTGGTCAAGCTGAGTCTTGAGTTGTTGGAGAAGTGGATGTGGTTGACATTCTGGTTGACTTCTCCTAGTGGGATCCCAATATCTGGTGAGCTGTTCTGGAGGATCCACTGTTGCCAGGTGGTTACTGATGCTAGGTCAGATGACTTGAGTAGTCCATCCCCATCTATGGGGCCATCATACTCTTCATAGTTGGCCCTGATCTGGTCACTGAGAAGTTCCATCTCTGCTCTGGCTTGTTGCAGGGTCAGGTTGTTCAGCTGGTCAGGGAGGTCAGGAGTGGGTGAGATGATTCGAAGGAGATGACGTTGCTGAGTGGCTGGGGAGACAGTGTGGATGTCTGGTGGGTCACCAACCTGCTGGTCTTCTGACAGTGGCTGGAACCTTTTTGCACGTTCTGCCATGCGTTGGGAGTAGACCTCTGGTGTTATTAGGTCTGGCAATCCTTCCATGTCACTGTCACTGTCAGTCTCTTCAAGGAAGTTCTCTGAAGTGGGGGGTGTGGTGTAATGGTGAAAGGAAGGGGTGCTAGTTCCAGCAGGGTCTTCATGGACACTGGGGGCAGTCACATGAGTGGGTGGGTACTGCCCTGTCTCAGAGTCAGTGTTTGATTTAGATGGCTCAGGAGCAGGGTCAGAGTTTTGGAGGTCTTGATCTGCCCTACTGGGGGCAGTCACATGAGTGGGTGGGTACTGCCCTGTCTCAGAGTCAGTGTTTGATTTAGATGGCTCAGGAGCAGGGTCAGAGTCTTGGAGGTCTTGATCTGCCCTACTGGGGGCAGTCACATGAGTGGGTGGGTACTGCCCTATCTCAGTGCCAGTGTGGGATGCAGATGGCTCAGTGGTAGGAGGAAGGTCTTGACAGTCTTGGTCATCCCTAATGGGGGCAGTCTCATGAGTGGGTGGGTACTGCCCTATCTCAGAGCCAGTGTGGGATGATGGAGCCTTGGTAACCATCATGATGTAGGCAGTAGGTGGTTCACTGGAGTGGTTACTGTGGGTAGCTGGGGAGGTTTGAGTGAGGTAGAGCCCATGCCTTTTGGGGCATGATAGGAGTAGTTTCTTGCCAGACTTGTCTGTTATGGAGAGGGTGGCCTTGGTCTTGGACAGGTGGACTTGGAGATCTGGGCACATGTTGGTGGCTGCATTGATGCTAATGATGTTGGGCATTTTGCAGTTAGCAAGGAGTACACCATTTAGGATAATCAGTGCTCTGTCATGGCCCCTGATCTTGGCCTTCCCTATCTGCTTGCAGAAGATAGGTGGAGATCCTTGGTCTGCCAGCTGCAGCCTAATAGGCTGTGGGAGGTCCTGAATGTCATGCAGATAGGAGGTGTTACTTGTGGCATGGAAGTGGGCTGCAGTGTCTATGATCCATTCTGTCTGTAGTGCTGCTTGGAAAACTTCTTCATCATCATTTATAGTGCAATCATCATCAGCACTCATATGTCCAAAGAATGTTGTGTCAGCCAGGGGATCATATGGCAGGGAAAATGATACAGACTTGCCTCTGGGTGGTGCAGCAAAACTCATGGGCTGTGGAGTGTCTTCATTCAGTGCCAGAGAGAGGAAGTTGTGCTCCTCATCCTCACTGTCAGAGTTGGAGGTGGAGGTAGAGTGGTCACCATCAGCAACGTGAGCATGGCGTCCTCTGCTTTGGCTTCTTCTTGGTCTTGGTCTCCTGTCACTTCTCCAGCGAGGTGAGGGCTTCTTTTTGTCAGGATCCTTGCCGTCACCTGATCTCTCCTTGGGAGGTGACTTTGATCCATTGTCAGCTTCATCAGAGTCAACTGGCTTAAAAGCCAGGTCGGTGTCCTCACTGATGCATTCTCTGGAGCTGTGTCCTATTCCTCCACAGTTCCAGCAGGTCATCTTCTTGTTGAGGTCCCTCTTGTTTCTGTTGAGGAAGTATCTGTTGGCGTTGGAGGGTCTTCTGTACCTGTAGGCTGCTGCAGCTAGCTCAGCTTTCTCTGGAGATGGGGCGGGGTCAACATTCTTCACTAAGCACCAGTTAGTCATTTTAGCTTGGAGGATAGCAAAGGTGGTGACTTCATCAGGGTTGAACTGGTTGATGTATCCATCATATTCAGGACGGGAGTTGAGTCCTTTAACAATGAGATTGAGAAATGTGGCGGTGGAGCAGATGGAAGTCCCTTGGATCTTGGGAAGTTGAGCATGCAGGTCAGCTGCCCTGGAGAGATAGGTCTGCAGTGATTCATGGCCAGACATCTGGAGGGCATAGAGGTTAGTGACAGATGAAAGCTCGAGGTTGCTAGCTTGCTCAGAGAATCCAGGATCCTGAAAGCTTTAGTGGCCATGTCAGTGTGAGCAAGAATGGCTTGTTGGATCGAGTCTGACACCTGATCTAAAATCATCTTGAACGCCTTGTTGTTCTTCCAGCTGGAGATCCTGTTGGGGACACCACGAACTGGAGCAGCTGCGTCAGCACCCGCAACAACAGGGTAAGAAATGTCATCAGCAGGGTAACCGTCAGAGTTATTAATCTCCCCATCGACGACCGGCTGATGACAGTCGTATGCGATGGCGATGAAGTCTCTGTCAGACTTGAGGTCGAGGAGCATATGCACCCTGGCATTACGCTAGGTGTATAAGTTGCTGCCAGTGAAGATCTTGGCGTTGTGCATGATGACTGATGGATTGGGGTCTTCTCAGCCGGGGTCTTGGAGTTATAGTTCGGAGTGATGGATGGTGAGAGATTACGAGGGCGGGGCAGGGGAAGTGGGGATGGTGTGCTTGTGGGGATCGGCGATCCGAAGGGATCCGGTGGAGAGGGAATGATGAACTTCGGCGGTTGGCAATGTTCGGCAACAGTAGCTTCGTGTTGAAAGCTGTGGTCGCAAGCACAATGATCGTCTGTGATCAATACAGCTCTGTGTGGTATCTCGGTGAGGACATCTTTCAAACTCACTTCATATTAGATTTCGGTGACTAGCAGGTGCTCTTGCTTGCTCCAGTCGTAGGACGCAGCGGCAAGTCGAAAGTAGGTCTTGGATGAAGCAGTAGGCGGAACAGCAGTTAGTTGGATCCGCAGTCGGGGGTCCAGATGCTAGAAACTCGGGCCTTCGAGCTAGTCAGAGGGGAACTGATTCCTGAGTGTTGGTACGCAGCGGCTGTCTTCTTTAGCGTCTATGGATGGCGCACATAACCTTTTAATGTAAGTTCTTTACAACGGTGTAAGCACGATAGCGGAGAAGATACTGTTAAGCGCTGCAGGCGCAATCATATAGAATAGAGATGTGTACTGCAAGGTACTGCAGTCACGTGCAGGCCACAGCTAGCCTGTGGCCTGGTGGGAGGCAACACGGGACCAGGAGGGAACAGGTACCGGTGTGCATTATGGCAACTCAGAGACTGATATATAAACCAGTCAATAACATTCATCATTAGGGTGCGTAACTGATGCCTTGGTGCTGTGATAAGAGAAAATATGGTTGGAGAACAAGACCTCCTCCACTTTGTTCCAGTTAAACGGTTTAAAGTTTCTAAGGTCCCCAAAACCATGTAAATTGGTGGCCAGAGATTAATCCAGGGAATAATCTGTTGTCACAGGCCAGGGGTAGGACAAATAGACTAAAGGGACTTGACCAACCGTGACATGAGGGGCTGAAACGAACAAACGCAGTTGAAGTGTTGAAGTGAACCCTAAATAATCGTTTTACCTACAAGGGCCCTCAGTTCGTGCTACAGTGATAGTTTAATTATACGATTATCATGTAGTCATTATCCCCAATGGAATGATAATTTATTTGTACGATTCTTATCGCAATTTTTATGATTTGTAGAAGATGAGCCGAACATGAGATGCATTTCAAAGTATAATGTTCGTTATACACTGAGGATAGATGAAACCATGAAAAATGAACCTGAATTGGTGGATAGAGACTCCAACATTACATTACATTACATTACATTACATTACATTACATTACATGTTAAAGTCTACTTGACACCGCGAGGGTGTATGAGACTCTGTGCTTTAAACAAAAAGAAAAAGCACCCACAAAGCAAAAACCCCATTACATCAGGGGTGTGTCGAGGACAAACAAACCAAACTCCCAACCACCGTTTTGGTGGCGTAGGTATTAAACCCCTTAGAGCCGGACCCAGATCTCAACCACTTACAGTGGCGGAGGTAAGAAGCTAACAACTGAGAAGTCACAAGAAGAAAAAAAGGGATGATAAATTACGGTGCCACTAAGCAGTCCAGGGCTTCCTGTCTTGCTCTTCTACAAGTAGAAAGATAGTCGGCTAGGTTGCTCCAAAAAGACTTGAAGCTAGTCATGATTCCTGATTTCTTTGGAGGATGGAAGTACTGTATACAATTTATTACATTACATTACATCACATTACATTACATTACATTACATTACATTACATTACATTACATTACATTACATTACATTACATTACATTACATTACATTACATTACATTACATTACATTACATTACATTACATTACATTACATTACATTACATTACATTACATTACATGTTAAAGGATAGATAACGCCTGGAGGGGCGTGGTGTTAAGGGGACCCTCCCGTACGCCGCAGCTGGGGAAAGTCACCATGGCAGACATAGTAAGTGTCACCCTCCAGGCGAAAGGGACTCCTTCATGCGACGTGTGGCAAGAATGCTGGTACAGGAGGCGGTAGATTCTCTGTGCAGCTTAGAGATGAGTTTGTCTACGTGTTCGCGACTGATCCCTAAGGTGAAGAGATTGGTAATAGTTGGGATTGGTATGGTACCAGTGGTACCTATGGTGAAGACTAGGTAGTGTACAAGGAATCCTTGTTGTTGAAGGATACGTTGGAGCTCCTTATGCTGAACGCTCTTTTCCTGGAATTTGATTTGGTGGTTAGTGTCTGAGCAGTAGCCCAGTTCAACTAGGTAGGCTTTTCTTGGTTTGGATTCGTCGTCAATGAGGAGGAGATCAGGCCTGTATTTATCCCATGTGGCTTGGGGAAGATCAGGGGGTTTGAGGGTGGCTGGGGGTCTTGTGGGAATGTCGGAGGTCGTTTCACAAGTGCCTGCATCCATGTACATGGGGAGAGCCCCCAGAGCTCCTTTGGCTACTGCCTTTTGGATGAGTTGGACCGCCTTATTATGTCTGTTAATATACATTCCTTTGAAGACAGGGTGGCTGCACCCAGCAAGAATATGGCCAGCTCCGTCCTGTGCTTTGCGACAAAGAGGGCAGTTATCATCAGAGGGGGGGCTAGTGCTAGTACCATAGGGGCGTTTGTATCTGTACGCCAATTTCCTAGTCCATAAGCGTCCCCACCGAGCCTTGTGGATTTTGTATTTTTTGCCACCATTTCATGTCGGTGGATTGCCAGAAACGATTACTAGCCTGAGGGAGGAGGAAGGGGTTGGCTTGCTCCCACATGGAGGCGTATATGCCCGTGGTGTTGGCATGCCCGGTGTGTAGGGGGGTGGGGAGGTTAGCCTTGATACCCTTGGTGAGATTGTTGGCCGGGTGCCGGGGGGGCTGGTCCCCATTAATAGATTTGGGGGGCTGGACAGACGGCCAGTGCATATTGAGGTGCGCATGTTCCCCTGTTTTAACTGGCCCAATTACATTGTATCCTGTCGTCGCTTCTTTCGCGAGCGTGTCTGCCTCGTCATTCCCTATGATTCCTGAGTGAGATCGGACCTTAAGCAGGCGCGTGGTAGCAGCAGCGTTGTGTCTGTTGATAATGTGGATGGCGATGTCTTGCAGGAGGTCACGGTGTTTGTTTTCCCGGGTCCTGCTGGGATGGCAAATGTGCAGGTTAATAAGCTGCAAGGAATATAAGCTGTCGGAGTAGATGGTGAGTTCTTCATCTATTTCGGAGTGTATGAGTGCTTGTTGGATTGCCACGAGTTCGGCGCGATTGATGTCGGCAGTGATGCCCTGTCCGCCAGGGTCTATGCGGAGGCAACGTGAAGCGGCCCTGGGGGAGTATACGCCTGCCCCTAGGCGGAGGACGCCGTCTTTGTCTACGATGGCACTTCCATCTGTGTATAGAGCGAGGCCTGGTGCTTGTAGGATAGCATGTGTGCACGGGAGCACGGGGGGTTGTTATGGGTGTGGGGTCTATCTGGCATGGGGGTGGGGTTGTTGTGCCCAGGTCTTAAGGAGGGAGCTAAGTGCCTTGGGTAGGTGGGTGGTAGGAAGGCCCAGTTGGGAGGGGGGGGGGACCTGGTCGTGGGATGGAAGTGGCCCCCCATGTCCCTCATGGTTTGGGCCCATGTGGTGGGTGGGTTGTGGAGGTACTTGGCATGGCCAGCTGGGTTTGAGATGGCAATGAGTTTGTAGGTTCCTCTGTTCTCTTGGCAGGGTTGAGTTTTCCCCCCGTCCAGATTAGGGAGGGGGTGAGGGGTTTGGCCTTGGGAGGCAGAAGTGGCTAGTTCCATAACCCATGGGTGATTTAGGAGGGCGTTATGGGCATATGTGGGTTTGTGTGGGACCAAGAGAATGGTGCACGCGGGAATATCAAGGGTGTGAGCATGTATGGCACTGCCTAGTGCCCATCGAACAGCCTTGTGGGCCTCTTCAGGGTTCTGGCTGGTGAGGTGTGTGTTTCCCCCGTACCAAGGTTGGGTGTAGCAGTGGGGTCCTAAGCCAAATAGTTGGCCAATGGGGGTGGGGGTGTTGCCCATGGGGAGGTGGGGACTCATTAGGAGGGGTGATGTGTCAAGGTCCGTTGTCATCCCCAGGGTGGACATAGCTTTGTGTATGGCAGGGGAGACATTGGAGATGGTAGTGTCTTTGTGCTGTGATAGGAGAGTGGCTACGTCTCCAGCGAAGGTTCCTGTGCTGTGGAGGGTCCAGAGGTGGGGAGAGTGTGCCTTGGTGGTATGGTATCTGTGGTGGAGGAGGTGGAGTTGGGAGAGGGGTATATGACCGACACATTGGCCTGTTGGTGAGTAGATGTAGGTGGTGTCTCCGTTGTTGAGTTGGGGAGGGAGGTGGTGGTACCTGTCATTCAGTGTACCAGCCTGTATGTGGTATTTGCCGGGGGGGGTGGATATCCCAGTCTGGGTGGTGGTCTGTCCGTGTTAATGATGAGGTTTTGCCTGAGTTCGCTATACCATTTGGCATCAAACTCTCCTCCCTCCGCCCACTGTCCTTGTTGTTGGAGGTTAGTGAGGTGGAGGTCTTGTCTGGGTGGAATGGAGGGGGAGGGGCTTTGGGGGTAGTTTCAGTGTTGTAGGCATGGAGGAGTTCCTGATATCCGGTGGGGCCAACCAGCAGGGTAATTTGTTCCTCTGTGAGATGGACGGGGGACCAAGTGACCACAATGGAGGTGGCAAGGAGTAGGTGTGGGAATGCACGGGGAGGCCAGCAGATATGTAACAAGGGAGATGGTGGCAGGAGAATGGTGCATGGGGCTTTCTGGACCCTCCAATATCTGTGATGGGGGGTTTCTCGAGGTTCGTTAGCCTTCCTCTTTTGGGCTCTGAAGCCCCCAGGAGGTGGGTCAGGCTGTGTTGGTTTCCATATAGGAGGTGGAGGAGCTTGGCTGGGGTTGGGGGAGCAAGAAGGTCTGGGGTAGAGACAGCATGCACCAGGTCGTCGGGGGAGCTGTTCTTACGGATGGTGTGGTGTTTATAGTAGGAGGCGTCAGTACATTTGTGGGTGTCATTTCTGATGAATTGCATTCTGGCAGTCCAAGCAATCTTGGGGTCAGTGCTCCAGGCTTGAGCATACTGGTGGGGTGAAGATAGGACTCTCTGGCCCACCACATGTGTGCATTGGAGGCAGGGATCTCCTCGATATTATGCGTGGGGGGCTGTGTTGTGGTTGGGGTAAGGATGCCGGCACTGGGGGGTCAAGGGTCGGGGCAGTATGGGGGCGGTGTCCCAGTTGTTAAGGTGGGTGGCTGATAGTATATGTGGAGAACTTGGTAATGTGCCGTTGGGGAATGCGTAGGTGTATGGGGAGGGTCCTCGATGCCAAGGGCAGGGGGCTGTGGCAGGAGTAGGGTTGAGGTGGGCTTCCAGGTGGGGGTGGAGAGCACAGGTGTAGGCTGAGTCTGTTGAGGGCAACTTTATGCCTAGTGGAGACTCTGGTGCCATAGGTGTGGGAGAGGGTATTGGATGGGATGATTGTGGTCCCATCAGGGCTCACAATGTCAGCTAGGGAAGTAATGCCCAAGGGGATGAGGGTTTTGAGAAGGTTGGGGGGAATGGTGTGTTGGGGTACGTCCGGGAGGGAGTCTTGAAGGGGTTGAGTAGGGTTTCATCCTCCATATGGATTTGGATGGAGGCTCTTTTGAGGATGTGCATTTGCCTGGCCAAGGTAAAGTACTGAAGTGTATGGCTGGGCAAGGTAAGAGGATCCATACCCTGGAGCATAGTAGCTTCTTTGTGGAGGAGGGCTGTAGTGAGCCTGCCTAGTTTTCCCCGTGTCGTTGAGGGACCTAGTGAGGTGGGCTGCTGTAATTTGAGCATAGTCCACCATTAGGGAGGGGATACCCAATCCTGCCTGTCCCAGGGGGAGGCAGACACTAGCAGTTGGGAATGAGGGGTGTAGGTCACAGCATTTTTTTAGCCAGGGTCCATAAGGCCTTGTCTAAGATGCCTATATCCGAGTAGCTGTAGGGTGCTACGGTCATAGGGTAGGTGATGGCAGGCTTAATACACGTGGTGATGAGTCTGAGACATTGGAGAGGGGTGGCCGCCTTTTGGTTTGGCAGTGGTGAGGATTTGGTGTCCTTTACTATGTAATGAGGGCCAAGGCTTGTTTCATGAGGGGTCTCCAGTTTAGGGTGAGGCTAACCGGCACCCCTATATACTTGTATGGTTCATTTGGGGGGAAGGTATGTAGCCCATGTGTCGTTAATGAGGATGGTGTTGTGGAAAAGTTTGGTTAGGGCCTTGTGGTTGGTGGGATCCTTGGGGTGGGAGCCAATGCAATATGCCAGTGATCATACATTACCCCCCGGTAAGAGGAATCCCAGACCAAGTACTGAATTGTTGCACTTTAAGGCATTGTACCTTGAGGTTGTCTGCTGTGTTAGTGACCACACTGGTGTCATCAGCATATCCTAGGCTACCTGTTTTATCTTGGTCAGTATTGGATGTTGAGGTTATGCCTTGCGTGTATCCTCTGCCCCCGGCTTGTAGCCATCTGAGGAGAGGTTCGATGAAGATGATGAAGAGTAGGGGGGAGAGGGTGTCACCTTGGATGGTGCCTATTGTGATTTGAATTGGTTTGCCTTGAGTGTTGTTGAGGTACATGTGGGCAGTAGCCCCGTTGTAAATTCCTTTCACTGTTTCAATGACATCTACCGGGATTCCAAGGTCATACATAGTTTGGAGCAGCTTGTCATGGTCCACCATATTAAAGGCAGATGAGAAGTCAAAAGTAGGCAGCAAACAGGTCTCTTTTTGAGTGGGGGGCCGCATCCTCGATGTCATGTAGGAGGTGGGTGAGCTGTCTATGGTTGCTTCTGTTCTGTCTGAATCCCTCTTGGGAGTCACTGAGGACTTGGTATTGGTCCAAGTATTTGGACATCACTGTTGTAACCATGTTAGTCCACATTTACCATCGTGTTGTTGAGGCCAATAGGTCTGTAGTGGTTGGCTTGGGTTGGGGTCTCCTTTCTTGTAAAGCATGATGGTGTTGGAGGTCTTCCAGCAAATGGGGGTGTAGCCGGTGATCCACATAAGCCCAAACATTTATGTATGGTGTGGTGCCAAGACCAGGGGAGCAGGTTAGTAGTTCATTGGGGATTCCGTCTGGGCCAGCCTGTTTGCTTTTGCTACGTGTTGGATGCATGTTTGGTATTAGAGAACTCCATGAGGTAGGTTAGGATGGGGTTGGAGTGTTGGTGGGGTTGGGCCTTGGTTTCTAGGGAGAATGTGTCTAGCAGGGAGGCCCATGGAGGGGGGGGGCGGTCCTGTTTGTCCTGGGGTAAGTATTTGCCGGTGCACGTGTGGTGAGGGGGGGCCATCAAGTGTCCCATGTGCTCCCCCAAGATGTCCAGGAGGGTCATTAGTGGACGTTTTGTGTTGGCCAGTGGTGGGGTCTTGGAGGGTCTGGGTGACGTCGGATTATCAGAGGTTTTGAAGATGTTTCTGTGGGCTTGTTTAGGTTTGTTGGATAGTTGGGTCATGAAGGCTGCTTTGCCAGTGGTGGTAGCTGTTTGTCTGCTGTTTGTGAGAATTCTCCCGGAGGGCAGGGAGGGCCTCATCGAGGGATATATTGATTGCAGCCAAGAGTGAGGCATGGTCTGAGGCAAGCTGGATATGGTGAGGGTGGTAGGATGGTTATGGCATGTTTCTAGGAGAGTAGAATGGGCGGTGTGGTAGGAGTGGGGTCGGTGGTTAGGAGTTTCCTGTACGTCTTAAGTTGTTGGATATGGGAGTTGTATTTTGGCGTGGGCTTTGCTCTTCTTTCTGTCAAGGAAGGTGCCCTGGGATTTGGTTCCTGGTAGGGCAGGTTTCAAACATAGTGGTGAGGGCCATCCTAATAGGTTCCATAATCTGGTTGCTGAGATGGTCGAGGTCTAATCCTTTTGCAAGGAGAGTGTGTTGACTTGGTGGAGGTGGGATGGGAGAGAATTGTCTCCTATGAGGTTGGTGGCCTGGTCCCACCAGTCCCTGATGGTTTGGGTGTGTTCCATGAAGAAGGTAGTGTGCGTTTCTTCAATGGCCTTTCTAGTAGCGTTCATTGGAGGCCTTGCTGACGGGGGTGACTAGTTGTTGGGGTCTAGGAGGGGGGGGGGTCAGTCAATGTCAGGGGTATGGGAAGGTAAATAGGGGGGATAATTTGGGATGAAGGGCCATATGGTCTAGGTATCCTCCGACCGTCCCTGGTCTTTTCACTAATATGGGGGTGAAGGGGGTTGGGGCAAGGGGAGATGAGGATGTCATTGATTCTGCTGTGGTGCTCGAGGTTGCCTTCCTGGTAGCAATGGAGAGGTGGGTGCTCTAGTGGAAGGGTTGGTGGGGGTGGAGGTTGAGTTGGGAGCACATAGATATGTGATGTTGGTCTGTGTGGGAAGTGGCGTGGGTAGATCTATCTGAGGGAAGAGGGTTGCATTCCAATCCCCTCCACAGAGTGTGGGTGTGATTGGGCTTTTGGTGTGAGTCCCGATGTATGTATAGGCGGCTTGGCGTTGCTGGGGTTGGCCATGGGGCATGTAGACGCCTATGATGTGTGTAGGGGTTGGGGTGGTTGAGCCGAAGGTGATGTGCACCAGGCAACCAGCCAGGTCTGCATTGGCTTCATGGTGGACAGGGGGGGCCTAATTGCTTGTGGGTGAGGATTATGACCCCTCCTTTACCGTGGTTGTTGTCCGGGGTTTTGGCCACACTACTGTGGTGAAGGGAAGTAATTGGGGGAGTTCCTTCTTGATGAATTGAATGAAGGAGAGGCAGGAGAGCAGTTTGGTTTCTGTAAGAATAGCCACATCAGGTTTGTGGTCTAGGATGTGATTGAGAATTAGCTCCCAGGAGCGCCTCAGCCCTCTGCAGTTGAGGAGTAAAAAATGTATGTTATCCATGTAGTAGTCTTGGGGTGACTGGGCATGGTGGGTGGGTTGTTGGGCAGGTCCATTATCCTTAGGGGTAAAAGGAATGGTTGGCTTAAAGCAGTTTGTTGAGCTTCTTAGCCTGTTGGGGGGGGGGGCTCCCTTGGAATGGTGGGTGTAGAGGTGGGGGGAAAAAAGATGTGGATTGCTGTTTGTTTGAGTTTAATGTTGGGGCCCAGGTTTTGTGAGTGTTTCAGATGCTTGTTGGGGTGCCTGATATTTTTTGTGGTGGGGGGGTGCTCTGTGGTACCACGTTTCTTCAGGTTGGTGACAGTTGAAGGGGCAGCATCTCCTGTATCGCAGTCCATTTGCGTGTTGGGGGGGGATGTGCGATTGGGCGGGCTGGCGTCCTTCATCATGTTATCTTCTATGTTGGGTTGTGAAGGCATGGGTTTTGTAGGAGTTGTAGTAGGGGTAGTGTCTATAGTATCCATCGTCGCAACGTCAAGCTGGAATTGGGGGTCCAAAAACCTCAGTCTGCGCTCATCATCTTTAAGTATGGGATTTGCCCATATTATGGCCTGCCAGGCTCCCGGTGTGGAGTTCCAAGGGGAATTGGCGAGAGGTTTTCTGAGTCTATCCAATACCAGGTGTTTTTAGGATGTTTGAGGAAGCGGCACTGTCCCATATGCGGTTTGGGGAGGGGCCGGGACGCGTAAAAACGGTGCCAGATGTACAATTTTATTAGTCCTTGTGTAAGAACTTCCAGGATTTTGTTTTTTGCTGCACCATGTATGATTCCAAGTTTAGGACTCATCATGGAAAGGTTGTGGGGATTGGTGTTTTCAGACCTGGTTTATAATCGGTTGTTGCAATTTGGTGGAATTATGCCCATCTGGGTGCATTCAGTGGTGCATGTAGCCTGCATCATCAGCAAATTTTGAAAAATTTCCCGCTGTGTGAAGGAAGCGGCCTAACCCCCAGGTCGCTACGGGTTTGCTTGAAGTATTTGTGATGTCTCATCTCTCCCCAAATTTTAAGTTTCTTCCTCCCCTGTGTTTGACATGAGGTCCCACCGAGGTAGCATTGAGTGCGGTGCGCTTTGAGTGGCTGAGATTGTTTCCAATGTATGGTAGGATAGTGCTGAGCCGTTGATTGTGTGGCTGGCCTTTCTGAAGGGGGTTGCGCCTTCCTCCTCTACTTCGGTCAATGGGGGGCTTGGAGAACAATGCCTCGATTGCGTATTTTTGAATAGTTTGTCCCTAGTACAGGTGGGGCCAGGAAGACTGTTCTTTTAGTTTTGTGGGCGTTGCACCGAGGCACGTCTCTGTTGAGACCCTGCCATCCGAGTTGTAGCCACTGAAGAATGTTCTAAAGGATGCCACCACATCACCGAGTTTGATTCTCCGAATCAAGGGTTGTGTTTGCCACGTAATCCCAGGACAAGTCAAGTCATGGCTTTAGTGGTCTAATTTGGGATGGACAGGTAGCATGGCTGATGTGGTACTGGGGGTAGTACACTCTATACAATTTGAGGTGCCAAGAGGGGTTCTCATTGTATACCATACCAGTTAGATATCCTTCTAAGAACGATTTGGTCCGCCAAATTTTAAAAGGCACGATCGCATGAAGGCGGTGCGGATATCATGAGGGAGAATGGCCAGCTGGGGCGTTGCCTGTCGCCCATGAAGGTTTGCATCCCTGCTTGCAGGTGGTGGGGGAGGGCCGGCTTGGGTGCAAGGTCCTTTCATCTCTGAGCCATCCCCTCCATGTCCCCTGCCATACTTCCATGGGGTGTCGTGAGCCCTGGGCCTGTGGGGTTGTGGTAGGAGGGTTGTTGAGGCATAGGTGGGGGGTGGTAGACTCAGGTTACAGGCATAGGTGGTGGGTGGTAGACCATGGTAGAGGCATAGGTGGGTGGTAGACTCGTGGTAGAGGCAAGGGTGGGGGGTGTAGAACTCGGTTAGAGGCATAGGTTGGGGGTGGTATACTTAGGGTCTAGGAATAGGTTGGGGTTGGTAGACTCAGGGGTAGAGGATAGGTTGGGGGTGGTAGACTCAGGTAGAGGCATAGTGTTGGGGGGGTAGAACAGTGTAGAGGCATGAAGTTGGGGTGGTAGACCACGGTAGAGGCATAGGTTGGGGGTAGACTCCAGGGTAGAGGCATAGGGGGGGGGTGGTAGACTCAGGTATAAGAGGCATGATTTGGGGGGGAGACTCACGTAGAGGTCATTAGGTTGGGTTGTAGACTCAGGTAGAGGAATTGTTGGTTGGGGTGTAGACTCAGGGTTAAGCCATAGGTGTGGGGGGTGGTAGACCTCAGGGGGTAGCGGCATCGGTTTTGGGGGTGTAAGACTCAGGTGGAGCCTCGTTGGGGGTGGTAGACCTCAGGGTAAGGCAAAAGGATTGGGTGGTAGACGCGGTGAGGCATAGTGGGGGTGGTAGACTCGGGTATAGGCACAGGCTGGGGGTGGTAGCTCAGGTATCGGCATGGGGTGGGTGTGGTGACTCGGGGTCAGAGGCATTGGGTCGGGGTGGTAGACTCGGGGTTAGGCAATAGGTTGGGTGGTAGACTCAGGTAGAGGCATAGTGTGGGGTGGTAGCCTCAGGAGAGGCTGAGTTGGGGGTGGTAGACTCAACGGTAGAGGCATCGTTGGGGGTGGTAACGCAGGGTAGAGGCTCGGTTTTGGGGTGGTATACTCAGGTGAGGCATAGGGTGGGGGTGGTATACTCAGGTAAGGCACAGGCTGGGGTGGTAGACTCAGGTATAGGCATGGGGTGGTGTGTAACTAAGGGTAGAGCATTGGGGTCGGGTGTAGACGCGGGTAGAGGCATAGTTGGGTGGTAGGACTCACCGGAGAGGAATTGTTGGGGTGGTAGACTCAGGGTAAGAGGATTGTTGGGTGTAGACTCAGGTAGAGGCGAGGGTCGGGGGGTGGTTTACTCAGGTAGAGGCAAGGTGGGTGGTAGACTCAGGGTAGAGGCACAGGCTGGGGGTGTAGAACTCAGGGTAGAGGCATGGGGTGGGTGTGGATAGACTCCAGGGTCAGAGGCATTTGGGTCGTGGTTAAACTCGGGGTAGAGGCATGAGTTGGGGGTGGTTAACTCACGGTAGATGAAATTGGTTTGGGGTGTTAGACCTCAGGGGTAGAGGAATTGGTTGGGGGTTGGTAGATCAGGTAGAGGCAAGGGTGGGGGTGGTAGACTCAGGTAGAGGAATTTGTGTTTGGGGGGTGGTAGACTCAAGGTAAGGCCTTAGGGTTGGGGTGGTAGACTTCAGGGTAAGGGCATCGGTTTGGGGTGGTAAGACGTCCAGGTAAGGCATCGTTGGAGGTGTAGACTTAGGTATAGCCATCGTTTGGGGGTGAGACCTTATGGTAAGGCATAGGGTGGGGTGGTAACTCAACAGGGTAGAGGCACAGGCGGGGGGTGGTAGACTCGGTAAGAGTCAGGGTGGGTGTGAACTCGGGTAGAGGCATTGGGTGGGGGTGGTAACTCGGGGTAGAGCCATAGGTTGGGGGTGGTAGACTCAGGGAAGGCATAGGTGGGGGGGTAGACTCAGGTAGAGGGCATGAGTTGGGGTGGTAAGACTCACGGTAGAGGCATCGTTGGGGGTGGTAGACTCAGGGTATAGGAGGGTTGTGGTGGGTAGACTCAGGGGAGAGGCACAGGGTGGGGGGGGGTAGACCATGGTTAGAGGCATCACTCGGTTGGGGGGTGGTAGACTCTGGGGTAAGAGCATCGGTTGGGGTGGGTAGACACAAGGGTATATGGCATCGGTTTCGGGTGGTAGACCAGGGTAGAGGCATAGGTTGGGTGTTAGACTTAGGGTAGGCAAACAGGCTGGGGTGGTAGACTCAGGGTAAAGGCCATTGGGTTGGGTTGTGGTAGACTGAGGGTAGAGGCATTGGTTCGGGTTGGTAGACTCGGGGAGAGCATAGGTTGTTGTGGTAGACAATCATGTATAGGCTAGGTTGGGAGTGGTAACTCAGGGTAGAGTCTAGTTTGGGGTGTTAGACTCAGGTAGAGGCATAGGTTTTTGTGGGTGGTAGACTCAGGTAGAGGCAATCGGTTGGGTTGTGGTGACTTCAAGGGTAGGAGGCATAGGTTTGGGGTGGTAGACTCACGGTTAGGCAATAGGTTCGGGGGGGGGGTAGACTCGGTAGAGGCATAAGTTTGGGTGTATACTCAGGGTAGAGGAAGGGTGGGGGGGTAGACTCAGGTAGAGGCATGGTTGGGGGTGGTATACTCCGGGTAAGGCATAGGTTGTGGAAGTGTTAGACTCAGGGTAAGGCATAGGTTGGGGGGGAACTCACGTAGAGGCTAGGTGGGGGTTGTATAACCTCAGGGTATGAGGCATAGGTTGGGTGTGGGTGACTTCAGGGTAAGAGGCATAGGTTGGGGGTGGTAGACTCACGGTAGAGGCATAGGTTGGGGTGGGGGTGGTAGACTTAGGTAGAGGCATAGGGTGGGGGTTGTGGTAACTTGGGGTAGAGCCATGATTGGGGGTGGTAGAATGACTCACGGTAGAGGCATAGGTCGGGTGGTAGACTCAGGTTAGAGGAATGTTTGGGGTTTGTAGACCGTTAAG